>JAWZYU010000009.1:0-571200 GCA_038380435.1 Ryuthela nishihirai | reverse complement strand
GTCAACCCACAAACAAACAGAAAACACAGCGGAAGATTTTCCCTCCACAAAAGCCCACCAGTGTAGCAAAATCAGGATCCATAATCAAGCTCAGAGCCATATATCTGTCCAGTCCAGTGGGTTTATATGGTCAGCACCAGGACCCTGTGTGGTTGACCAGTCCTCAGCAGGGTAGAAAAAAACGAAAAGTAGCTATAGTGTCCAGATCAGTAGGCCACATTAATCTGGCAGCCCTCCCCTCCCTTTCACTTCCACAAGAGAGCATCTCTTTTGAAAGGTACTAACGGTCTGCACCACGAGAAGGCAGGGTCGGACATTAGGTGCTAGGTATGGCTTTTCTATGCATCATCACCGGTATGACTGATATATTAATTAACAGCAAATGGGCTAGTTCTTTTAGAAATACCGGGTCATATAGGGGAACTGAGATTGGATCTGATCATTACCTTGTTAAAAAAAGACTTGCAACTTAAACTTAAGAAGTTTTGTGCTAAGGTTAAGAAATTTTAATTCTGAAATTCTGAGACTCAGTTATAGCTAAAGCTTACCATGATAGGTTACTTAGTCATTATGACAGTCATGGTTTACTTACTACTGAAGTTGAGGAAGAATGGGACCGTTTTACACAGGCTTTCCTCGAAACTAACAGCACTCGGATAGGTAAAAGGGTGTGGGGAAGGCAAAATTATTTGAGTGATAAGGCACTTGAGCTTATTTCAGAAATAAAGAACTGCAGGAATGTTCCTTAATCAATATCCTACTAATCCTGATAGAAAGCATTACAAAGAGCTTAATAATAAGCGTGTAAAGGATCAGTTAGATGCTGATAAGGATCTTTGGTTGACAAAGCCAAAGAAGCAGTTAGACTGCGCAACAGCAGAGAGCTGTACCAGATAGTTATATTTTGTATGGTAGAAAACGGACAGGTATACAGCAATCGAAAGATAAACAAGGTAAGGCTTACAGAAGGTGAGGATTCTGTGATAGCTAAGTGGGCTGAGCATTTCAATGTTGTTCTAAACAATGTAGTTAATTCTACTCCCATTGTTTGTAATGATTCCCAGAGGTACATGAAATTACTACTGAAATGCTTAGAGATCATTAGAGCTGACGGACATTTTGAATATCTTTTATGATAAAGGCATTTTTCCTGTGATCGCAGTTCTTGTAATAACTATAGATAGGGTATCAACCTCCTTTCTGTTCCAGGTAAATTTCTTTGCATGATTGTGCTTAACCAAATTAAGAATTTGGTTGATGGCCAACTGCCTGATGAACAGTGTGGATTCAAAAATAGTAGGGGATGTATAGATCGAATATTTTCACTTAGGCAGATTCTTGAGAAATGTTTAGAGTTCCAGAAACCTTTGGTTACTAGCTTTGTTAATTTCAAAACGGGTTTTGATTCTGTTGATTGCCATAATTTGTGGTTTATTGTAAAATCGTATGGTATACCAGACAAGTTAACTTCACGTAATGAAAACTCTCTATATTGGAAAACTCTCTATTTGGTAAGGCTTGTAGCAACTGATTTAGTAATCCTTCTGGTGTTTGACAGGTGTGCTTTTTATCCCTTCTCTTTAATTTGGTTATTATGTTATGCGAAATTCACTGCAAGGAAAAGATTTTGGCCTGAAATTGTGTGGAGATCTGAAAATTTCTGATTTCGATTATGCTGATGATGTTCATGAGATGAACTCTTTCATTCGAGCTATTCATGAGACTGGTAGTACAGTAGGTTTGGTTATAAACAGAGAGAAAACTAGAGTGATGAAAATTGGTCAGGCAGGTTGTGATTCAGTTAATCTGAATAGATCCACTCTTGAGCATGGTGCCTAGAAAAAACGAAATACTGCTAAGAAAGCATTCAACTTCATAAATAGGACAGAAAATCCATTGCATGTGAGCAGTCTATGTCACCTTGTGTAACAATGACTCATGTTTTAAAATACTGAAAAGAATTCAACAAAGAAATAAAAATGATGTTTCAGGTAAATATTATTCGTGAAGAAAGCTGTTTTCAGTTCATTATATAATTTAACTGCTTTTATTCATCAGGCTTTCTAAAATTAAGCATTAATTGCTTAGTCAGATCTAATTTTTTTCACTATATCACTAGGAAAAATCTTATTAAAATTAATATGTTTGTACATTTGTTTAAATTTTTCATTTTTCATAAAATTCACAATTGAATTCTGTTAATTTACTATATAATATGACCTATTTCTGCTGATTGGTTATCTGCTAAAAAAAATTCTAAAGTTGGCTTCTTTTTTTGATTCAGCACAGTTTGCAAAACGCCTGGACTTTTCTCAAAGTATAGTATCACGAAAAAAATTACAAAAAAAATATTTTTTTTAAAAATAAATTTTAGTTTGCATTGCCAGATATATTTACCATATTAAAATAAAACTATTTGCCTTATTTGTTAAATATTTTATTTTTTCTTAACCTCTAGATGTAAACCAGTTTTTCTGGCTGGAATACTGGAAAGGTTACTTATGATTATTTTTTCTCGCATTCATAAAATGCATTTATTTACAATGTGATATTCTCCTTGTGGAACTATCATTGAAAAAGCCTGTATTTTTGATTTCAGACATTTTACCGAAAAGGTATTATTAGGAAATATGCATACTTAAAAACTTAACCTACTATAATATAAACTAATATATATGATATACACTGAAAGCACAATTTATTGTACACACCACACTCATCCACAAAACTCCCTACTCTGCCACAATTATGTAGCCAGAGAAAACTCCTTGTAGGCTATACACTGCGACCAGAGCAAGTTCAATCTTGGACATATAGTCAGTGTGAGGATGATGGGGTGCTCCCTTTCCAAAACTACAGAATGTCTAAGATTTCTATGTGTGACTACAGAACGTCTGATTTCTGTGTGCAACCATTGCACATATGCACCAGGATTACATCAAAACCTGCAGTGGCAAGGAAAAATGTGGCTGTTATTGGGCCACTGATGTTTAAAATGAGTGCTACTTCTCCCATAATGTCGGATGTCACAGTGCATAACATTGGCATTCACAACTGGGCAGCTATGAAGTTTGTACAAAGACCATTCACATATGATAGGTACGACTGGACTATGGCAGCCAATGTACTCTTGTTAACAAGTCACTGGGCTTTGAGGGTGCAGTGGGGGAAGGTACATCGTCAATGAAAGACTGGAAACAGGTAGCTTGGTCTGACAAATCAAGGTTCCAACTACAGCATGCCAATGGGAGGTTGTGTATGTGGCATAGACCACATGAGACTACTGAGCCCAAATGTCAAGTTGCAGTGTTACAGGCCAGTGCAGGCAGTGAAATGTTCTGGGGCATGTTTATGTGGGCCACCTTGGGGCCCCTAGGTGATTACTATCTCCACACAAGGCTATGTTGACATACTCACTGACCAAGTATACCCAATGGTGGCTATCCATTTCCCACAGCAGGATGCCTTCGTTCAACAAAAAAGAGCATTCCAGTGAGTTCACAACCCTCAAATGGTCCTTTCACTCTTCGAATTTCAACGGAGGGTTGCATTCGAGCCCAAAATTCACCCTGGCAACTCTCAGTGCTTTACAAATGGCCATCCTGAAATAATGGGCCACAATATGACCCAAATATTTCCAAAACCTGATAGAACCCATGCCATGATGTGTTGCTGCTGTTGTGAGGGCAAAAGTCTTACTCACAATTAGGTGGGTGTGTATAGTAAACTGCTCTTTAAGTGTATGCATATATTACATAAAAAAAAGAGGTATCCATAAAAATTTAACAAAAATATCTATGCTGACTCATTTACTTCATATGATATGTTTCAAAGCATAATGTGACATGCAAATTAACACTACAAATTTTACAACAAAATCCCACTTTCTTACATTATTTTAATTTCTCCTCCCTTAGAGCAGCAAAATAGTTCACTTACCAAAAGCATAGCACCATAATTATTATCACTGTATATAAATCCATAATTTTGCTTAAATATTTAATGCATAATAGCAAATGTTATATTATTTTTTGTCTAGAAGGAAAAAAAAAACATAAATGAAACATTTTGAAGTTAAGGAATAGTTGGAAAACACTATGCTAAGGTTCAGCTATCTAAAGAACACCTATAAAAAATATTATTCATGCTTGTAAAACGGTAAGCATGAATAAAAGTGTTGCTTAGTGTTGTCCTAGACAGGCTTGAGCAAAACACAAAAGAGGTTAAAAAATAAACCAATATTGCTGAAAATTAATATTAAGATTTGAATGAGGTCTACAATTTATCTCCTGCTGCATTTTTTTAATATAAAAAACTTATTTCAGTGTTAGAAAGGTTGAAAGGAGGTTTTCCATTCAAATAACACTGAATGTAACTTTTAGTAACTTGAAATGTATATCAAACACATTTGGATCTTAAATGTAAAACATATGCCAACAGGCAAAATAAGAGTCACTTAGTGATAGGCAATGCAGCTTATTTCTGATAAGATGTTAGGACAAACTGAAATTATACTCTACTAGTCTTAACAGACAGCAGCACAGAAAGTTTATACATGTTTAAACCCTTCCAGCTCAAAAAACTGGAATAACTCCAGAGGTCCAAATATATATTTAACTCTATCCAGCAAAAGCTATATAGCAAAAAATAACTTTATCGCAAAGAAACCAGCAAACAGAAATATGCTGTGTTATATACAAAAAAAAAAATTTAATTCTTATCAATAAAATACAAGTTATACAGTAGGTGAAATTTTTACATATTTGATATAAAAAGAAATATTTATGCTTTCATTTCAATTTTAGCAAAATATTTAATTTTCCAGCCTTTCTTTTTTGATTCATTTCCCAGTATAAAATCCTATTAAATATCTTTCCCTTTTTTTTTTCAATTTCACTTAACATGTACTTATAAGGCATATAAATCATAATTCAATCAGGCAATGCTAAAACGTAACAATTGAGTGCTACAAAATATTTTTCTCAAAATAAGATAATTAAAAAAAAATAAAACATAACTTAAAAGAGCTAAATTACCAAAAAAAAAATTTAAATATATTCATTTTATCATATATCAAACTTTTGAAAAGCCCAATGTTTACTTAGTGAAGTAACCAATTCAAAATAATTTCTGATCAAGTTCAAATATGACTATGAAAAAAATTACACTTTCTTTGTATGAGCTACTAAGATCTATAACTAAAAAGCATAGCTATTAATAATCACACCTCTTTAAAATGTTATCCAAAAGATCCTAATATCACAGCACAAATCAACAACATTCCTGTTAGTTCTAGAGGGAAATAATACTGAATGTTACAGCTGAGTTTGGATATGGTTAATTTAAAATTATTGTTTTTTATGAATATTAATCTAATAAAGATAAAAATAAGTTTGAAAAACTAAAGAGTAATAAATGGGAAAACAAAAAATGAAATATAGTAAGCCTTTCAACTTGAATAATCCTATATTTTGAACTGCAATTTTTATAATTCAACTCCAGTTCTAGCATTGATACAAACTGATTTACTAAAAATGATGTTGACAAACTGATTTAAAAATATCTATAGCCCAGAATTTTATTAGAACACTGATTTTTAATACATGAACTATGAACACAAAAATTATCATTTCTAAAGTGACATACACTGAAAGCACAATTTATTATACACACTGCACTGATCCACAAACCTCCCTACCACAATAATGCAGTCAGCCAAAACACCATGCAGGCTATAATAGGTCAGATACCAACCTGTGACTGTTATGATAAGTAAAAAAATGGAGGGAGTTTGATCATGGGCATAGTCCATGTGAAGGAAGATGGGGTTGCTCCATATCTGTAACTTCAGAACGTCTGGGATTTCTGCATGCAACCATCACATGTATGTATGTATTAGGACTAATCAAAACTGAGAAACCCTGTAGCCACTGGAGAAAATGTGGTAGTAACAATGCTGTTGATGTTTGAGGAGAGCGACACTTCTCCCATATGTAACTTTGGAATCCCACACTGCAGATGATAATGTCAGCATTCAACGATGGAATAGCTACAAAGGTTTGTGGAAAGACCATTCAACATATGATGGAATGACTCAGTTATGCCAGCCAAAACCCATGCAAAGTACCCTTATTAACCTTTCCAATGTCCAGCCTGAAAAACTGGTTTACATTCAGAGGCCAAGCTATTTTCTCCCTATGTTTAGCCAAAAAAAATATATATAAATTTAGAACTTTTTTCCCAACTAACTAATGAAAGGAATTATAGCATGCTATGTCAAATTAATCAGCATTTTCAATTCTACATTTTCTGAAAATAAAATGCTTAACAAAAAAAGATGGCATTTTATTTTAATACGAATTTTTTTCGTCATGTAGTAAAAAAATGAATCTGGCAATACAAATAAAAATCTATTTTAAAAACTAATAGATAAAAATTATTATAATGCACATGAAGAGAAAGCTTATATATTTCTGAATAACAAAAAAAAATGGCATACTAGACAAGTTAGTTAACATAATAAAAGCTCTCTATAATAACATTGAGTTGTGTGTGAGAGTTGGTAAAGCTTGTAGCAATTGGCTTAGCATTGCTTCTGGTGTTCGACAAGGGTGCATTTTGTCCCCTTATCTCTGGTTATTATGTTATGCGAAATTCTTTGCAAAGGAAAGATTTTGGTCTTAAATGGTCTAGAGATTTCAAAATTTCTGATTTAGATTATGCAGATTATTTGGCCTTATTGGCTAATGAGGTTGATGAGATGAAGTCTTTCATTAGGGCTGTTGATGAAACTGGTAATAGAGTTGGTTTGGTGATAAACAGAGATAAAACTAAAGTGATGAACACTGGTCAGGTAATTGGCGCTTCAGTCACTCTGAATGGTTGCGCCCTTGAGGAAGTGTCTCAGTTTAATTATCTTGGGTGCTATGTAACAGCTACTGGTGATGTGCAGCATGAGATTAACAAGCGAATAGTGATTGTCTCTGGGACTTTTAGGAATCTATGGAGTGTGAGGAGAAATAGGCATTTACAGCTAAAAGACTAAAATTAGACTGTATAATAGTTTGGTTCTTTCTAGGATGTTATGGTAGTGAATCTTGGATACTTTGTAAACAAGATAACAGGAAACTTGATGCTTTTGATTCTAGATGCTTACGCAGTATCTTGGGTATTAGATGGTTCAACTTTGTAACTAACGAAGAGGTTAAGCAAAGGAGTAGGCAACCTCCTCTGAGCAGTATTTGTGCAAAGAGAGACTCCGTTGGTTTGGCTATGTTGCCCTTATGGATAATTATAGATTAGCAAATAGGGTTATAAACAGTGTACCTAAAGGTCTCAGAAAGAGGGGGAGACCTAGGATGAGGTGGGCAGGTCTGGCTGGACCTCCGTAGCCCATGGCTGCTTAAAGATGATGATGATAATATATAAAAAGAAATTTTAAAACCACAATTTTCATTTTCTAAAAATCGATTTTCCTTTCGTTGTACTAAAAACGGATATATACGTCCTTGGCCTCTCATTGTGGATTCTGTCAAACGTATGCATACACCCTGGACACTGGAAGAGTTAACAGCACATCACTGGGCTGCAGTGGGCAAAATAACATTGCCAATGGATAATGGAAGACTGGAAAAGGGTAGCTTGGTCTGATGATTGAGGTGTTCCAACTACAACAATGCTAACAAGAGGTTGCATGTGTGGTGTAGACCACATGAGGCCATGGACCTCAAATGTCAAGTTGGGATGTTACAAGAAGGTGAAGGTGGTATAATGCTCTGGGGGGTGTTTAGGTGGGATTCAAAAAACTTTTAAGAAAACAAACAAAAAAAAACCCAAGGGAACTTGGGTCCTTTGTACCTAATGAGACCACCATCCTGCATAAGGCTATGTTGACGTATTCACCGACTATCTATACCAGTTTATGGCTATCCATTTTCCACAGCAGGATATCTTCTTTCAACACTCCCTGTCTCATCACCCTGTTTGGTGAAGGGCTGGTTGGAGCAGAACTCTAATGAAGCCAGACACCTTGAATATCTCTCTCATAATCCAGATTTGAACCCTATTGAGCATGTGGGAAGAAGTGGAACAATGCATTCGAGCCCAAAACCCACCACTGGCAACTCTAGGTGCTTTACAGATAGCTGTCCTGGAATCATGGGCTGCACCAACACCTGAATGTTTCCAATGCCTGGTAGAGTCCATGCCACATGTTGCTGCTGTTATGATGGCAAAAGGTGGACCCACATTATTAGGTGGGTGTGTATAATAAATTGTCCTTTTGGTGTACATGTATTGCAAACTGATTGCTAACTCTATGCCATCATGCCAATTTATTTGCAAGTGTAATCTTTAGAGAAAAACAGAACTCATAAAAGAGTCTTGGATGGGAGACAAAAATCTTAGAAGCCTTTCTCTACTTAACTAGCAGGTATCCCAACTGATATTCAACTTTAAGAAATGCTCTTAATCTTTTGGGAAGTAACACGTTATATATTTTACAACTGTACATGATCCATTCTATGGCAACATCTTGAAGAAAAACATTCTGAAAACAATATTAGAAAGACAGGAAAGATGCAATATATGGCTAATTACAGCTTCATTTCAAAAATACTGTTTTGGCAAAGTCATGAGCTAATCTAGTATTTCAAATAAATTAGATCTGTACGAAAAAACTTGACACATTTCTCCTATCAACTTAGATTACAGAAAATCATGATACTATTAACTATATTACAAAAATTAACTGGACACTTCCATGTTACATGAATACAAAGCTACTTTCAAAGCTCCTTAACTTTGAAAATAAGCTTTTTATGAAAAATAAAATGAAAATTTCATCCAGATCTATCTAAATCTCAATTTCCCACAATATTCACTGAATATTTAGGATTACTGAAATCAGATCGTTTAACAGCAGATGCTACTGTCACGCTCTTCCTAAATATGCTTTCTCCCCAAATTGACAAAAACTGAAAGAGTGTTACACAAATTCAAATAGTAGATTTATGTTAGTGAATAGTTGAATAGCAAGTCAGAGTTAAATGTTTCAGCTTCCATAATTCTTTAAATTTTAAACAAAATATTGCAGAAAATAGATATTTAGAGAGATTTGAGTAAGATCTTCTAAGTACATATTTTCGTAAAAAATTATGTAAATATTTTCTAAAAAAAAACCTTATTTCCAAAGTTAGAGAGCTTTCACAACATGGCTTTCCATTCCTATAATATGGAAATATTCGGTTGCTTTTTATAATATGTTGATCCATGCTAATATACCAGCTGAATTAGTAATATACTTACTGATGCAAGACTGTCTAATAACAGTAACCATACACACAATAGATGGGTTTATGAAAGGGCTTTATTGCCATGAGTAAAATTTTGTATAGCATTATGTCTGCTTTTACATGTGGTTGCCACACAAATATTTATACTGATATGAACCCTCCTTTTTCCTTGCATAATTTCACATATTGCTACACCAAACAATTTTTAATCCAAACAAAATAATTCTGTGCCTGCAAATAATGTAATCACTGCAAATGGCAAGAGACCACTATAAAAAAGAACTGAGAAATAGTCTAGCACAATTATACTGATACAAATCCAAACAATAAATAATCTGTTAGGTGAATTTATTTACATCACAAGGCACATTCTAAGTAGTTGTCAACAAAAACACCATAACACACTCCTATTCATTAAAAACAAAATATGACATAAAAAAATGGGAGAAGAAAGCACTTTTTCTATAGAACAATAAACTCTTAGTAGTTTGCTGTTACAAATGTAATTATATAAAATTAAATACAATTTAAATTAAAAATTTAATTTTTTAAAGATTATATTAATTTTGAATAATAGCTAAGCAAACTGTTTCAACATTAAAAACAAAGCTAATTTATGAATACCTTTCAACTTCTGTCTCTTATGCCATCACACAGTATATAACAATTTCTACATATGTTTTTATGCTTTGGGCACATTTGGTTAGGTCACAGTTAAAACTGTAATTTTGTCAACAATTAAGTTTATGCAATTTTTTTGTCTTCACAAGTATCTTGCTTTATAAAGTCTCTGCTTATGTTAAAGTTATGCATATCAAAGTCAGTACTGAAGAGCAAGGGTCAGGGAAATATTAACCTATCAGCAAGGTTGGATATTTAATTATCAGTTTCTATTGTGCAGGTAGAAAGAAGCACAATTATCCTGGTATTGCAAGAATAACCAGAATAAAAAAACAAAAATCCTACTAAAACAAGTATGTTAAGCTGTACCATTGACAATTTGTGTTTCTTTTGGAGCTACAGCTTCAGTTTTTTTATCAGCAGTGCTAGTAGAATGGGACCTTGGCTGCTGTCGTGGATCCCTTTGCTGTTTAGGTATTGTATGTGGACCATTAGTCTTGGTTTCTTTGACCTCTTCTCCATTTGTGCAAGCATCTCCAGCTCCATGAAAACCATTACGTGATCTGTCAGAAGAGGTCTGTGAAGATGTTCTGCCCATATCTCTAGGTTCTGAGTATCGACGATCAGTATTTCTGTACCTGTCATCTATATTACCACCTTCACCATGATATCTTGGTCGCCTTTTCCTTCGTCGACGTCGATTCCTTGAGCCCTCAACTGAAGAGACACTCTCTGCAAAATAAAAAAAAGTGACACACATTCAACTATTTCTAAACAGAGTGATATTTTTGAATAAATTTTACATGATACTTTATTAATCACTTCCTTTGAAGGTATGAAATCACTCTTAACATCAATATAAAATTAAGAGAAAAAATTGTCTAGAGCCAGATGGAATACAAACCCACAACCTCCTTATAATATATCAGGTTCTCTGGTCACTGAGCTACCAAAGCAGATCAAGACCTCCTCTATTTAATGATATATGAATGTTTCTACCTACAGTACATGATTTCACTTGTACTCAAAGGCAGTGTTTGCTCTTTACTAACAGCATTCCGAAGTAGATCCAAACGTGAAATCCCAGTACAAATAATAAGTTGTTTTCAAACAAATCGTATCAAAATCTTTAATTAAATCTTTATTTGATTTTTATTCATTTAAGCACATTTCTTATTTCATAAATTTATAAAGATAATTATATGTACATACATAAATTATCCTTTATAAAGTAAATAATATGTCACTAATTCAAGAATACATAAGTGCAAAAAAATATGACTTACGTATGCTTATTAACTAGATTTTATTCATTGTCACTTTCTGACCATAGATGCATTCATTTGCGTAAGACTGGAATTAAATCACTTTCATCACTTGAAACATTTTGGCCGTCGTGTTCATACTCCAATGGTGAAATGCTCTCTGTGGCATGGGGAACCAATTTATCACTTGTTTCCAGTGATTCTGAATTTTGATCAGTTTTGACAATGAACTCTGTAATCAATCGTTGAGATCCTGCTTTGAATGGACCTTGTATAATTCTTGATAACAATCCAAACATGACTTCAGTTCGTGTTTAAACTGCTCAGCTCATTCGACAATGGGATCATGTGCAAGAAAATGACTTTCCAATTTACTAGCCATTTGTGAAGCTCCAATTTACTAGCCATTAAAGAAGGGTCTTTAATTAAACCTGTTGTGAGTGGAACCTCTTCATCACCATCACTTTTTTCTTTTTCATCAGAAGTCTCAAGGACAACTTCTATTATTTCATCTTCGCTAAGAGCATTGTCAACTAGCAATTCATTAAAATCTGCAAATGATAAAACATTGAATACTTCTCCACCAATTGCATGTGCTAAAGTGATGATATTAGGAGAATTCAGTCGTATTTGGGGGTACAGGGTCTTTGCTTTTTACACATTCTGCCCAAATAGCTTTTCAGCATGCTTTTAAAGTTGTGGTTTTAATTCTGATAACGCCAATACAGCATGTCTAATACAATCTAAAATAGAAAATTTCTTCCACATATCAATAATTGTTAGTGTTTTATCCTTATCTAGTTTATCCAAAATGCATTGGAATGTTTGTCTTACGTAGTAAGTTTTAAATGTGGCAATTATACCCTGATCTAGTGATTGTACTAAGGATGTTGTATTAGGTGGCAGAAAAAAAAATTGCACATTTGGGTGTTCCAAAACAGGATGGTCAGGTGCATTGTCTATAATCAATAGAACTTTAAATTCAAGATTTTTCCCCTTCAAATAACATTTAACTTCTGGAACAAAACATTTATAGAACCATTCATCAAAAATTTCTTTTTTAGCCCAGGCTTTTCTGTTTGCCATCCAATACACTGGCAATTTATTCAAATCTACACCTTTCACTGACCGAGGTCTTAGGGATTGATTGATGAGCAGCGGTTTTAACATATGATCTCCTGAAGAGTTTGCAGCAAAATAGAAAGGTCACACGATCCTTAGCTGCTTTAAAGCCACCAACAGTTTTTTGTGATTTTTCTACATAGGTTCTACTTGCATTTTTTTCCGAAAAAGAGCAGTTTCATCTGCATTACAAACTTGATCAGGAGGGTATCCACCATCTTCAATGATTTGGCCTAATTTTGGACAAAATTCTTTAGCAGCTGGCTCATCAGCAGATGCAACTTCACCTTTTATCTTTACATTATGAAATGCATATCTTTGAAGAAATCATGCAAGTCAACCTGTACTTGCAGAAAATTCATAATTTTTGTTTAACTGAGCTGATGTAGTTGGTTCCATTTCTTTTATCTGCTTATATATTCGTAATGCCATCTGTTTAATGGTATTTCTGTCTGGAGGTATTCTTTTTTGCAAGTTATCTTCTATCCACATTACTAGTGCCTTTTCCATCTCCACTTTTACAATATCTCTTGTGTACGATGACGACTTAGCACTCAATTCTGTTCCAGAAGGGGCGCAGGTGGCTCAGTCAGTAGCTCGCAGGCTCGTAATCTGCAGTTCCCAGGTTCAAGTCCCAGATGGGTTAGCATTGAGATTTATCTCTGCAAAATTCCACGCCCTGCCTACGTTCAGTAGGGGACACCGATGGGCTTGGAAAGGCTGTTGTTCATCGGATGGGATGTTAAGCCATGGCCCCGTGTGCGGGAGAGCCTTACCCTGTGCACATTAAAGTCCGAGAGGAAACCCCTATTCGCCTGTTAATCTCACACTGTTAGTTTCCAAAAAAGCCTGCTTAAAACGGTCCTATTCTTCCTCAACTTCATTAGTAAACAAACCATGACTGTCATAATGACTAAGTAACCTATCATAGTAAGTTTTATCTCTAACTGGGTCTTTCAGAGCTTCAGAATTTAAGGTAAATTTTTTTAACCTTAGCACAACACTTTTTAAGTATAAGTTGCAAGACACTCTTAACAAGGTAATGGACATATCCAATTTCAGGTCCCCTATATGACCTGGTATTCGTAACAGAACTAGCCCATTTGCTGTTGATTAATATATAATCAATCATATTCTTATGCAGCCCATCAGGTGAAACCCATGTACTTATGTATGTCACCGTATTTGCAATAAGTGTTAGTTATTCTGAAACCATTGAGTTTACTTACCTGTAGGAAACGTTGCCCATTGCCATTGCAGCTACCAATACCAAAAGGGCATATCACCCATTCCCAAAGGTCAGAGTCAGTACAAAACTTTGGCACTGAAGTCATGTAGAACAAGGGTAATATCTCCTTTCTTGACAGAATTCAAAATATCCTGAAGTTGTAAAACCTATCCCTTCTCATCCTCATCAGCATCCTCAGTGGGGGCATAACAGCAGATAACATTCAAGTCTTTAATGCTTGTCTGAAATTTTGCTGTAAGAAACCTTTCATTTAATGCACTTGTATCCTAGAAGAGCATTACTAGCATGTCTCCAGAGAAGCAGACAAATGCCTTGGTGATGCTTATTATCTTCCCTCCCTGAAAAAAGAAATTTAAAAATATTTTTAAGAATCTGACCTTTATTAATTATTATTTTATAAATTTTGTTTTATAAAATTATTTTTAAGAATCTGTCCATTTGGTCTCTTGCAAGCCAAGAATATCTAAATTATAAAGGTGGAATTCTTGTGTGAAGACATCAAGAGAAAAAGCTCTGCGTAGAGTCCACACATTCCAACTACCTAGGGAGAGAAAATGATTAGTCGGATGTTTAAAGAAACTGTGTTTATTGAGAGAGGGAATGCCGGCAATATCAAACAGTCCCCTAATCACAGGCATGGGGCAAAGACCCATTCCCCCACCACTTAAGCAATCTACACTGGAAGACTTACTCCAATGTAGAATTTGATGATGAATGTAAAATTTGAATGCAAAGAGTTCAGGTGCCTGCAATGATCTCTGCTCACGATTATCCACCAGCTGATAAAACATATCCTGTGAATCTATTCACTTGAGGCTGTCAACCCACAAACAGAAAACACAGCGGAAGATTTTCCTTCCATAGAAGCCCACCAGTGCAGAAAATTCAGGATCTATAATCAAGCTCAGAGCCATATTTCAGTCCAGTAGGTATATATATATTCAGCACCAGGACCCTGTGTGGCTGACCACTCCTCAGCAGGGTAGGGAAAGAAGTAGCCATAGTTGTCCAGATCAATATGCCACACTAATCTGTCAGCCCTTCCCTTCCGTTCACTTCTACGAGAGAGTATCTCTTTTGAAAGGTACTAATGGTGCACCACAAGAAGGTGGGGTCAGACATTAGGTGCTAGGCCCAGCCGGTTCTATGCATCATCACAGGGGATTGGTGCATAGCTCTCCTTCCAGTGACTACCTAGCTACCATTTACAGGCTAAAAAAAATCAATAAGTTGTGGAAATAAAATAAATCTATAGAAATGAAAAAGGTTAATCCTGGGTTGTTGGGTTGTTTTACCTCTGAGCGGCACTTTTTTGCACACCATGGGCTAAATGGCCAGGTCACATGGACCCCGAAGGCTCAGAGAAGGTTGGGGGAGGGGACCCACTGGAACAGCTGTTGGGAGACAGATGGTAGCCTCCCGTCAAGGCCATCCAGCATGTTCTTTAACGTGCACAGGGTATGGCTCTCCCGCACACGGGGCCACGGCTTAACGTCCCATCCGACGGACGGCGGCCTTTCCAAGCCCATCGGTGTCCCCTACTGACCGTGGGCAGGGCGGGGAATTTTGCGGAGATAAATCTCAACGCTGACCCAGCTGGGACTCGAACCTGGGAACTACAGATTACGAGCCTGGCGCGCTACCGACTGAGCCACCCCCGCCCCTAGGTTAATCCTGACTTGATAGATGTATGGTCACATTATCCTATATCCAAGAAGAACTCATTCTGTAAACATTCACTATAGTCAGTTTATTGCATGTGTGAGCAATAACAAAATCACTCCACCTGCTACTTGACCTACTTTTTTAGACTGCAGGAAACTTTGGAACTGCAACTCTGTTTCCTTTCCAAGAAAAGTGTAAAATGAAAAAAAAAATGGTTGTACATACTTTGCAATTACTTCCATAATCTTCTGTTTTTAAAAATAGCAGTTTTTTTTTTTGTTAATTTATAGGAGATTTTAAAAACTTTAAGGAAAAATTTGTTGATAATAGCTCAAATCAAACTTGTGAGCTTAAACAGGTGATTGTGTAGGGTAATGTAAATAAACAAACTGGCAATACCATATAGCACTTCTAAGAATCATATATATTAAAAAATTTACAACAATTTTTATTTTTTTAAAAATCGATTTTTTTTTTTTGTTCTACTAAAAACGTATACAACCATCTTTGGCCTCTCATTACGGATTCTGTGAATGACTACAGATGAGATGGACACTGGAAGGGTTAAAAAACTGAAGTCACTGCCTTCAAGTGACAAAGCTGAAATTATGTATTGCAGGTAGAAAAGTTCCCATCATTAAGTAGAGGATATCTTGATCTGATATAAATGTTAGGAGTGAGATTTCATACCTTCAAACTGAAGAAACACTGATAAATTTATAAAGCAATAGAATCACTTCCTTTATATAATATGTTGAAACATTTACAATTGTGCATTAAAAAACATTGCAAAAATATAGAAAAATACCTTATAAAAAATTATAATTAAATAAAATCAACAATAAACCATCCATGGATCCATTCATTTTGTAGCAGCAAAATATTACAGTGAATATTATTTAACCATGTTTAAAAATAGTAATGAACCTGACATGTTATCAGGAGGTCGTGGGTTCGTATCCCACCCGGCTCAAGACAATTTTTCTTCTAAAATTTAAATCGACGCTAGAGTGCTGATTTATTAGTCAAGTATGTCTTATTAATTAATGAAAGGTTTCTTACAGAACAATTTCAGACAAGCGTTAAAGACTTGAATGTTACTATATATAATTTAAACACAGCTAACAATAGTTAAAAAATTTAATATATCACGATTAAGCTGTTATATTTGGTAGCACAGTGTATCACAATCCTAGTATGTGAAGCGCATATTATTTCCTGCAAAAGCTGGGAGTTTAATAACTAAGATAAATTGATATTTCGGTAACTTAAGAGCCATAATTGTAATCTTAAAGCTATGTAAAGCTACATTAGACTTTAAATTAAACAAAGGATAGTTACCACTTTGTAGTAGCTGGTACAATTGCTTATCATAGGCATTCACAGATTAGATAATGTAATTCTCACAGCCCCGATGTTTGTAAGCTACCAGTCCTAAGAAGATGAACTAGTTGTATAATGTTGATCACAGCAAAATAATGTGCCATTGATGACTTGGCTACATCATCTTTGGACTTGGCTACTTCATCCAACTTTTTTCAAGTTGGGGCTCAGACATGGCTCCAGACCGAAGGTGTCCCAATGGGATCCCCTCTGTTGGGACTCATATGTCCGATGTCATGCAGCATGTGGAGGAAACGGCCTTGACAAAAGCCACTTAAAAGTCTTCCCTCTACATGCGGTATGTCGATGATGTGCTAATTTTTTGGCCTCGTGATATGGATAAATTGCATGAATTTATACAGAAAATCAATGGAATCCTACCTAGTATAAAGTTTACATTAGAATCTGAAACAAAACAACAATTACCATATTTGGATATAATGATAACAAGACATAAAAAACATTGTGAAACAACTGTGTACCGAAAAGCAACTCATATGCCTACCTATATCCCTGCGAACCCATGTCACCCTTTAAAATATAAAAAAGCTAGTGTCATACCTCTCTACATCAGTATATCGATACTGTGCTAAACAGGCAACACTACAAAATGAACTAAAGTATATAAATTTAACTACATCTAAGGCAGGTTAACCCATAATCAATTAAAACGATGGAACAACAATGCTAAATATATAGTTAACCAAGATTCCCAACCCAGACCCAATCAACAAATCATCGTGAATAAGTTTGCTTATACATTTCCATTTATGAAAAATATTTCCAATGTATTGGATCATACTTTGAGAAAATATGATTTAAAATAACTTACAACAATAACGCACTCAATAAAAAACCTGGTAGTTAACGATAGGGATAAGAATCCCGGCCGGGTGGAGGGGGGGGGGTCAAATTAAAATACCTGACCCACTAAATATTCTTAAGGAAAAAAACATTTATATTGGTAAAACATTCTGACAATATAGTGACAGGATGCATGAACATCAGGATGATATTCAGAAAAATAATTATAATACTGCATTGGCCCAAACAGTTTTAAACAATAATTTACAAATTAATCAAATTAATTATAAACCCTTAGCAGCCCCTCAAACAAAATATCAATTACAATACGCTGAAAAACTACTTATTCATGCACACCACGATTACATATGCAACACGGACATCTCGTTGATACCAGCGGCGTGGAGCCTCTTGTTGCATCAATGCACAAGTACATCACGAACTCGTAGTAATGACGTCGAAGCGAGAAAAACTTAAATAGTCAAACCTGAGGTCAACCACACTGAGCCTGAAGATGCCATAGATGTATACACCGTGAAATGTGTCACTCAGGGGTGCCTTGATGCAGGCTGGACAATATTTTAAAATGTTTTTAAAATTTTTTAAATGTTAGTATGGTTTTCTTTGACAAAACGGATAGCTCAGTTGTAATAAGTTACTAATGTGTGTAAGATACAAAACTTGGATAGCCTTGGATGTCAGCCACTTACGATTGTTAACTGGAACTGTGTAATGGCTTTGACAACATTTGGAACTGTGTCTGCTTCGCTGATAAGATATCTTCATAACTAGTGTTAAAGTTAACATATGAATGTGTATAACAATAGTTATTTCGAAGCAAAGGAGCTTCTGAAGTCAATATCATATTCAGCACGTATAAGCTTTTATATGCACATGACCAAAGGGGTCTTGGACTCAGCGAATGGTGATCACAAGGTTTTGTACATGACTTACATGGAATATCAGCTGAATAGTAGCAGAATACCATCGACTTATGTGTCCATCTACTTAAAGTTTGTATCCTAATGCAGTGGCAAGAGGATGACTGTAATATTTAACACACTGGGAGACTTCAGTGGCACATTATTTTGCTGTGATCATTATACAGCCTGTTCATCTTCTTAAGACTGGTAGCTTACAAACATCAGGGCTGTGAGAATTACATCATCTAATCTGTGAATGCCTATGATAGGCAATTGTACCAGCTACTACAAAGTGGTAACTATCCTTTGTTTAATTTAAAGTCTAATGTAGCTTTACATAGCTTTAAGATTACAATTATAGCTCTTAAGTTATTGAAATATCAATTTATCTTAGTTATTATGCTCCCAGCTTTTGCGGGAAATAATATGCGCTTCGCATACTAGGATTATGATAACTGTGCTACCAAACGTAACAGCTTAATTGTGTATATTGAATTTTTTAACTTGAATGTTATCTGCTGTTATGCTCTCACTGAGGATGCCAATGAGAATGAGAAGGATAGGTTATACAGACAACTTCAGGATATTTTGAATTCTGTCAAGAAAGGAGATATTACCCTTGTTCTAGGTGACTTCAATGCCAAAGTTGGCACTGACTATGACCTTTGGGGAGGGGTGATAGGCCCTTTTGGTATTGGTAGCTGCAATGGACAACGTCTCCTACAGGTAAGTAAACTCAATGGTTTCAGAATAACACGTATTACAAACACCACGACATACATAAGTACACATGGGTTACACTTGATGGACTGCATAAGAATATGATTGATTATATATTAATTAACAGCAAATGGGCTGTTAATTAATATATTATTACCAGGTTAGTAAATACCAGGTCATATAAGGGAGCTGAAATTGCATCTGACCATTATCTTCTTAAAAGTGTCTTGCAACTTAAACTTAAAAAATGTTGTGCTAAGGTTACAAAAAATTTACCTTCAATTCTGAAGCTCTGAAACACCCAGTTATAGCTAAAGCTTACCTTGATAGGTTACTTAGTCATTATGACAGTCATGGTTTGCTTAACACTGTAGTTGAGGAAGAATGGAACCATTTTAAACAGACGTTTTCAGAAATTAACAGTACTCTTTTAGGAAAAAAGAGCAGAGAAGGCAGAATTATTTGAGTGACAAGGCACTTGAGCTTATTTCAGAAAGAAGGAACTGCAGGAATGTCCTTAATCAACACCCTAATAGTCCTAATAGAAAGCATTACAGAGAACTTAATAAATGTGTAAAGGATCAGTTAGCTGCTGATAAGAATCTTTGGCTTGATGGCTTGGCTGACAAAGCCGAGAAAGCATTTAGACAGCACAACAGCAGAGAGCTGTATCAGATAGTTAATGTTTTGTGTGGTAGAAAATGGACAGTAATACAGGGATTGAAGTATAAACAAGGTAGAACAAGGTGAGGATTCTGTCGTGGCTAAGTGCACTGAGTATTTCAGTGATATTCTAAATATGTGGTTAGTTCTACTCCCATTGTTTGCAATGATGATAGATGCATTGGTGCTTTAATGTTGGCCCTATAACACAATCTGAAGTTATTTTGGCCATTTCTAAATTTAAACTTCATAAATCTCCAGGGGTAGATGAAATTACTACAGAAATGCTTAGAGCTCGGAATGTTTTGGTTACAACTTGGATGACTGAAATTTTGAATATCTTTTATGATAAAGGTATGGTTCCTAAGGATTTTACCAGAGTTATTATCATCCCTATTTTCTAAAAGTTGATTGCAATTCTTGTGATAACTATAAGGGTATCAGCCTACTCTCTGTTCCAGGTAAAGTTCTTTCCATGATTGTGCTTAAAAGAATTAAGAATCTGGTTGACAGTCAATTGCGTGATGAGCAATGTGGATTCAGAAGTGGTACGGGATGTGTAGATCAGATATTTCCACTTAGGCAGATTCTTGAGGAATGGGGTGGGGGTGGCTCAGTCGGTAGCGCGCCAGGCTCGTAATCTGTAGTTCCCAGGTTCGAGTCCCAGCTGGGTCAGCGTTGAGATTTATCTCCGCAAAATTCCCCGCCCACAGTCAGTAGGGGACACCGATGGGCTTGGAAAGGCCGCCGTCCGTCGGATGGGACATTCAGCTGTGGCCCCATGTGCGGGAGAGCCATACCCTGTGCATGTTAAAGAACACGCTGGATGGCCTTGACGGGAGGCTACCATCTGTCTCCCAACAGCTGTTCCAGTGGGTCACCTCCCCCAACCTTCTCTGAGCCTTCGGGGTCCATGTGACCTGCCCATTTAGCCCATGGTGTGCAAAAAAGTGCCGCTCAGAGGTAAAACAACCCAACCCAACCCAAACAACTCTTGAGGAATGTTTAGAGTTTCAGAAACCTTTGGTTGCTAGCTTTGTTCATCTCAAAAAATGCTTTTGACTCTGTTGATCATCATAATTTGTGGTTGATTGTGAAATCATATGGTATACCAGACAAGTTAGTTAATGTAATGAAAACTCTCTATAATAACACTGAGTCGTGTGTGAGAGTTGGTAAGGCTTGTCGCAATTGGTTTAGCATTACTTCTGGTGTTCAACAAGGGTGCATTTTGTCTCCTTTTCTCATTTGTTTGGTCATTATGTTATGCGAAATTCACTGTAAGGGAAAGATTTTGATCTTAAATAGTCTAGAGATACAAAAATTTCCGATTTAGATTATGCTGATGATTTAGCACTTTTGGCAAATGATGTTGATGAGATGAACTCTTTCATTCGAGCTTTTGATGAAACTGGTAATAGAGTAGGCTTGATTATAAACAGAAAGAAAACTAAAGTGATGAAAATTGGTCAGGCAGGCTATGATTTAGTTAATCTGAATGGTTGCAGTCTTGAGCAGGTGTCACAGTTTAATTATCTTGGGAGCTATGTAACAGATGCTGGTGATGTGTGGCACGAGATTAACAGATGGATAGGGATTGCTGCCAAGACTTTTAAGAATCTATGGAGTGTGTGGAGAAAAGGCATATACACTTAAAGACTAAAATTAGACTGCATAATAGTTTGGTTCTTTCTAGTGTTAGTTATGGTAGTGAAACTTGGAATACTTTGTAAACAAGATAACAGGAAACTAGATGCTTATGCAGTATCTTGGGCATTAGGAGGTTCAACTTTGTAACTAATGATGATGTTAGGCAAAGGAATCAGCAACCTCCTTTAAGCAGCATATTGTGCAGAAAGAGACTCTGTTGGTTTGGCCAGGTTGCCTGTATGGATAATTATAGATTGGCAAATAGAGTTATGAACAGTGTGCCTAAAGGCCTCAGAAGGAAGGGGAGACCTAGGATGCGGTGGGCAGACAATGTCAAACAGGATCTTATTAGAATCGTTGTGCAGTGGCCAGATGCAGCGGATATAGCTCAGGACAGACTTGCTTGGAGAACTAAATTGCACGGTCTGGTTGGACCTCTGTAGTCCATGGCTGGTTGGATGATGATGATGATATGTAGTCCTAAACTGACATCATAAATTATAAAATTGGTTAAAATTTTAATATTAATGGTTAAACCATTATAGAGTAAAGAAGAACAAGTGAACAGTTGGTTCTTTGCCTAATCAGATCGTTAATAGTCTAATTTGTTAACCATTATAATGCATGTTTTTAACGAGCATAGATTATGGGTTTTTCTGCACACAGTGAAACAGCTCAATGATCCATCTGAAAGAAGGCAATGATCATTAATAAGCTTAATGTAGTGGCAGATCCAGGAAAAGTTGATAGGTAGGGCACATAATAAAAATACCACAGTGATACTAAGTGGCTGCACATTGTGAATGAAAGTTAAACAGGAATTTAATCAATTTTCATAAAGGAATGGGGAGTTGCTTGTTTTTCATCTTTTCTTCTTTATTTTTCTGGTAGTTTGCATACAAGATTTCATTGTAAATTTTTTATGTAATATTTTTACAAATGAATATGGAAATAAAGTTATTTTCATTATTCGAGGCTACAGGATATTTATATAGATTTTGTTGAAATATATCTTCTCTTGTTTTTTGTCTTTCTGTTTCTAGCTCAATTTGCAATTCAAATTGAGCTAGAATCTGAACATTGTGACATTCCCACATCATACATACGCAGAAGTAAAATGAAACATCATTGGATGGTGTTAATTATATATATACACAAGTCATATCAGAATAATATGACCACCTACCTAATAATAGGAATAACACCTCTTGGCCCGGATGAGAGTGGCAAGACGGTGTGGCATGGACACAATGAGGCCCTGGAAGGTTGCCAGAGGCACACGTGCGCATTTGGACTCCAGCAGAGCATGAAGGTTCCAGAGATGAAATGTGTGTGTTGGTTCGCATGCCGAACCTGTCGATTCAAATGATCCCACAAGTGCTCTATGAGATTGAGGTCAGGAGATTTCGCTGGCCAAGGGAGAATGGAGACATCAGTTGTATTCCTGGAATCAGTCACGCACCACCTGAGCAACATGGCAGGGCGCATTGTCCTGTTGGTAGACACCATCACCACCAGGGTAAACATACAACATGAAGGGATGCATGTGGTCAGTGAGGATGGACAAGTAGTCATTGGCATTCAGGGACCCATCCAGTGGTACCAGCAGTCCCAGGTCATACCAGGAAAACATCCCCCAGACATGCACACTGCCACCGCTGGCCTTTACTTGACCGACAAGCATGTCCAGGTGTTGGTTCTCATGCCTCTGATGCCATATCTGCCATTGCCTGTCACTTCTGTGGAGTAGAAAGCTCGATTCATCGGAAAAGGCAACCTTTCTTCACTTTTCCACTGTCCAATGATGGTAGTCCTGTGCAAACTGCAGGCATCGTTGCCAATGGACCTTGGTTAACATGGAAGTCTTTACGCAGCATTGACTCTGGAGACCCGTGCATAACGAGGTTGGCTCTACTGTTATCGGGGACTATACCTGGGTGCCCTAGGGTTCATTTGAGAGGTCAATTGCTGAGCTGTTGCATGTCGATTCCAGTCGACGGAGGCGACGTTCCCCTCTGGGATCTTGCACACTTATAATCACATATGGGCAAGGAACTTATAGCATAGTTGATCCTAGAAGACAAACCCACCAGCAGATTGATCCTGGAAGTATCATCCCAGGAAATCCTATTTACCCGAAGCAGAGGCTAAAGTTGTGTACAACAGGCTCCCCTACTAAGACCTGCCCAGCCATTTGACTAACAAACTCCCCAAATGTAAAATGAGCAAAAGGAGACTTAGTGTAATGGCCTGGAAAGTGACAGAAGAAACTGTTCAACTAGAAATTTCCTTTCCAGGAATAAAAGTTGCAGTACATGGCAAAAAAACAACAACAAAAAACAGGCAGGCATTTAGAACTGTATGAAGATACCATACAAGCAGAACCTGCACAGGGTGGGTTGTTTTATCTCTGTGCGGCACTTTTTTGCACACAATATGCTAAATGGCCAGGTCACAAGGACCACAAAGGCTCAGAGAAGGTTGGAGGAGGAGATCCACTGGAAGAGCTGTTGGAAGACAGATGGTAGCCTCCTGTCAAGGCCACCCAGCTTGTTCTTTAATGTGCACGGAGTATGATTCTCCCATACAGGGGGCCACGGCTTAATGTCCCATCTGATTCACAGCAATCTTTCCAAGCCCTTCAGTGTCCCGTATTGACCGTGGGCAGGGTAGGGAGTTTTGCGGAGATAAAATCTCTATGCTGACCTAGCTGGGACTCGAACCTGGGAACTGCAGATTATGAGCCTGGCACACTACCGACTGAGCCACCCCAGCCCCACCTGAACAGGTGATCCCCTCAACATGACATTCCCATATCAAGGGGTTAAAACATGACTCTCTATATAACACATAGGAGTTTTTCCCTGTAAAATATTTAAAGGTTGGCTTCTTGTAAAACATTTAAATTATGTTGTACCACATTGCAATCTGAAATATTTTGATAATCGCCATTATGTAGCTAAATAATTATAAGCTTGAATATTTGTAGTCTCTACCTATTTCTATGAAATTCTACCTATATCTATGAAAATGCATTACTACTAAATTAAACAGCAGACTTATACCTTGATCCATGCTAGCCACACTTGATACCTCATGACTGTCTAACACAGATTCATCCTCATCTGTAACTCTCCTGCGATCATTACGGCCACGCTGACGAGGTGGGAGATCAGCAATTTTATCATCACGATCTGGCGTTTCACGTCGGTGACCTGAAGGAATGATGAATTAATTTGTAACTTATCTTTTATAAAATGAAGTTATGACATAGCAGTCTTGCTGGCATATACTATAAAATATAGTTTACTTATTAATAACTGTATTTGTAAAAGATAATACATATGAAATCTGAAATGAATTCCTTTTAAAGAGCAGTCATTATAGTTTTACCCCTCAGTTACAATTCTAGAGTGATTCAATAGTAAAATGGTATGGAAACCAGTAGTGTAGCATGAGGCTGGACATTGTGGAATCTAAAATTAGGCATACTACTGCTTATACCTGCATTCCATATTTTGAAGTTTTTTAAAATAATCTGGTGTGATATACCTTAATTATATTCCTTATCACATTACTATTCCTTATCACCTTTAAATAATAAACAAATAAAAGTACATTTTCCTACTTTTACCATTAGAAGTTACAAATTTTAAATGTATTTAGAAAAATAATCAGAATATAAACACAATACGAATTATGGATAGTTCGTTTTTATTTACTTTCATTTTATTAAACTGACAGGCTCCTGTCAGACCTCTGTGGCAAGCAGCTGCTTGAGGGGTTATATTTATTTATTTTTATTTATATCAATTCAGTGAACAGAATATTTTTTAAAATTTTTGACAATTGTTTCAGAGGGCTATCAAAAACATTATTCAGATTAGTACTCTAACTTCACCCAAACAAATCATATCATTAGCTGTGTAGTTTCAATTAGAAATGTACATACATTACTGTTGCTAAGAAATTAAACTGAATTAACAACATTCAGAACTTCTACATTCAAACTGATATGTTAATCAAAAGCAACTACACTGCATGTAAATTTGATGTATGTGTAACAGACCCAGATCTTGAAAAAATAGGATTGGGGGAATGGGGGGGGGGGGGGGGGGGCTGGCCCTGATATGTAATAAAATGTCTAAGTTTTTAAACAAAATGTAGAAATTTTACTAACAATGAAAAGAGTTGGGTTGTTTTACCTATGAGTAGCACTTTTTTTGCAGAATGGACTAAATGACCAGGTCACAAGGACACTGAGGGCTCAGAGAAGGTTGGAAACGGAGACGGATTGGAACAGCTGTTGGGAGACAGATGGTAGCCTCCCATCAAGGCCATCCTGTGTGTTAGTTAACATGTGCAGGGTATGGCTTTCCCACACACAGCTTAAAGTCCCATCCAAACTTCCCACAGCTTAAAGTCCCATCCAAAGGACAATTGTGAAAAGAGACAGTTGAAAGCACAGTTATTGAAGTAATATAAGAAGACACATGTAAAACACAATGTTATTGAAATGCCTGCATCAGCAAATTACACTGGATTCCATATAATACATACATACATACAAAATCCTCATGCAGCTATGGAGGTCCTACCAGCTGTGTAACTTTCCTCTCCATACATGTCTGTTCTGAGCTGCTACATTTGGTTACTGTAGGCCAATTCTAGCAAGGCCACGTTTGACATTGTCTGCTCATCGCATTCTAGGTTTCCCTTTTTTCTGAAGCCTTTAGTACACTATTCATAATCTTGTTTGCCAATCTGCAGCTATGCACATGGGCAATATGGCCAAATTAAAGCAGTCTCTCTATGTGCGATGGTTCACCCATTCGTTTTTAAGTTTCATTACCTGTTTTACTATATTTACATTACAATTATTATTTTGGGGCATTATATTTCAGCTAAACCATAATTTTTCCTCACCCATTTCAAACAGGAGTTGCACATGCACAACTCCAATTTCTGATTGACAGTCACTAATGCACTTGAAAGGACACCCACCCTCTTACATCATAGCTAGTGCACATTCATCAAATTATACATATGTAACTTTCCCAGTGTTCAACACTCACGTCAGTTGCATGCCACGTGTTATATAAGTGACGTTTAGGTCACAAAGTCAGTTAGTCAGAATGTCAGAGATTTAGGATCAGTGGAGCAATATGAGAGTTTCATATTTTTTCCCTTGAGCAAAGTTTAATATTTTTTTATTAGAATTAACTTTAATGATTGACAATCTTCTGACCTGATCAACTATCCAGTATTTCACATACATTTTGAAGCATTACATCTGCACAAAATGCTGCTAAAAGGAGGTTGATGACTTCTTCTAATTTCATCATTACTTACAAAATCAAACCTCCTAATGCCCGAGATACTGCACAAGCATCGACAATCAAAGGCATCAAAAGGTCCTTGTTATCCTGCTCACAAAGAGTCCATGTTAACTGAAGTTAAATACACAGTGATACGTTATTAAAAATAAAATTTAATCACAAACTATACCGTTTAAAAAGGGGTAATTCAAATGCCCTTATTGCTCAATAGCTTGTTCTTATATACCTCGTTGTAAACTACAACGTGTACTAGAATTAGCTTATTATTGAAAAACATATGGACTTCTACAGAGGAAGCACAAAGTGTTGTACTTTGATACTAGTTCACATATTTTACACTAAAGTGCCACTGAATTAGGGATACCAACCTAATAACATGTTGGACCCCCTCTGGCCCTGATAATGGCCGCCACACAACAAGGCAAGGATCTACAAGCTTGCATAAATGTTCCACAGATATGGGGACCCATGCATCCTCCAGAGCTGTCCACGATTCTCTCAAGGTCATCACTGATGGGACACAGGCCCAAACACTCTGGTTGAAAGTATCCCAAAGATTTTCAATGCGATTTAAATCTGGGTTTCTAGGTGGCCAATACATTATTTCAAAGTCAGCAGAATGCTCCTGCAACCATGCAGTACCAACCTGGACCTGTGAGATGAACAGTAGTCTTGCTAGATGCCATCTCCATTGGGATGCATGATGGGTGTAAATGGCCAGCCATGAGTTCTACATACCGGGATGCATTCAAAGTTGTTGGTACATGTACCAAAGGTCCAACAGACATCCACCAGCTTGTACTATTCTAATCTGACATGCAGGATCCAAGGCTTCATGGAGTTGGCGCCATACCCTCAATCACCCATCAGCATGATGAAGTTTAAATCGGGATTCATCACTCCAGGCTATATCTGTTGCCAATTTTCAATGTTCTTTAGCCCAGGCAAGGAGGAGCCTGTATTTGAGCCTAGTGTCATGCTGTTAGAAGTGGGGCTATCGTAGGTTCCTGGCTCCCGAAGCCAAGACGATGAAGTGAGTGCCACACAGTCCATGCACTGACTTCCCAGCTGGATCTCACGTTCAGATGAGAGATGATTTCAGATAATGTCTGGCCCCAGAGATTACCTGTATATTGGTCCATACAATGTGAGTCAGACGGCAAAGTCCACGATCATTCAAGACTGGTTGTCTTTCTTGTTTTCTTTGCCAGAATTTCTCTTATCCCTAATTCAATAGCACTCCAGAGTATAAGTTCTTATATATACTAACACAGATTGCACTTGCAGGCTGTATCTGCTCATTTTCATATCCTGTGTAGTAGGTATTTTGTAGACTTGGCTGCTATACTCAACACTTTCAACGAGAAACTCAGTCCCAATAGTTTACAATACACTTGAAGCTGTTCACTTTCAAGTTCTAGCTAAGTCTTGTTCTTAACACAGGATCTTACAGTTGTTGTTACCATAGATGTTTTTTCAACATTACGGATTCTTGTTATTTTATATCTGGCATGCAACTTTTCCCTATAATGTCACTAGCAACAGGTCTTAATTTATGAGCATAGCTGATGATTTTAAAGACATTTGAAAGTTAAAAAACACATAAATCTTTTAAATGAATACATTTAAACTTTTGTGTAAATAATATTGACGGTTAAAATATCACACGTAATGCAAAGAGTTCCAACATCCTTCAGTTAATGTCATCGTCAGGCAGTGGATTGGCTAATATGAGCTGAGTATATATATATAAGGCTGGCCCTGTAGTGGTGAGTGATGTGTTCTAGTCGGTAATTATGCATGAGGATGTTCCATGCCGCCAGCAGGGGGGTTATGTCGGTGTTGCATAACATTTCTTTATGCAAGTACATTATGAGATTTTCCATAATGTTTAATTGATATTTAGTGGGTGGAGAGGCTATTATTTTGCAGTCTAATTTATTTATAAGTAATTGATGTTGTATTATTGTTTGAGATAATACTGTCTGACCTCTTTGGTGTTGAGTATCATATTTATGTTCTTCTATAGTTCAATATGTTCTACCTATGCATTTTTTGTTTATTATCAAGTATATTAGAAGTGTCATCTATATTTATTACACATATTTCCTCAGAAGGATGCAATTTATCTTAATCATTTATTTTTAATATTTTTATGGCATTACTAATAGTACTAGGTGTCTTTAAATTATAGGGTTGAAGAATCTTATTAATGGTTTGTGAAGATCCTTTCATATATCAGAAACTTATAGTATATTTATTTAATCTACTTTCTATATTTTGTGCTGGGTTAATTTGTGTATTATAGTATTTAAATTTATTTTGTTTTTGAATTAGTTGTATAAATTTATCATAATATCCTGCTTGGATACCTATTTCATACATAAATTTTAATTTGTCAGCTAACAATTGTGGTGTGGAACAGTATCTATAAGCTTGTAGGAAATATATATTAAATGCTGCTTTTTTATATTTATTAGGATGGGCAGAATCTGCAGGAATTAACTTAGGAATATATGTAGGTTTCCTATAAATTGTAGTATAGCATTTATCTCTTTTACATATTAAAGTTATATCTAAATATGCTAATATACCTTGTTTTTCAGATTCACGAGTGAATTGAATGGAAGGCATTATACTATTAAAAGCCGTAATGAAGGTTTGTACTTCTTTAATTTAATAGTTCCAGAAAAATAAAATATCATCGATGTAACATATGTATAAAGCTGGTTTCAGTGGACATTTTTCTAAGACCCGAGTTTCTACATGTCTCATAACTGCTTCAGCCATGAGGCCAGAGAGAGGGGAGCCCATAGGGACACCCTCTCTCTGGATCCATGACCAATTAGTTATTTGAAACCAACTGGATGATGTGACCAGGTCCAGGGCCTCGTGTACATTAAAGTACTCTTGGGATGTGGGTCTGGCAACCTCCAGCCAATTGGCTTTAAGCCCTCATCACTGCATCCAGCACTAGTGTGCTGGGATACAGCGATATGACATCAAGTAAATGTAATGTTGTGTGTTCATTTATCGGTGCATTCATCATGATTTGAAGTGCATCATAAAAAGAATTGATACTAAATAAGGGGGAAAATATGGTTTAAAAAAGTTATGTATAGCTCTTTCTAGATTATATGTAGGGGATCTTCATTTAGATACCAATGGTCGAAAGGATAATTTTCTTTATGCAACTTAATTTTTACAAACATCTGAGGCACTGCAAGGTATACAGGAGCAATGCAATTTCTTGCTATGCTTTGAGGTAAAAATTGATCATTTTTTAATTCTTGTAATTTTTGTAACATTCTGAGAAATGGGTTCTTGTTAAGTGGCTGGAACTTTAATTGTTCTATAGTTAAATTAATTTTAGTATCATATTCTTTATCTAAAATTACAATCTGATCTATTTTTTCTCCTATTATTATTTTTATGCGAGTCTGTTTTTTCAATTCAGTTAAATTCCTAATTTCATCGTTATTTTGCATTTGTGGATTATCCTCATGATATTTAATAGTTCTATATAATTTAAGTTGGACTTTTTCTTTCTCAATATGAGGTATATTTCATATGAGTTGTTCCAAATGTGGGATTAACTTGTGTTTTTTGGGTACTACAATAGGGTATGCATACTTAGCTCCCCTATTTAAAGTGTGTATTTGTGCCTCAGTTAAAGTTTTGGAAGATAAATTTTGGTTTGCTTAAATGATCATTTTTATTAAGTACATTACTTCCGTGATTGCATTGTTTGGTTAATAATTGCAATTTTTTTTATTATGTTGAATTGTAATATTTAAATTATCTTTTTCTATTTGATAATGGTTTTGGCCTAAAATTCGATTAAATCATATAGGATGCATTTGTTTAGTTATCTTAAGGTATTACATCCTTAAGATATATTGGTCTGTTTTTCTATACCACCTATTTCCTATCTTAATTGCCTAATAGTTATTTTCAGCTTGGTTTAATGACTCATATAAATTATGACTAAATTTCTTTTTAGAAATTTGTAAGAATTTAGGTGTTACCTTTGCATTTTTTCAACACTTCAAGAAATTTAATCGCAACAACAATTTATCAAGGGACAATCTTAAATGAAAAAATCTTTTAGTTATTCTATGTACAGCCATATGTAAAGTTAATTGTATGTTTGAGTTAATAGAAGTTAAATACACAATGACACATTATTAAAAATAAAATTTAATCACAAATTACACTGTTTTAAAAACAGGTTATTCAAATGCCCTTATTGCTCAGTAGCTTATTCTTACATACCTCATTGCAAACTACAACAGGCATTAGTACTAGCTTATTATCGAAACACACATGGACTTCTACAGAGGAAGCACAAAATGTTGTCCTTTGCTACTAGTTTGAGTATTTCATAAGCTCTTATATATACTCACATAAGTTGCACTTGCATGTGTGATGTCCCATCATTCACTTTTACTTTACCTTAACCAGTTTTGCTTAATTTACATTATATTTATCATTTTGGGGATTTTTATTTCCTTTTTGGCATCACAGCACTCATTTACAAAAGTTGCGCATGCACAACTCCGAACTTCCGATTGTCACCCACTGAAGCGCGTGCACAAGGACACACCCCATCTTGCGTCACAGCTTGCACCGCTCGTCAATTTATGCAAATGTCATTCCTGGCGTGTAACATGACTGTGAGGACACTCTAAGCCTCTTGTTATAACCAATGACATGTTATCACAGTAGTAGTCAGTAGTTAGACAGACAGAAGAGAGTGTGGTAGTAAGCATGGAGGAGCACAGTTAGTGCAGTATGTGTAGTCAAAGTTGAGAAATGATGTATCTTCTTCATTGAAGTTTTGGTGTGTTTTTTGGAAATAAATTTGTTTGTTATTTAAACCTTTTGAATCTTTACTAATTTTTTCTCTTGAGCAACGTTAATTGTTTGATTAGAATTTATCTTTACATTTTGACAATCATTTCATATTTTTTGAATTCTTACTCATTAACACTCACTGGTATTTTGAACAATAATTTAACTTTATTTTTTTGGCAATTTGTTAATTATTGCCTGGCGCCCGACTCAACTATCCGGAGCATAAAAATAATTGGATCAGACAAAGGGTCCAAATTTTAAAAGTAATTCATTTCTTAGGAGTGTTACACATGCTCTATATGCTCGTTTTCATATCCTGTGCAGTAGATATTTTGTAGACTTAGCTGGTACACTCAATACTTTCGTGGAGAAACTCAGCACCAATAGTTTACAATACACTTGAAACTGTTCCCTCTCATGTTCTAGCTGAGTCTTGTTCTTATCACAGGATCTTACAATTGTTGTTATCATAGATGTTTTTTCCACTTTATGGATTCTTGTTGTTAGTTCATATCCGAAATCTGGCACGTAACTTTTCTCTAAAATTTCGCTAGCAGGAGGCCTTAATTTATTAGCATAGTTGATGATTTTAAAGGCATTTGAAAGTTAAAAAACACATAAATCTTTCAACTGAATACATTTAAACTTGACCACATCATCCAATTGGTTTCAAATAAATAATCAGTCATGGATCCAGAGAGAAGGTGTCCCTATGGACTCCCCTCTCTCTGAATCCATATCTGAAGCAGTTATGAGACACATAGAAACTCAGGCATTAGAAAAATGTCGACTGAAACCGGCTATATACATCCGTTATATCGATATTTTATTTTTCTGGAACTATTAAATTAAAGAAGTACAAACCCTCATTACGGCTATTAATAGTATAATGCCTTCCATTCAATTCACTCGTGAATCTGAAAAACAAGGTATATTAGCAAATTTAGATATAACTTTAATATGTAAAAGAGAAAAATGCTATACTACAATTTATAGGAAACCTACATATATTCCTAAGTTAATTCCTGCAGATTCTGCCCATCCTAATAAATATAAAAAAGCAGCTTTTAATATATATTTCCTACAAGCTTATAGATACTGTTCCACACCACAATTGTTAGCTGACGAATTAAAATTTATATATGAAATAGGTATCCAAGCAGGATATTATGATAAATTTATACAACTAATTCAAAAACAAAATAAATTTAAATACTATAATACACAAATTAACCCAGCACAAAATATAGAAAGTAGATTAAATAAATATACTATAAGTTTCTGGTATATGAAAGGATCTTCACAAACCATTAATAAGATTCTTCAACCCTATAATTTAAAGACACCTAGTACTATTAGTAATGCCATAAAAATATTAAAAATAAACGATTAAGATAAATTGCATCCTTCTGAGGAAATATGTGTAATAAATATAGATGACACTTCTAATATACTCGATAATAAAAAAAATGTATAGGTAGAACATATTGAACAATAGAAGAACATAAATACGATATTTAACACCAAAAAGGTCAGACAGCATTATCTCAAACAATAATACAACATCAATTACTTATAAATAAATTAGACTGCAAAATAATAGCCTCTCCGCCCACTAAATATCAATTAAACATTATGGAAAATCTCATAATGTACTTGCATAAAGAAACGCTTGCAACACCGACATAACCCCCCTGCTGGCGGCATGGAACATCCTCATGCATAATTACCGACTAGAACACATCACTCACCACTACAGGGCCAGCCTTATATATATACTCAGCTCATATTAGCCAATCCACTGCCTGACGACGACATTAACTGAAGGATGTTGGAACTCGTTGCACTATGCGTTTCAATTATATGAACTAATATACTCGATAATAAAAATAAATACATAGGTAGAACATATTGAACAATAGAAGAAAGAATATCAGATCATGAATACGATATTCAACATCAAAAAGGTCATATAACATTATGGTACCAAAATGGAATACAGCATAAGGTTAAAATTTTAACTGTTAATATAATTTACACAAAATTTAAATGAATTCAGTTGAAAGATTTAAGTATTTTTTAACTTTCAAATCCCTTTAAAATCATCACCTATGCTCATAAATTAAGGCCTGCCACTTGCGACATTATAGGGAAAATTTGAATGCCAGATTTCGGATATAAAGTAACAACAAGAATCTGTAAAGTGGAAAAAACATCTATGGTATCAACAATTGTAAGATCCTGTGATAAGAACAAGATTCAGCTACAACATGAAAGTCAACAGCTTCAAGTGTAATGTAAACTACTGGGATTGAGTTTCTCCACAAAAATGTTGAGTGTACCAGCCAAGTCTACAAAATACCTACTATGCAGGATATGAAAACGAGCAAGCACAGCATGCAAGTGAAACCAATGTGAGTATACATAAGAACTTATAAAATACTCGAACTAGTAGGAAAGAACAACATTTTGTGCTTCCTCTGTAGAAGTCCATATGTGTTTCGATAATAAGCTAGAACTAGTACATGCTTTAGTTTGCAACAAGGTATAATAAGAACAAGCTATTAAGCAATGAAGGCATTTGAATAACCCCATTTCAAAATAGTGTAGTTGGTGAATAAATTTTATTTTTAAGGGTCCGTGTTTTGCTACCATAACTAACCTTAGAAAGAAACAAACTGTTATACAGCCTAATTTTAGTCTTTAGGTGCACATGCCTATTTTTCCATACTCCCCAAAGATACTTAAAAATCCCAGAGACAATCCCTATTCTTCTATTTCTCTCATGCCTCACATCACCAGTATCTGTCACATAGCACCCAAGATAATTAAACTGAGATGTTTGCTCGAGAGTTTCAGCCAGTAAAAGCAAATGTAACACCATATTGCATGACCAATTTAAATCACTTTAGTTTTTCTCTGTTTATCACCAAACCTACTCTATTAACAGTTTCATCAACAGCCCTAATGAAAGAATTAATCTCATCAATATCATTAGCCAACAAGGCCAAATCATCTGCATAATCTAAATCAGAAATTTTGAAATCTCTAGACCATTTAAGATCAAAATCTTTCCCTTGTAAACAATTTCACATAACATAATCAATAACCAAAGACAAAACGGGACAAAATTCACCCTGCTTAACCAATCACTTCAAACCTTACCAATTCTCACACGATTCAGTGTTATTATAGACTTTCATTACACTAACTTCTCATGCATTTCATATGATCTAATGATCAACCACATATTATGTCGATCAACAAGGTCAAAAGCCTTTTTGAAATCTCTAAAACTAGTAACCACAGGTTTCTGAAACTTTAAACATTTCTCAAGAATCTGCCTAAGTGAAAATATTTGACTACACATCCTCTACTACTTCTGAATCCACATTGCTCATCACGCAATTGCCTGTCAATCAGATTTTTAATTCAAATAAGCACAAGTATGCAAAGAACTTTACATGGAACAGAAAATAGGATATCTCTATGGTTACCACAAAAACTGTGATCAGCATTTTTAATAAAAATAGGGATAATAATATCTCTGGTAAAATCCTTAGGAACAATGCCTTTACTGTAAAAGATATACAAAATTACAGTAAGCCATGTGACAATATAAATATTCCCAGCTCTAAGTATTTCAGTAGTAATATCATTTACCCCTGGGGATTTATATAAGTTTAGAAATAGCCAAAATAACTTCAGACTGTGATATAGGGCCAATATTAAAGTCAGTAATGCATCTAATATCATTAGAAACAATAGGAGTAGAACTAACCATATTGTTTAGAACATCACTGAAATGCGCAGCCCACCTATACATGACAGAATACTCACCTTCTACACTGAAGTGCCATTGAAATAGGAATGGATGTTTTCCAAATTCAATACCACAAGTCCCGCATTTGCGCACATGCATGGCTGAAACTCTGGTCATACATAGCTGTCAGCTTTGGCTTCCCCAAGCATTCGTCATGAGAAACATAATGAGAAAGGCGTGGGATTTATATGCATTTGACAGAAAGGGGAGTATGGAAAAAAAGGCTGATCATAGGTGCTAAACGGATGGGACACTCGATATCCGAAATTGTCAACAAACTTGATTTTCTTATACGACAGTTTCAAGAGTGTTCCAGGAATAAGAAAATTCTGGCAAGAAAACAAGCACCTGGACAAACTGCAAAGGACAACCAGCCTTGAACGATCATGGGCTTCACCATCTGACCCACATCGTACAGACTGATAGGGGTCGGACATTATCTGAAATCACCTCCCATCTGAATGCAGGTTCCAGCCAGGAAGTCAGTGCATGGACTGTGCAATGCTCACTTCATCATCTCTGCTTCGGGAGCTACGACCTACACTTCTAATGGCACGACACCGGGCGCCGCGAATGATATAATACCTGGGTCAGAGCTCTCGCAGGCAGTATTTCATTTTGTCTCAACATGGGAAAAGCAAAGGATTTATCTGATTTTGACAAAGGCCAGATCGTTATGACAAGACAACTTGGTAAGAGCATCTCCAAAATAGCAATGCTGGTAGGCTGCTCACTCTATGCAGTAAGATGGTCCAAAACAGGTGACACTTCGAGCTGCCAACAAGGCGTGGGCCAGCTATGCCTCATTGATGCCAAAGGTCAGCGCAGGTTATCTCGTCTTGTCCACAGCAACAGGAGAGCTACCGTGGCTGACATTACCCATAATTTCAATTGTGGGAAAGGGCCCAATGTGTCCGAGCACACAGTTCATTGTAAGCTTTTGGATATGGGTCTCTGCAGACCCATTTGTGTGCTTATGCTCATAGCTGTTCACTGTCATCAACGCTTGCAGTGGGCATGTAATCATCAACATTGGACCATAGAAGCTGGAAGAGGGTCGCATGGTCAGACGAATCCTGTTTTCTGTTACACCATGTGGATGGATGAACTCATGTGCAATATTTATCCACAGAAGCCTTCTCACCTGGATGCACTGTGGGATAGATCCAGGTGGCTGAAGGGAGTGTGATAGTCTGGGCAATATTTTCTTGGGGAACACTTGGACCAATTATAACTGTAGATCAAACTCTGACAGCTGTCACCTACCTGAACATCGTGGCTGACCAAGTACACCCCTTCATGGCAACTGTATACCCTGGCGGAGATGGCATCTTTCAACAAGACAATGCCCCATGACACACTGCGAAGAAGGTTCAGGAATGGTTCCTACAACATGAGGAATTCCACTTATTGCCATGGCCCCCAAATTTCCCGGACGATTCCTATTGAGCATTTGTGGTTTGATTTGGAGAAACGGGTATGAGCAGCATTACCCCAACCATGTAATTTATGGGAACTGCAGGATCAACATCAAGTGACACCTACCAACATCTCGCTGACTCTATGCCTCATCGGTTGAGAGTTCTTTTGGTGGTGAGATGAGGGCCTACATCATATTAGGTAGGTGATTTTAATAATTTGGCTGATTGGAGTATGTTCACATTATACTCCATAGAAATGTACAAAATTTGGAGTATGGTCATTTCTTTGACAACAAGGAAAAAAATATTGAATTTGTACCAGTGTTATCACTAATGATGCACTTCAGGGGACTGCACTGACGAACTTGCGCATGCGCACTGACACACAGAGAGGCTACCAATGTGTTTGCTGCTTGCACTCAAGTGCAACTTTGTAACTCCAACCAATCCAACTAGCATTCGGCTGCTACTTACAACTATAATGCTGCTATTGATAAAAGTTCATATCTTTTTTTTTTACCTACAAGCAAACAAAAAACCCAATATGTAGAGGAAACAAATTTAACAATACAATGACCAGATTGCAATCAGTAAAAACTAGGACATGTTATTCAATAGTACCAACACCATCAGTAAAACATTTTTACTAACATCATCGGTAAAAACCAAGACCTGTTATTAAATGGTACCAGCAGATCCTTTAACTTTTGTAAGTTACATGGTTGAGTCGCCGCAGATCGAATATGCTGTTCCAACACAAACCATAGATGCATGATTGGATTGATATCTGTGGAAGTTGCTGGCGAGGGCAATAGCTAGAAGTCTTCCTCATGTTTCGCAAACCATTCTCGAACAATCATGCAGTGTGGCATGCCCATTATCTTGCTAAAAGAAGGCACTACTAGAGGGCAATATTACTGCCATGAAAGGATGTACTTGGTGTGCAATGATGTTGAGGTATGTGGTAGACATCATAGTTTTCTGCACATGAGTGAATGGATCTAGGGTTTCCCAGCAGAACATTGCCCAAAGCATTACACTTCCTCCACTGGCTTGTTTTTGTCCCATGGTGCATCCTGGTGCCAACACTTCCCCAGGTAAATGACATACACATACCCAGCCATCCATGTGGTGCAACAGGAAATAAAATTTGTCAGCCCAGACGACCTTCCAATCATTCATAGTCAAGTTTTGATGCTTGCATGCCCATTTTAGGCACTTTCGACGGTGAACCGAGGTTAGTATGGGCACTCCGAGCAGCCTGCGCCTATGCAATCCTATTTTCAGCAGGGTTCAATGTACTGTGTATTGTGACACATTACTCCCGTCATCAGCATTCAAATTACGGGTGAATTGCACCACAGTATCCCTTCTTTTGGCTCCTACCATACGGGATAACCTTTGTTCACCTCTAGCATTGATGAGCTGTGGTCAGCCAACACCTTACCAGCGGTTCGTGGTTTTCCCTCCTCAGACCACTTTTTGAAGGTACTAGCCATGGCTGACCATGAGCACCCCACAAGCCTTTCAGTCTGAGAAATGCTCTGACCCAGTCATTTGGCCATTACATTTTGGCTTTTGTCAAACTCACTTAAGTCCGCTGCCTTTCTCATCTGATGAACAAGAATAACACTGATTAACAGAGCTCAGCATCGGGTGTTATTTATACCATTTCATGACCTTTACATGCGCCATTGTTTACCTGCAGTTGCTACGATTTGCATAAAAATGCACTTGTCATAATGCTTTGGCTCTTCAGTGTAAATAAAAACAAATAACAGAATCTTATTTTTAGTTGGCTTTTTTATTATAATATTCAGAAAGAAATTTTCTTTCCATTAATATATAATTTGTTTTTATTCCTTAGATTTTCCATAATTAAGCTTTAACCCTCAGTCAGATTCATTTTTTCACTATATTACTCTGAAAAAGTCTTATTAAAATTAATATGTTTGCAAATTTACAATTTGTGGGAGCTCTACATAGTGAAAAAATAGTGGGCCTCTGACTGTAAACCAGTTTTTCAGACTGGTCTCCGGAAAGGTTAAGAGCAAATTTTGACAGCAAATTTAAAATCATTATGTGATTATGTAATCCATAAAGAGGACATAATATGTAGATCAAAGCTTTGCAAGTAAAAAAACTGGATGTTAATCACTTTTCCTTTCACATTCTTTCAATCTTTTTCTCTCTTCCATGCCTTTTTCAGCATAATTTATCAATGGAAACACTCTTGTTTTCTTTCAATAACACTTAAATAATTATCAGAAATGAAGAATGAGTACCAGCATTATTGGTGTATCTAGAGTCCAGACCACCCCATCGGCGTCCTGGATTTATGCCCTGTCCTCCTCCTCTACCTCTGCCACGAGGTGGACCCCCAGAACCTCTACCACGACCACCATCTATCTCTGAATTATAAGGCCGTTCTGGTCCTCGGCGGGGAATAGGAAAATTCTGTGTAGAACCCATCTGACTTCTAAGTTGCTGATCAATCTCCATTTTTTCTTGTCTAAGTTTTTCAACTTCCTAAAATACCAATAACAAAATATAAATATTAAAGACAAAACTTAAAGCAGAGAATATAAATTCATAAGTTCTAATGAAATACCATATGAGACACAATAGAGTACATACTGAAATATACTTCTCAAAATACTGTGTTGCAGCAATATGCCATATACAAGATAGTGGTTATTTCAAAGTTATCAAACATCCATTTCTACCTTGCATTAAGTTAATTATTCCCAGACATGATTTTTAGTTGAAGCAGTGCATAATATATTGTTGTCATATGCTATGATGTACTGGGTTGATCAAGATTTATTGCAATTGCACTTGATAAAGTAGTATTTGCTGTTTTTTGAATAATATTGTAAAACAAAATATACTTTCAACAATATAGGTATTTAACATTTTCTTTTCTTTTTCAGTATGATGGATTTGACTACCCCTGGGGATTTATGTAGATTAGTTTAGAAATAGGCAAAATAACTTCAGACTGTGTTACAGGGCCAACATTAAAAACCAGTAATGCATCTGTCGTCATTACAAACAATGGGAGTAGAAATAATCATATTGTTTAGACCATCACTGAAATGCTCAGTCCATCTAGCCATGACAGAATCCTACCTTGTTTATCCTTCAATCCCTGTATACCTGTCCATTTTCTACCACACAAAACATTAACTATCTGGTACAGCTCTCTGCTGTTGTGCTGTCTAACTGATTCCTTGGTTTTGTCAGCAAACCCAAAGATTCTTATCAGCTGCTAACTGATCCTTTACACACTTCTTAAGCTATTTGTAATGTTTTCTATTAGGACTAGTAGGGTTTGATTAAGGACATTCCTGCAGTTCTTTTTTTCTGAAATAAGCTCTCAAGTGCTTATCACTCAAATAATTTTGCCTCCTCGGCTCCCTTTTACATAAAAGAGTACTGTTAGTTTCAAGGAAAGCCCATTTAAAATGGCTACATTCTTTTTCGATTTCAGTAGTAAGCAAACTATGACTAACATAACGACTAAGTAACTTATCATGGTAAGGTTTGGCTGTAACAGGGTCTTTCAAAGCTTCAGTTTTAAAGGAACCTTTTTTAATCTTAGCACAACACTTCTTAAGTTTAAGTTGCAAAACACTTTTAACCAATTTCAGCTTCCCTATATGACCTAGTAGTGTGTTGTGCCTCCTTTGGACTTCAGAACAGCCCAATTCATCAGGGCATGGAACTTACAAGATACTGGATGCATTGTGTAGTAATGTACCATGTGTAAATGATTGTGCTATGCAGCTGCTGCAAATTGGATGATAGCAGAGTCCCGCTGAGAACAGCCCTTACCCACTCATCATAAAGATGCTCAATGGGGTTTAGATCTGGAGACTATACAGGTCAATGAAGCAAGGAAAACTTATTATCATGATCCTGGAACCATTCAGTGATTATATGTGCCTTGTGAGCAGGTGCATTGTCATGCTGAATGCATCCATCCAAGCGAGGATAAATTGTAGTCATGAATGGATGAACATGGTCACCAGCAATGTTCAAATATGCTGTAATATTCAGATGTCCTTCAATGGTACCAGGAGGCCTAATGTGTGCCAGGAAAACACTCCACACATCACAACTACCAGCCTGTACTGTTGACACCAGACAAGATCCTTCCATGGCCTCATGTTGCTTGCACTAAATTCCGATCCTTCCATCAGCATGATACAAAAGGAACCTTGATTTGTCCAACCAGGCTACCTTTTTCCAGATCTCAAAGATCCAGGTTTAATAAAACTATAGGTAAAACCCATATGTAAAAAGATCAAAAGGTGTAAAAAAAATCAATAATGGGCATATAGTATCCATAGAATAAAAGGAAACAAGTTTAAAGATCTAAAAGGGAAAAACACTAAATACACATAAAATAACCAATAAAATGTAAAAAGTCTAAATACAGTTAATAAAATCAAATCCTCAGATAACAGATGTCCAAGTGTAAGGGGCTCAGAAGGTAAATTGACATAAACTGAAATAAAAATGATGTTCACAGGTAAAAGCTGGACATAAGATTAAAATATGTTTAATGGTTGGCTGTTTGGGGTTTTATGGCACAAGAGCAAAAAAGGCTATGTTGCATCAAACAAGGGTAAATAAAAAGGTAAAAGATATCAAACCACAACCAAAGTTAAAAGCAACACACAAGGAGGATGAAAGTAGCAAAAATGGAAAAGACAGAACAAGAAAGAAAATTGTAAAACAAACAATACACATAAGAACCAGGGTAAAAAGAGTAAACAAGTGTAAAACCGTAAAACAACAATGGGTGAATAGGATCCATAGAATAAATACAAGTCAAAAGATAAAATATATATATATGTAAAATAATCAGTAAAATGTAAAAAGTTAAAAAACAGGGGTCAAAAGTGAGTCATCAAATAACAGATGTCCAAGTGTAAGGGCTTGAACACAAAATTGTGAAAGCTACAATAAAAATAGTGTTCAAGGCTAAAAGCAGCACAATCTATTAACATATATTTGATAGTTAAAATGATGTCCCAAAACTCACACTAAGTTCGACGTCTGCCCATAGAAGAAATGAATGTGTGCTAAAAGAATGACCTAATGGAGCCGAGCAAGCACAACTTCCACTTTGTGATTCCTGAGAAAGCATAACTGCCACAGTTTGATAATATGCTTCATCTCAAAAAGTGTATTACCAACCTGTTTAGACCAATATCCTATCACTGTGCCTGGAGTTCGGTGGAAAAATATTGACATAAAACCACATATGGTATCAGCAGTGGAAAGTCAGAGAGGGCATGGCAGACTTGGCAGAGCCATCTACCAAGCCATTGCCCCTGATGCTGACACGACAGGGCACACAACAGAAGATAATGGTGTGGTTTTGAGCTAAGCAAGTCAGTGTAGAGGACACACCAATGATGATGTTTAGCCACTATGTGGTCTAAGACGAGGCTGATAGCATGCCTCATATTAAGCATAACTCTGCAGTGAAGATAGAAACTCTGCAGAGACTTGGCATAACTCTGTAGTGAAGATAGAACACTGTTGTGGGATCTGGTCTGCAATGATAGTATCATAACTATGGCTGATCCCACTGATGTGCTGAACTCCAAGCCATCTGAGAAGACAGGCAAGAAGTCTGGGTGCTCAGCAAAGTGGATGGCAAAGAGTTATTGGTATACACAGTCAGATGTAAAGACCTTCCCTGTCCTGCAAAAAGTTGCAGGAAAGGGAAACAGCAAGCTACAGTGGAAGTGGCTCGGCTGTTGATTGGGTAATGCTATCGAGACTCACATTGATGTCTCTGATATAGCCTTGGACACACAAACCAGAAGGACGAATGGCAGTTGGGTGATTAGTGTAAAGCATTTCCCATTTAGGACTGAAAATACAGTCACAAGTGGGATGGTCCTGCAGGAATTGCAATTTATATGCATATTGTAGGGCCAACTGCTGACGGCGAGGAGATTCTTTCACTGTAGTCTTTCACTACAGGTTTGTCGGTCTCAACATAAAGACTCTGGACTGGTGAGGTACAGAAGGCCTCCATGCAAACATGAAAGGCCTGATGGTGGAGAGGATCCAGCACTTTCACCACCGAATCTCAGACAGAGTGGTACATCTAGGATCTGTAATCCAGTTTCAACCAGACAAGCGCAAGGTACATGCGAAGCAAAGAACACTGATCCACTCCTAAGAGAGAGAGAGGAGAGGATCTTGAGGATGTTCAATGCCTGCATGCACTTGAACCTGAGATGACATGTACGATAAAAAGGTCAATTTTCGGTCGAAGATGAGTCTAAGAAACTTGGTCACTACCATAACTGGAATGATGTTGCCCCCAAGCCATAGCTTGGGGTCCAGATGAAGATTACGCATGTGACAAGAGTGCACACAAGCAGTCTTCTGTGGGAAGAACCAAAATACATTGCCCAAACCAAAATATTGTTAAGGGTAATTTGCAGTTGTCTTTCAATGACCTCCTTGCTGGACAATTTAGGAAATTGAGAGAGGTCTGTGGCCTGTCTTGGAGTTGTCCAAGGGAAATAGATCTGAGATCACAGCTCAAGGTCATCAGGAGGGGGGGGGGGGGGTTCTTCTGCCCTGGAGGGGCCCTTTCAGTTTGAAAGGTCTGGCTGTCTGTGATTGGGATGCAGGCAGCCTTCCTGAGTTGGAAGGCATTGACACAGGAATCGGTGTTGATGTCAATGCCAATACCAACCACAGTTTGGCCTGCGCAAAGAGGCATTTGGTCTACACTAAGTAATTAACACTTTTGAGTCGATTCAAATTTTTAGAGGAAACATTTTCTTGATCCGGGTGGGATACAAATCCACAACCTCCTGATAACATGTCAGGTGCTCTGGGCCACTGCGCTACTGGCCACCAATCAAGATCTCCTCTAATTGATGATATGAACATTTTTCTACCTACAGTACATATTCCATTATGTCACATGTAGGTGCTGTTCAGGCAATCTAGCCACAAGCGGCAGATAAATGTCATATAGATGGAAAGTATATATTACAAGTATACAGTTTATTAAATATTGAATAAACTCGACTTTTTTGGTATACACTAAGTAATTACCACTTTAGAGGTAAAATTGTCTTGAGCCGAGTAGGATACAAACCCACAACCTCCTGATAACACATGTATACCAAAAAAGTAGAGTTTATTCAATATTTAATCTACTTGTAATGGATGGCATTTATCTGCTGCTTGTGGCTAGATTGCCTGAACAGCGCCTACATGTGATGTAATGGAGTATGTACTGTAGGTAGAAAAATGTTCATATCATCGATTAGAGATCTTGATCGGTGGCTGGTAGGTCAGTGGCTCAGAGCCCCTGACATGTTATCAGGAGATCATGGGTTCATATCCCACCCGGCTCAAGACAATTTTTCCTCTAAAAATTTGCATCGACTCAAAAGTGGTAAATACTTAGTGCAGTGGTTCTCAACCTTTTATGATTCACGTACCCCCTGGAAATGTATATGTAACTGGTATACCCCTTAGATAGATAGATAGATAGATAGATAGATAGATAGATAGATAGATAGATAGATAGATAGATAGATAGATAGATAGATAGATAGATAGATAGATAGATAGATAGATAGATAGATAGATAGATAGATAGATAGATAGATAGATAGATAGATAGATAGATAGATAGATAGATAGATAGATAGATAGATAGATAGATAGATAGATAGATAGATAGATAGATAGATAGATAGATAGATAGATAGATAGATAGATAGATAGATAGATAGATAGATAGATAGATAGATAGATAGATAGATAGATAGATAGATAGATAGATAGATAGATAGATAGATAGATAGATAGATAGATAGATAGATAGATAACACTAGTTGTAGTATAACAATGGGAATAAAATAAAACACTGACTTTGTTACTAGATCTAGTGACTTTTGAACTCTCAAGGCATACTCCAAAAAATTTTACCACATACCCCAAGTTGAGAACCCTTAACTTAGTGTATATCAAAAGAATCGAGTTTATCCAATATTTAAGGTACTTGGTCACAGGCGAGAAAGATTCAGATGGATCACTGATATCAGTCTATTCACTGATATCAGTCTGCACTGTCACAGAAGTCATTGGAATGATGGACTTTCCAAATGACCACAATGGCATAGGAGACCTTGCCTAGTGGAGCATGTGTGCAGCAAGCTTTCTCACCTCAGGATATGAGATATTGTTCACTGTTTTCAGGCATTGTACCTCCGTTTCCCCCAGCCACTTAGAATAGTCATTGGAGAACATTGTATGGTCACCACAATTCATGCAGCTTGCCTTTTCTGCTGTGCAGTAAGGATCGAGGTGAGGCTGGCTGTCACTATGGCACAGGTGGGTTTACCCCAGCAAGCTGTATAGTCATAGCCCTACCTCTGGCATTGGAAACAACACAAGAGGGTTTGGTATGTACAGGTGTACCTTGCAGTGAAGATAATCTGCCTTTATGGAAATCAGCAGGTGTGGCATGTCAAGAGAAAAGATTAGTACCTGAGTGGGTAGTAACATTCCATCATGGAGTTTGCCAAACACAGAGGACTGCTGTTACTCATTGCCCCCCCCCCCCCCAAGAGGGGACTACCTTGTCGTGGTGGTGGGGGGGGGGGGCTAGGGTCCAGCAACCCAGTCGAAGGCTGTGCCGACCAGGGTGACTCCACCGGTTGGACACAGCCAAGACCAACCGAGGTCGACGATGCCGCTGACCGGTTCTGTGTGACCGGTTGGACGGTGACGGTGTCTGAGACCTCACCTGTCAGGTGCTCTGGGTGAGCAGTTCGAGGACTCTTCTGAAAAGATTTGTGCCCCAGTAGGTCGAGTCCTCACCAAAGTCTGGTCCTTACTAAGAGTCTCCACCCTGGATGGCGAGTGAACTTGGATTTATATATCCTTGTTCATGGCTAACCGGGGAACAGATTAAAGTAGGTTTCTTCCGGTGGTCAGCTTTCCTTTTATAGGACTGCTGCCACATGAGGCTGGGGTTGAGGTGTGCCTATAGGGTGTATTCCTTGCCCCCGGCTCTAGATAGCACGGCTTTTCATAACTGGTAGTGTCGTATAGGCGGAATCAGGAATTGCCGTGGTTGCTTAAGATCGCAACACAAGAGAGGTGTTACTCATTGGGATGAGAGCGAGAGGATTTCCTCCTCAGAAACCTTGAGGAAGACACTGAGAGATCACACCCCGGAAGGAATTAAGCAATTTGCAGGGCATCACTGAGATGGACACTCACAATTGCCATAGCCTTCAGAAGGAGCTCTAATATTTGGAGCTAGCTGTTTCCACCAGCAAGTCACCTGATCAAAGGCACTTGACTGATTTCAGAACTCCTGCAAGATCTTCTAGACCTTTACTGATGAAAAAAAAAAGGATATGTCCCCAATTACTTGATCCCCCATGGAATGGGTGATGAGGAACCTTGGGGGCAAAGAAACACACAAAGGTAACAATGAAGATAACAAAGAAAATGGGGGTTCATGCAGCATCCTCTTTGTGACATTGGCCAAATTAATTCCATTAAAGGAACTCAGAGTTGTGGATAGGTGGTTCAGTACACCACCCATTATATATCCCCACCCACTATGAAGCCCAACTAAGCGATGTCCAATCAGGTGCTGGGGCTGCACAGGCATTATACCTATACAGCCAATGACCCAAGACCTCACAAAAAAAAAGGAAAAAGAAAAGAGAAGCGTGAGGAACTGAACTGTCCTCACAAAATAAAGAAAACTGCAAAAGGAAGTTATGTGTGGGAAACTCAACCTGTACGCGGACTTGGGCAAGGCACTCACCGTACTGCATAGTTGGCCCTAGTAGGTCCAGCTTAACTTTTGCTTTTGAGCATGTGTATATATACTGATTTGTGGTTTCACCAGCATTCCTTTTACCACCATAATATACTATATTAAACCTTAGTTTTTTGCTCACCTACTTCGTCTGAATGGTTGCCAAAAAATTTCCCTTTTAAGTTTTGAAATGCTTCTGAAAAATCAACAAAAAATTTTTTGTATCAAACTGGAAGATTTGAAAGCAGTTATTAAGTATTTTTATTCTTTTATTTTTTTCATTTATTATTTTAGCTCATTTAATAAATTAATTTCAATATTTCTACAATTATTTTTAACATTCATTGCATAACTTCCTGAAAAGGGAAACCACTAAATCTTAATTTTTGAGAACTTCCATTTTCAATACAATGCTTAACCTAACTACACTTGCCTAATTTAAGATGTGTATAAGTGTCACAGTCAATAGAATATGGATCCCCTTCCCCCATCCTTCTCTGAGCCCTCAAGATCCTTGTGACCTGGCCATTATTATATTATTACCCTATTGTGGTGTCCCGCCCTCCTTGCTAATGCATCACCCTTTAGTTGGGTTAAGGTAAAACAACCCAACTAAAAGTTGATGAACTTTCATTGAACTACTCTACATGTTTCTCAGCATGACGAGTGGCCAAATGATTAGCAAATGTGGCTTAAAAGGAAATAAAACTTGGTTTGAATAGCAAAAGAAGAAGGAGTACCTGTGCTGTCCTCCTAATGATGTCTCACCTCTCCTTTTTTAAAACAAAGTTTGAAATAAAAAGTAAATTACCCCTCAAGCAGCTTGTCAGAGATATTTGCAAAGGATCTGTCTGTATAATACACTACTTATTTATTTATTTATTTATTTACAACATTACACAACTCTGGGAGTTCGGTGATCAAGCACCTCCTACCCAAAACAAGTATAATACACTATCTGTCTGTATAATTATATTAATTGTGACATGTCAAAATCGAATCAATCTGTGAGGTCTCTGATCGAAAAGGTCTGTGAGGGAGATGAGAGTTCAGCAGAAAGGCAACACAAGAAGTGTATTATTCTAACTTTTAAACTATTTCATTTACATTTACACATATATTCAAATTTTTTAACGTACAGAATGATGGGGTTAGCAAACATAATACTTTCTGTGATTAGTTTATTCTAAAATTTCATTAGTTATGAATCCATATCCCATCTGGCTCAAGACCAATATTTCTGTAATACATTTTATAACGATAGCGAACTAAGAGAGAATATTTCCGATAGAACAAAAATGTCAATGGATTTTTCCTCAATTTATTCTAATAGAAATTATATCTCACCTTAAGGTGTGCTAAGTGGTATTCCAAAAGAACTTTGGCATTGCTAATACTCTCTACTGTACCCACAAAAACAAAAGGAACCTGAAAATTAAAGCATTTCTCAATGATTTTTATTTCAACTATAATGGCATAAATAATGAATTAACACTTCAATGGTTTAATATACAAAAACTTTTTTTTCCCTATAGGTTATAAACATTTTTGTTCTTATTGCTATATTAACCTATCAACATATTAATTCTCATCTCACTAAATTTGAAGTTGTATTGTTATATTACTTTTTCAACAACTAAAAAATATATCAGCTTTAATGTGATTACTTCCTAGTTTCATTAGAAAACATGGACAAAAAATTTTAAAAAAAATAGCAGCATAATGCTCATTTTCAAAGAGAATAAAATTTTTATTTTCCAAAATTTGTACTTTTAAAAGTGCTAATCAAATAAATCGATAACTGGGAAATACAAATAGTAATATTCTATTAGTTCCTATATAGTGTAGATATAATTTCTCATTAATCCTTTAAAATGAAAAAGTTGTTTTCCCACTCCCTGGGGTTAAGGGGTGCAAATCAGTCAGTGTAAAATGCATTCATTTTACACTTCACTAACACGCTTCACTAACAAAATTTTAAATTCCAGCCTAAATAGATTGTAATATTTGTATAAAGTTTTGCTATTTCAAATTTTTTCCATTGTTCCTAACCACAAATAAAACTTTTGAGAAGTTCAGAAAATGTGAATCCTAATAGTTTATTGACATGTATTCAACCCCCACAAAAAAATTCTAAAAACATTGGTTGGTTGGAGTTTTATGGCACATTACCAACTAAGGCTGTAATGCAGCAAACAAGATGAAAAGAGGGTAAAAAACAAACACACAATCGGAGTTAAAAGCAAATGATAAAACATTAAACACAACAGTAAAACAACAAAGGAGGAAAAACCATTGTAAAAGAAAAAAAAAACAATAATGGGTGTAAAGTACCCAACAATCAGCAATAACAAGTGTAAAACATAAAATTCAAAGGTATAATACTAAACACAAGTAACAGATTTATGAGTGTAGGGGTTCGAATGACAAATGATGAGAGCTAAAACATGTATCTATCACAGTTAAAAGCAATGCAATTAATCAAAAGAGTGTACCCCCACTTAAAGAATTTAATTTATTCCACAAAAACGTTTGCTATGTGAAAAATTCATTACATTAATACAAGAAATACACATTAAAGGCCTAATTCATTCCAAGACCATTATAAGTTACCTTTGTGACATTAAAAAAATAGTTTATCAAATTTAAACACTAATTTTTGGCAAATAAATACTATGAAAACATTTTAAAATATTAAAATTAATCAGAACATAATAAAGCTAATAAATAAAGCCTATAAATTTTGCAGTAAAACAATTCTTAGGTTAAAAAGGCAAACAGTTGATGAGGTGGTTCAGTGAGAAATAGGGTAGGAGAAAATTATTTTTTGGAGGGAGAATCTCCTTTTCTTATAATCTCCGGGGGATCACAATTGATGCAAGTAGAGAAGTTTTCAGAGTTGCTGGATCATAAATAACTCCAAGAGAGCTCTTACCACAATCAAAACATAGCAAACAATGTAAATAAAGGCAACTGAACTCAAAATGCTCAAAAATGAGCCTCGCTGACTAGCTAAGGACTGTTGACTCCACTTACGAGTGCTCTGATTCGTCAAAATTGATGACTGCATCTTCAAAAGTAATTGGTCATGTGGGAAAAGTTTGTTACATGAGTCAATCGAAGCCTATGGAAGGCAATTTATTAACCCTTCCCAGGTCCAGACTGAAAAATTGATTGACACCCAGAGGTCCAGCTATTTTTTTCACTCTGATCTGCCAAAAAAAATTAACTTTTAGAACTTTTTTGCCAAATAACTAATGAAAGGAATTATGGCTTATTATACACCAAATTAATTAGTATTTAATTCTGGATTTTCTAAAAAATATAATATTTAACAAAAAAGATGACTGGTTTTATTTTAATATTGATTCTTTTTTTTTAGTCACATACTAAAAATGCATCTGGCAACACAAAATTTATTTTAAAAAAAAACTAAGACAAAAACAATTATAATACACATGAATAGAAAGCTTATTTCTTTCTGAATAAGAAAAAAAATATATTTATTTGAAGCAAGAAAATTATTCCCATTATGTAATTTTTTCTTGGTACCATACTTTGAGAAAATTCCAGGCTTTTAGCCAACTGTGCTGTCAGATAAGTCAACTTTAGAATTTTTTTTTTTAAATAACCAATCAACTGAAATAGGTCATGTTATATACTAAATTAAAGATAATTTAATTATAAATGTAATGAAAATAAGTAATTTAAACAACTTTATAAGCATTATTTATTTTAATAAGCCTATTTCGATGTGATATGGTGAAAAAATAGATTGGACTATACAATTAAGGTTTAATTGGAAAACCTCTGAATAAAAATAGTTAAATTACATATTAATAGAAAGGAAATTTCCTTCCAAATAATATAATATTTCAAAAATTAGAGTAGAGGTACATAGTATGGTAATTAAAATTAAAGCTATTTAATTCTCTATAGCACTGTTAAATTTAACGCAGTTCTCCCAACCATTAAATTTGCACATGAAGAGGAACAAAATGGACACCTACCATTCTTAGACAACTTACACTGTACCTCCACTATACTATTTACCTCTGTTCACAGAAAACCTACATTCATACCTAACAAAATAACTAGCACCTACGCCCACCGAAACAACTACAAATTATCAACCTTCTATTCACACTTTACCAGAGCCTATAAATACTGCAATACGCAAGAAGCACTCAACAACGAAATAAAATACATTTTTTAACTCGTTGAACAGGGCGGATATACCTCACACACCATTAACAAAATTCACAAACAAATCAAATGCAAACAATCCCAAAACCCTCCAACACCTGTAAATAAAGAAATGCAAAAAAACACAATAGCCCTACCATACATCAATAATAATTTCACATACTTTGTTAAAAATAACCTAAAACCTTTCTATTATAAAGTCCCAATTAAAATGTCACACACCCAGCTCTGGAGGAGTTTATTACATCCAAATCAACCACCCCACAGGTAAAATTTTCCCCAAAGACAAATACATAGGTAAAACCTCACACCCATTTAATGCCCAACTTAAAGAGCATAAATACGACATCTTAAATAAAACTACAAAAAAAGCACTATCTCAAGCAATCACCAAAAACAACCAGCCCATTGATTTTCACTCCGCAAAAATTATAGTATTCCCACCTACCAAATTCCAATAGCCATCACAGAAAATATCCTCATTAACATAAAACTGACCGAACTCTGCAACACAGACATTGCCCCCCTCCCCCCAGTGTGGCATCTGATACTTAGGGGATATAACATACACCTCGGAAATTCCACACCCCTAAACACTCTCCACTCTCATCGCCATTTCCCCATCTGCAGTAATGCACACCCACCAAACACTTTAAAACACTTCCATAATGCCTCCTAAAATCGGCAATTAATGTACTCCCCCCCCCCATACACATACAACTCCCAATAGCAATACCGATATGAAAACCATTATTCAGACCCCCAATAACATAATTATATAAACATCAAATTTCAGTTTTACAAAATATTAATTCACTAAAAGTACTCCACTCATAATTATGAATTATTAGCCACAAATAGTGAAGCTTCCCTCGACACTTGCTGATTTTGGCGATCAACAGCTCGAATGAGAGTTCATCTCATCAACATCATTTGCCAAAAGGGCTAAATCATCAGCATAATCTAAATCAGAAATTTTTTTTTATCTAAAGACTAACACCAAAATCTTTCCCTTGAAATGAATTTCGCATAACAAAATGACCAAACTAAAGAGAAAAGGAGACAAAATGCACACTTGTTGAACACCAGAAGTAATGCTAAACCAATTGCTACCAGCCTTACCAACTCTCACACACGACTCAGTGTTATTATAGAGAGCTTTCATTATGTTAACTAACTTGTCTGGTATACCATATGATTTCACAATCAACCACGAATTATGACGATCAACAGAGTCGAAAGCCTTTTTGAAATCAACAAAGCTAGCAACCAAAGGTTTCTGAAACTCTAAACATTTCTCAAGAATCTGCCCAAGTAAAAATATCTGATCTACACATCCCCTACCACCTCTGAATCCACATTGCTCATCACGCAATTGCCTGTCAACCAGATTCTTAATTCTATTAAGCACAATCATGGAAAAAACTTTACCTGGAACAGAGAGTAGGCTGATACCCCTATAGTTATCACAAGAACTGCGATCACCTTTTTTGAAAATAGGGATAATAATAGCTCTGGTAAAATCTTTAGGAACCATGCCTTTATCATAAAAGTTATTCAAAATTTCAGTCATCCAAGTGGTAACCAAAACATTCCCAGCTCTGAGCATTTCTGTAGTAATTTCATCTACCCCTGGGAATTTATGAAGTTTAAGTTTAGAAATAGCCAAAATAACTTCAGATTGTGTTATAGAACCAACATTAAAACCAGTAATGCATCTGTCATCATTACAAACAATGGGAGTAGAACTAACCACATTGTTTAGAACATCACTGAAATTCTCAGCCCACCTAGCCATGACAGAATCCTCAACTTCTATCACCTTACCTTGTTTATCCTTCAATCCTTGTATGCCTGTCCTTTTCTACCACATAAAACATTACCTATCTGGTACAGCTCTCTGCTGTTGTGCTGCCTACCTGCTTCCTCAGCTTTGTCAGTGAAGCCATCAAGCCAAAGATTCTTATCAGTAGCTAACTGATCCTTTACACGTTTATTAACCTCTCTGTAATGCCTTCTATTAGGATTAGTTGGGTATTGATTACGGACATTCCTGCAGTTCCTTCTTTCTGAAATAAACTCAAGTGCCTTATCACTCAAATAATTCTGCCTTTGTTGCTCTTTTTTTTCCTAAAAAGAGTACTGTTAGTTTCTGAAAAAGTCTGTTTAAAATGGTTCCATTCTTCCTCAACTACAGTGTTAAGCAAACCAACTTTCAGATTTTTTTCTCAAATTTTGGAATGTTTTTACCCAGAAATAATTTAATCACAATAGTTAAATAAAACAAAATCAAATTCAGAGGATGAATCTTCAGAAAAAATAAAAAAATAAAAAACTGGTGCTCAGATTTGTTCCTTACCTGGTACATCAAAGGATAAAAATCAGAACAGGCATACAGCATGAAAGTTTCAGGGAAAATTTCATGAAGCCCAGTGTAATCGAAATTTATAAACTGTTTATATTAGAATAACAAAATACAGAAAAAACGGGAAATATATATTTTATTTTTTGAAATTTTACTAAAGATAAAGTGGGAAAAAATATAGTAAAATTTTGCAATGTTTTAAAAAAATTTAACTTACCATTTTTTTCTTCGAATTTTTGCCATTTTATCAAGAACAATTAAATGCTCTTTCTTTTGGTATATAACATGACATATTTCCATTCATTAGTTACTTCAGAATGAGGTTGGTTCTAAAGTTGCTTATTTTATTTTCTGAAAATACTTTATAAATCCTGCCAAAACAGTGAGTTCAGTTTCAGAAACCAGACACACTAAGGGTTAAACCAACCTAACTGTCTACTAGTTAGAATTCTGATTTTTGGATTATGCATTGATGGATTTCTGTTGAAAGAGAATCTACTATTGTGTTTTCTGTTTGTTTCTGGGTTTCCAGTCCCAAATGAACACTCCCACCCCAAATTCATTTGTAATATTTAAATTTCACATTCATAATATTATGCCATATTTTAAATAATGTAGTTCAGCAAACAATTCTGCAAAACTATTGTCCCTACAATTTCTATCATAAATCAGCTCATTTTAGTCTACTGATTCTTCATTTTCTTTTACTAAAAAACACTAATCATTGGGTGTAGAAAGTAAATATAATACGTAACCGCTTTGATAAAGTTTTGTCAATCACTAGTCTACAGTTAGTGCAGTTTTGAAAGGAAGAACTTTAGTGGTAAATAAATAAGGCTACTATTACAATAAATATATTAAACATGGCCACTAGAATTAAAATAATGCAAAGTAGAAACTTACTTCTTCTCTTGGTGTCTGATTTTCATTATCACCTTCAATTTTCACTCGTACAACACCTGATTTATCAACCATTTCTTGAATTATACGTCCACTTTTACCAATTACTTTACCTGATACAAATTCAATCATAATTGTACAATCAATGATGGCAAACAAAATATCAGATTACATAACAAAAAGATGTACTTTCAGTACAGTCATGAGAATGCTAAAAATAATAATTACTATTTTGAATTTATGTTTCAACTATGATTAATTTGTCAACTACATTTAATTTGTTCATTACTAAAATAAAAATAACCTTATTTTAGACAGAAGGAATTTTTAGTTTAGAAATCCAAATGACTGCTGCACTGACAATTAAATATTCATCAGCAAGTGTATATATAGCAAAAATTTCAATGTGTACTCTTTCATTCCATTACATTTATAAAATTTCAAAAATTCTGAAACTGAAGAGTTGTCAAAAAAATTAGTTTTGGCAAACTTTATTACAAGTGTCATGTTAATAGTAAGCTGCTGACTTACCCTACCTATATTCAACCTCAGCTAATGGATGACTGTGAAGAAAGTTCTGTGATACCACAGAACCACAGAAAAATGATAGTTTTATAGTCAAAAAGCTAAATTTAGCATTGACAGTCAATAAATTAATAACAGCAACTCAGCGGCAAAATACCAGTAGAACATAGAGCAAATAAAGTTAGCTAAAAATAGAATTTCAGTGGGAGTGGAACATAAACTAATAATTTGCAGTTGTTTTAATTCTATAAGATAAGCTCGCTGGACAAAAAATTAGTCACCCTTAGCTGAATGTCACCTAACAGCACATAATGCCTCTGTACGAATGAAGAACAGCTGAAATCTTGTCTGGCATGGATGCCACCAGTATGCAGATGTAGTGCACATCAATATTCATCCACTCTTCCAGCAGCAAATGCCGCAGTTCGGCCAGATTGGCTGAATGGCTGGGATGGCTCTTCATAAGTCCTTCACAGTTCCACAAATTTTCTATGGGATTCAAATCCGGGATTTGGTGGGCCAGTTGAGATGTTCGGAGGCTTCAGAATGCTCGTTGTGCCAATTCGACACACTTCAAGCCCGGTGCACATGACAACTGTCATCTTAGAAGACTGGGTATCCTTCTGGTGTTCACTGTGGAGATGCTGCACAAAAGGCAACATGTGGTCATCCAGTAGCTCCATATAGCCCTACTGGTTCAAGTGTGACGTCACACAACCAAAGGACCCATTTCCTCATATATGTGAAACACCCCAGAGCTTCCTCCAGCTTGAACAGAACTTTGCACACAGTCCGCATGGAAGGCTTCATGCAGCTTACGATGAACCCATCGCCTTGCATCATTCAAGTAGAATCAAAAACGTGACTCATCTGACCAGATCATATGCTTCCAAGAGTCGACAGTCCAGTCTTTGTAGCGCCATGCCCACTGTAGCCATGCAACCTTGTGCAGAGCTGTTAACATGGGTCTCTTCTGCAGTACTCTGCTCCAAATATCCATGGCATGCAGTTCCCTTCAGAGTGTTCATTCGAAACAGTTTGTTGTAGGCCTGCATTGACTCTGGAGCAATTCCTGCCTCGTTGCAAAGCAGTTTTCCCTAACAGTGTGTGACACACTGCAGTGGTCCTTATTGGTGAGCACAGTCTTTCTGCCGCAGTTCTGGTAACGATTAGCGGTGGACTGCGATGTATGCCACTGCTGGGAGACCCTTTAATAGTACATTTTGACACACCTGCAAAGGCAGCTACTTCTTGTACATTATGCCCTTTGGCTCAGCCAAACACAATAACACCTTTTTGCTACTAATTCCCGTGGTCGTGTGGTTAGCGTGCTTGACTACTGATCTAGGGACCTGGGTTTGAGCCCCGGATAAGGCATGGATGTATGTCTTGTTCTTCTGCCGAGGTCCTGCCATCCTCACAGACCTTCTACTATGGCTTATAAACTGACAGGCTCCTGTCAGACCTCTGTGGCAAGCAGCTGCTTGAGGGGGGATTTTTTTCTTTTTTCTTTTTACAACTTTGGCGCGACCCATGTTTAATGGGATGACTAACACACACATGAAACACAACCACTTCTTGTCACTGTATGAACCCCGTAACACACGGCACAGTCATTTATAGGACATGTTTATTACTGGTGAGCCCTTTGCTGCTGTCAAACGGACGTAACCCTTTTATGGCGGGAGATGACTAATTTTTTGTCTGGTGAGCTTATTTGCTTGTGAGTTAATGTTATTGAATTTTTGATTAATAAGACTAAATTTGCATAAATTACTTATTTAACACAATTGAATTATATTAATAGGTTAATTACTATCTAAGCTGTAGTTTTATTAGTACTTAGTTATAGGTCAGAGAGTTATTAACTTATTAATTGAATTTGCATGTTGCTAGTTTTCTGTGCATATGAGATGTGATCAATACTTGACCAACAGATGGCACTAAAACACTCCTGATAGAAATTTAACTGCAACCCTTTAACAAAAATTAATAAGGCTAGTATGGTTCAGCAACTCAGAGCAACTGACATAATAAGAGGAGGTTATGGTGTACTGAGTCTAAATATGATTAGTTTGTTGGAGTTTCATTGTGTACTAGCAGTATGATTATAGTGCATCAAACAAGATAAAAAGAAAAACATGAAAATAATACATAAACCAAGTACAAAAGTTAAAAAAAGGCAAAAACCATAAACAGAACAAAAGAATAACAACAAGGGTGAAACACAACTGTATGAGGAACCACAGATGTAAAGAGTCAGGAAAAACAGGACATGACAGAAAAATGATAAATTTAATGCATTTAAAATAATCAGTAGAACAGAAAAGTCAAAATTGCAGTTTAAACAATGGTACTTGTTAAACGATATTCAAATGCCTTGGATGGTAAATGATGAAAAACAAATTATATAGAATGCTCAGTGTTGAAACAAGGACACATAATTAGAACACGATAAACAGAAAAAATGGTGTCACTAAGCTTGCACATAGATTGATTGTATGCTTACCACTTCTGAGGAGATAAGTTCTGGGAGACTTGGTACCAAGTTTCCCAAAATCAGGTGACAAATTCCAGGAAACATAACTGGAATGCTAATAAAAAATTTCCACTTGCATAAACTGACAGTGTACATTTTTTCCAAAAGTACTAAACCTGTTACCTGATTCAGAAGTACTGATGAATTTAGCAAATTACTCTGCTGTGTTCCTGGAAAATGTTATACGATCTCCCTTTTACAACCTGTAATTCATTCTGGGAAAAATTTCAAAAAATTCTTGTGTCCAAGGTAACATAATCCAAGAATTCAAACTCAAATTTTGGGAATCTTCTGGTAAATTTGGAACAGGTGTTAAAGCCTTGAAATCAGCTAGTTCACTTCTAATTACTATAAAGTAAATATAAAGTTGCATGCCATTACTATATTTCCATTATTGCCGCTTTCATATGTTTACTTATATAGTAACATTTCAAACTTTTAATAAGAGCAGAGCAAAGGAAAAGCTCATTTGGCAATAACCTCACTTGTTACAAACTACAGAAATGTGGTATTGCCAACATGCATTGTGAAATTTCTCCTTTTATGATAGTTATGATAGTTTAACATTAACCATACACTGTGCATATACTCCAAATGGATCTAGCTGTTTCATGAACTATTTCATTCTGCATATTAAAAGGTAATTTTTTGCTTTTGTGGAAAATGTGAAAATCATTACTATCTAGTTCAGGTGTTTGAAACTGCCAAATAAAAAATAAACTTATTGCCTTTTAAAACCAAAACCAGGAAAAAATACCTTAATCCAGGAGTCAGATGATATAATATTCCATTACCAGTAAGAGATTGCTAATAAATCCCAGAAAGCTGGCAAGCCTAGTTGTTCACTCATCTGTAAAAAATTTATTAAAAAAACTATATACAATGAAGAGGTCAAACAAGTACAACTTCTTCTAAAAACAAGATTGCCCCAGTTAAAAGTCTTGACTTGAAACAATCTGTTCTTACTCTAATTCGACCAAGGTATCTCCACTGTGAATAGCATTCTGTGGTAAAACACTACTGAAGTCCATAAATTGAACTGGAAATGGAGTGGCTGATATGGAAAGAGCCAATCTGGCAGCAGTATTCATCAAGTGCACAGATTCTTAAAATTACACAACAGTGCAATAAAATGGATGTAACACAAAATGTTAGTAAACATCCATAAAAGAGGCAAAAATTTAGTTTAAAAAATTAATAAGGTGTTTTGTTAATAATAATTCAAAAATATTAATTTAATTATAAATGTTATCATAACAATTAAGCTGTTATTGATATAAAGTATGTATTATTAATTGAATATGAATATACACAGTTGTATTAGAATAATATGACCACCTACTCACTACTCAATGGTTTCATCAGAATAACTAACACTTATTACAAACAACGCAACATACAAAAGTACACATGGGTTTCACCTGATGGGCTGCATAAGAATATGATTGTTTATATATTAATTAACAGCAAATGGGCTAGTTCTGTTAGGAATACCAGGTCATGTAGGGGAGCTGAAATTGGACCAGACCATTATGTTGTTAAACGTGTCTTGCAACTTAACCTTAAAAAGTGTTGTGCTAGGGTTAGGAATTTTACCTTTAATACTGAAGCTCTGAAAGACCCAGTTATAGCTAAAGCTTCCCATGATAGGTTACTTAGTCATTATGACAGTCATGGTTTGCTTACTACTGAAGTTGAGGAAGAATGGGGCCATTTCAAACAGACTTTTTTGGAAAATAACAGTAAGCTTTTAAGAAAAAAGGGAGATATTTATTTTTTCAGTTTACATATATATTGAATATTTTTTTAAGAAAAAAGGGAGATATTTATATTTGAGATATATTTATATTGAGTATTATATTTGAGTGATAAGGTACTTGAGTTCATTTTAGAAAGAAGGAAATGCAGGAATGTCTTTAATCAATACCCTACTAGTCCTAATAGAAAGGATTACAGAGAACTTAATAAATGTGTAAAGGATCAGCTGCTGATAAGAATCTTTGGCTTGATGGCTTGGCTGACAAAGCCGAGAAAGCAGTTAGACAGCACAACAGCAGAGAGCTGTACCAGATTGTTAACGTTTTATGTGGTAGAAAACGGACAGGCATACAGGGATTGAAGGATAAACAAGGTAAAGTTATAGAAGGTGTGGATTATGTCATGGCTAGGTGGCTGAGCATTTCAGTGATGTTCTAAACAATGTGATTAGTTCTACACCCATTGTTTGTAACGATGATAGATGGATTGGTGGCTTTAATGTTGGCCCTATAACACAATCTGAAGTTATTTTGGCTGTTTCTAAACTTAAACTTCGTAAAACCCCAGGGGTAGATGAAATTACTACAAAAATGCTTAGAGCCGGGAATGTTTCAGTTACCACTTGGATGACTGAAATTTTGAATATCTTTTATGATAAAGTCATGGTTCCTAAAGATTTTACCAGAGCTATTATTATCCCTATTTTCAAAAAAGGTGATAGCAGTTCTTGTGATAACTATAGGGGTATCAGCCTACTCTCTGTTCCAGGTAAAGTTCTTTCCATGATTATGCTTAAAAGAATTAAGAATCTGGTTGACAGTCAATGTGTGATGAGCAATGTGGATTCAGAAGTGGTAGGGGATGTGTGGATCAGATATTTTCATTCAGGCAAATTCTTGAGAAATGTTTAGAGTTTCAGAAACCTTTGGTTGCTAGCTTTGTTGATTTCAAAAAGGCTTTCGACTCTGTTGATCGTCATAATTTGTGGTTGATTGTGAGATCATATGGTATACCAGACAAGTTAGTTAACATAATGAAAGCTCTCTATAATAACACTGAGTCATGTGTGAGAGTTGGTAAGTCTTGTAGCAATTGGTTTAGCATTACGTCTGGTGTTAGACAAGGGTGCATTTTGTCTCCTTTTCTCTTTAGTTTGGTCATTGATTACGTTATGCGAAATTCATTGTAAGGGAAAGATTTTGGCCTTAAATGGTCTGGAAATACTAAAATTTCTGATTTAGACTATGCTGATGATTTAGCCCTTTTGGCAAATGATGTTGATGAGATGAACTCTTTCATTCGAGCTGTTGATGAGACTGGTAGTAGAATAGGTTTGGATATAAACAGAGAGAAAACTAAAGTGATGAAAATTTGTCAGGTAGGCTGTGATTGAGTTCATCTGAATGGTCGCAGTCTTGAGCAGGTGTCACAGTTTAATTACCTTGGGAGCTATGTAACAGATACTGGTGAATAGGGATTGCTGCCGGGACTTTTAAGAATCTATGGAGATCATGGAGAAATGAGCGTATACACCTAAAGACTAAAATTAGACTGTATAATAGTTTGGTTCTTTCTAGGGTTAGTTATGCTAGTGAAACTTGGACACTTTGTAAACAAGAAAACAGGAAACTAGATGCTTTTGATTCTAGATGCTTACGTAGTATCTTGGGTATTAGGTGGTTTAAGTTTTTAACTAATGATGAGGTTAGGCAAAAGAGTCAGCAACCTCTTTTAAGCAGCATATTGTGCAGAGAGAGACTCCACTGGTTTGGCCATGTTGCCCATATGGATAATTATAGACTGGCGAATAGGGTTATGAACAGTTTGCCTAGAGACCTCAGAAGGAGGGGGGAGACCTAGGATGCAGTGAGCAGACAAGACCTTGTTAGAATTGGTGTGCAGTGGCCGGATGCAACAGATGTAGCTCAGGACAGATATGCTTGGAGAATTAAACTGCACAGTCTGGTTGAACCTCCGTAGACCATGGCTGCTTGAGGATGATGATGATACCATACATATACTATGGTAGGTGGTCATATTATTATTATGATACTAATGTATACATTACAAATTAAAATTAAATACTTTTGCCCTTGTGGCAAAAAGCAATTTTTAACCTATCTTAATACTGTTTTCTCTGGTCATTTTTTGGTTTGTCACTATGTAGATTTTCAAAACAATTGTTCCATCATATCATTCGAACGTGACAGACAAACAATGATTTAAGTGTCAAATGAAAGCTTGTGAAGAGGTGAGTGTTGCAGGCTATAAATAAACAAATAAAAAACTCCCATCTTCCCAATGCATCCTAAAAAGTAGAAAATAAAACTAAAGCATATTGATGATATAATCACTCATTGAATTCATATTCATTTCAAAGGAGGATAGAGTGAAGGCAATCTTGTTGAATAGATAAATCTGCACCCTATCTTCCCTTGAGGTGAATACGAATTCAGTGACTGATTGCATCATCAATACACTTTAGTATTATTTTCTACTTTTTAGGGCATGGCCGAGTGGTTAGCGCGCTTGGCTACTGATCTAAGGGACCTGGGTTCGAGCCCCGGGTAAAGCATGAATGTGTGTATCGTTTTTCTGTTGAGGTCCTGCCATCCTCACAGACCTTCTACTATGGCATATAAACTGACAGGCTCCTGTCAGACCTCTGTGGCAAGCAGCTGCTTGAGGGGGTATTTATTTATTATTTTATAGGGTGCATATGGGAAAATAGATATTTTTTTTATTTTTTTTGTCACTAAAAACACCCACCTTCAGAAACTTTTATGTGATCTATGACTCATAAACATCAACCACATTTTTCCTCCCCCTTTTTGGAGTTGTGTTTAAAGTAGCTCATGACAATGGAGATGCCACAAGCTTTAATTTGGGATATAACTATTAAAGTCCACCCCCATGAAAATCAGTCCTCTTCTTGGGGGGGGGGGGATGAATGGTGGGGAGGGGTACAAAATTTGAAATGGTCTACGACAGTCCTCATATGAGTTTTCATTTGATACCTAACTGGTAATTGTAGGCCCTTGCATTCATAAGATATAGTAGAACAATAGTTGTCATATTTCCCTCTTTTAAGGGGGGTGGCAAAACAGGGAGTGTATTTTTTTTTTCTTTAACCTGTAGCATTCTCCACATTGCAATACTTCATGACATTTCACAATCAAAATATCAAATTTCTAACATAATTACATCACTTGCAATAATCATTTGAAATTTGGCAATTTTCAAAATTTTCACCATTAAAGGTCACAATTATAGCTATTGAGAGATTCCAAAAATGAAAATCATAATATTTCATCAATACCAATCCCACCCAAAAAGAATATTTAATTTCACTCTAAAAACAAAAGAGGTTCAATGTCTACAGACAGACAGACAACAAAGTGAAAACATTAGTTTTTTTTTTTTTTTCTTCTAAAAATGAGCTAAAATCACTATATTGGTACTGTTATACAACTATTTAATAAGTTTCAAGTTTAGAAGTTTGGGCAATGATTCAATTTTTGATCCAAGTTATGCATATTTTTAGGAAGATTAAGGTTACTTTTAAATATTTCAGCTTCCCTAAATCTTTAAATGCAAAATGAATATTGCTGAAAATCAAAATTTTTTATGTTTAATTCTTTTGACACAGTTTTCCATAAAATGCTTTTATTAAAAGTTCTGGAGCTTCAAATCTGACTTTAATTCAGAAATTCTCTAATATTTGGGTCTGGCTTTGTAAAAAAAAATGAACCAATAAGCATATTTTTAAAAAGTTAACAAAGTTTCGTTTGAGTAAACCAAGAGTTAACATTTTAAATAGTTACCAACTAGAATCCGTGGTACTTGAACAGACTCCTCGGCATATTCTAGCATGCTCCTTGCCTTTTTTACTGATTCTTCAGTCTGTAATAAATAGTAATTTAGCTGTAATATCACAAGGATCACTGAAACAGTTTCATTTCACTTTTTTCTTTAATTTGGCAAAAACTTACATAAAAAAAGTGGAAATTGTGACAAGTAGATATACACTGGAAGAAGAGCTGAGAACAATCATCTGTAATTATGCTAAAAAACTGAACATGGAGAGTAAAGTCTGGCCTTGCCTTCTCATGATGCAGCCTGTTAGTACCTTTCAAGAGATATTTTCTTCTTGAAGGAAATGGAAAAGGAGAGTTGCCAGATCAGTGTGCCTATTGATCTGCACTAATGGCCAGTTTTTCTTTTATTTTTTCTACCTTGCTGAAGAGTTGTCAGCTTCATAGGATTTTCCTGTTGATGATCACTTATAAATCATTGGACTGTGCAATGGCTATGAGAATGATTATAGATACTGAATTTGCTGCACTGGATGATTTTCAGTGAAAGAAAATATATCACTGTGTTTTTCTAGGTTGACAGCTCTGAGAGAATAGATGCACAAAATAATCTATATCAGTTGGTGAATAATACTGATCAGAGACCATTGCAAATACCTAAAATTTTGTTCTAGCTGCATGGGTTGTTTTACCTCTGAGCAGCACTTTTTTTTGCACACAATTTGGCATTCACTGAACAGCTGTTGGGAGACAGATGGAAGCCTCCAATTAAGGTCATCCAACATGTTCTTTAACATTCACATGGTATGGCTCTTCTGCACAAGGGGCCGTGGTTTAACATTCTGTTTGATGGATAGCAGCCTTTCTAAGGCCATTGGTGTTCCCCTACTGACCAAGGGCAGGGCAGGGAGTTTTGCAGAAATAAATCTCAACACTGGCCTTGGTGGGATTGGAACCTGGGAACTTCAGATTACAAGCTGTGCTTCTAGGTGCATCACTAACCATACACTGTAGAAAATTCTACCAGAATAGGTGGCTTAAGTCTTTAGCATTGGGGGGGAACAGGTATTTGCCCCATGCCTAATATTAAAGAGCTGTTTGATACCCTCCCTCTCTCAATAAAAATAGTTTCTTAAAAATCTTACTAAACATTTTCTTTTCACAGACATGTATTGTGAAAAAAGCTGCAAAGAGATCATTTTGCTTATGTCCTTACACAGGAATTCCATTATTATAACAGACACATTCTGGGCTTGGAAAAGATCAGATGGACAGGTAATGATCAGATATTTAAAAAAATATTTTTACTTTCTCTTTTCAGGATGGGAGGATAGAAACCATTTGCAGGGAGTGGGTCTCTTCAGCAGAAATGCAAACGATGCTATTATATGATTGTATTAACCCTTTCCAAGTCAGAGCGCATTAATCATTTTCACCTATTGAATTCTAGTGACCTGAGAAGTAAACATCATTCTCAGAGTACAAGGTTGTGAAAAAAAAATTCCAAACAGAAATTGACAGAACAGAAATCAAATATAGAAAATAGCATTTAAATCTATGATATATATTTTTTACATGTTGATTCCTCTTAAAAATTACAATAAAGTTTAAAAATAAATGTATTTCCCCCTAAAATGATCATATGAGCATGTTGAATCACCATATATAGCATCAGCAGCAATTTAATTTATGTCTTTATTCTGCTGATTATCAAGCAGTTTTGATTTCTAGCATTCTAACCTACTTACCATTCTAACAGGGTTCTGATGCTTTCTCAATTTTTAATGTAACATATTGATTTTATTATTACCAAAAGATGAATCATCAGGGAACTATGCACATTGCTTTTGGTTGATATATTAGCAGACTTTCAACTTCAAAGAAGATTTTTTACTCTAAGCTTCTAGAATCATTTTTATTGCTTCTCAAATGTTTACTGTGACTATACATTATTTCAAACAATTGAAAATGAAACCACCAGTCATCTCTAATGACAAATATCAGAAGAAATGTAGGTTTAAGCAATTTGCCTAAAAGAATGATTTTCAAAATACACGACTTAACTTTACCAAAATACCTTTAATTGCATTTTAACCAAATACACTAATTAACACTAGTACACATAACTTTTAGCCACAATTTTAAATTTAAACATTTCTGTAGCAGTTATACAGCTACATACTGAAAAGATTCATTCTCAATTTCAATGCTTCACAGTTGAACTTTTAGTGATTTGAAAGGTTTGTGTTGGTTTTTTACACAGTTCTTTATCTTCTTTTAGATATATCCTTCAGTTTCTATTTAAATTATTTGCTTTTAATACATAACGAATTTTTTCTTATGACACTACTTTCCTTAGGCTTAGAGTTTGCTGACCACAAAAAATCTAAGCACATGCATTATGCATTATTTAATACATAGGTGGAAAAAATTATTGCCGATGGTGCAGGTCCCATACCATTAGTAATAATTTTTTCCACATAACTATTTATTCGATTCTATACCTATAGGTAATCAGTGTATTTACTATGTATGCATTATTTGCATAAATCACTAAAAATTTAGAAAAAACTAAATAAATGAAAGCTTAAAACATTAATACAAATTTGCAAAATATTTATAGTAGAATAATAATATAATTGAGCAAAAATCAGTATTTACTTCAATTCTACTGAAATTATAAAATGGAAATAATACTGTAAAAGTTTGAAATATTTTTAAAAATATCTTAAAATACTTAAATTACTATTTCTTTTCTTTGAATTTTTGCCACATTATTAATTACAATTAAACAGTGGAGACTCAAGACTAAACTTTTTGGTGCAGTATACTTTGCCCAGCACATGCAGCAGAGACTGAATCCAAGAAAAACTTTTAGGGAAGTGCAGTGCATTGAATTGAACTGATTCAGACTGAAAAGATGCTGCATAATGGATAATTCTTTTTTTTCCCCAGCTAACCACTTGAAAAGGTGGTGCCTGATGTTCTTACCAGCATGGGTAGTTTCAGCCTTTAGTGGTGGGAGAATGGGTCAAACATTAATTAATAGATTCTGAAAAAAATTCATCACTGGCACGGCGGGAATTGAACCCGCATCTCTCCAGATTCATGCCAGAGCACGCTACCATTGTACCACGCGTCGGACAAGGAAATTTTTCAGAATAAGACCTTATAAATCTTCTTCACTGACACGTGGCTGAGACAGCATCACCTATACTCAAAAAGATGCAACTTTTTCAATCGTTGCTATTGATTATCAGATGTTAATGAGAAGAAGGTCGCTAACACTAAAGCATTAATATATAATTAAAAATCAATCCAAAGTGAATGCACAGTATTTCCTGAGTATAGATGGCACTGTCTCAGCCATGTCTCAGTGAAGGAGATTTATAAGGTCTTATTCTAAAAAAAATTTCATTGTCCGACACGTGGTACAATGGTAGCGCGATCTGGCATGAATCTGGAGAGATGCGGGTTCAATTCCCGCCATGTCGGCGATGAATTTTTTTCAGAATCTATTAATGTTTGATGTGTATCTTAACAGGTAATAGTGTGCATTCACTGTGGACTGATTTTTAATTATATATTAATGTTTTAGCGTTAGCGACCTTCTCATTAACATCTGATAATCAATAGCAACGACTGAAAAAGTTGCATCTCCTTGAGTATAGATGGCACTGTTCTCAGCCACGTCTCAGTGAAGAAGATTTATAAGGTCTTATTCTGAAAAATTTCATTGTCCGATGCGTGGTACAATGGTAGCGCGCTCTGGCATGAATCTGGAGAGATGCGGGTTCGATTCCTGCCGTGTCAGTGATGAATTTTTTTCAGAATCTATTAATTAATGTTTGATGTCTATCTTAACAGGGAATACTGTGCATTCACTTTGAATTGATTTTTAATGAGAATGGGTCTTTGCCCCATGCCTGTGATTAAAGGGCTGTTTGATATTGTTTGCCCTACCGCTCTCAATAAACCAAGTTTATTCAAAAAACCTACTAATCATTTTCTCTCTGCAGATATGTGAAACATGAAGATATTGCATAGAGATTATTTCTCTTGATGTCCACACAGAGGAATTCAGGGTTAAAATTTTGATATTCTAGGTTTGCAAAAGACCAGATGGACAGGAAAAGGACAAATAATTAAGAATACTTTTAAATTTCTCTTTTCAGGGAGGGAGAATAGCTTCTCAGCAGGTGTAGGTTCTTCTTCCAAGGTAGGTTTGTTTCTCAGCAGATATGCCAGTGATGCTCTTCTAGGATATGACTGCTATAATAAAAGATTCCTTTACAGCAAAATTTAAAACAAAATTTAAAGACTTGAATGTCACTGTTGTTATGCCTCTTCAGCATGATGAGGAGGAGAAGGATAAGTTTTACAGGCAACTTCAGTATATTTTGAATTCTGTTAAGGAGATATTTCTGTTGTGCTAGGTGACTTCAATGTTAAAGTTGGTACTGATTCTGACCTTAGGGGAGGAGTATTAGGTCCCTTTGGCATTGGTAGTTCCAACGGCAATGGGGAACATCTTCTACAAGTAAACTTAACAGTTTGTGAAAAAACGAACACATATTACAAACACAGGGACATTTATAAATACACATGGGTTTCACCTGATGGGTTGCACAGGAATATTATCAATTATATATTAATTAACAGCAAATGGCTAATTTGGTTAGAAATACCTTCATATAGGGGAGCTGAAATTGGGTCTGACCATTACCTAGACAAAAGTGTCTTGCAACTGATGCTAAAAAAATGTTGTGCCAAGGTGAAGAGAATTACTTTTAACATTGAAGGTCTGAAAAATCCAGATATAGCCAAATAATACCATGACAGGCTACTTAGTCATTATGACAATCATGGTTTGCTTACTGCTAAAGTTGACAAAGAATGGGATCAGTTTAAACAGGCTTGAAACCAACTGTACTCATTTGGGTAAAAGGGAACAAAAATGAAAAAAAAACCTCAAGCAGCTGCTTGCCACAGAGATCTGAAAGGGCCTGTCATTTTATATGCCACAGTAGAGGGTCTGTGAGGATGGCAGGACCTCAGCAGAAAAACAACACAAACGTCCACACCTTATCCGGGACTCGAACCCAGGTCCCTTAGATCAGTATCTAAGCGCGCTAACCACTCGGCCATAGGATGGAAGGATACAAAATTAATTGAGTGATAAGGCTCTGCAACTTATTTCTAAAAGAAATGCAGGATAAATATGAATTAATACCCTACTAGTCCCAACAGCATTACAGTGAGCTTAATAAACATGCATAGAATCAGTTAACAATTATAAGAATCTTTGGCTTCACAGCTTGGCTGACAAAGCAGAGGAAGCAGTTAGACAGCACAATATCGGGTGTAATGTTTCTGTGTATATTAGGGGTAATGTTTGGTAGAAACAGATAGGAACACAGGGTTGGTTGTTTGTTTGGGTTTTTTTGGCGCATGAGCAACTGAGGCTATAATGTGCCAAACGAGATAAATAGAAGCTAAAAGTCAAGTACCCCTGAACCAAAGTTAAAACCAAGTGCTGTAGAAGGCAAACGATAAAACCAACAAGATGTATATATATATAACAGAAAAAAAATAAAAACAAGATGTAAAGATAACAACCAACAAGATGTATATAGTAAAAAACAACCCAGGTGTAAAGCCTGGGTGAGATATAAAAAATACCAAGGTAAAATCAAAGTCGATTAAAATAGCCACAATGCTTCAAAAAGGAAAAAACTGGTGGTAAAACACAATGATCAGATAAAAGATGTCCGAGTGTAAGAGGCTCGGATATAAAATTATGAAAGTTAAAATAGATTTTACGTTCGAAATTAAAAGCTTGACATTCAATTAAAACATGTTTAAGAGTTAAAACGGTGTCACAAAACTCGCACTTAGGTACGTCATCCACCCGAAGAAGAAACGAATGAGTAATAAACGAATGACCTAAGTGGAGCCAAGCAAGTACAACTTCCTCCTTGCGATTCCTGCGGTAACAAGACTGCCATGGTTTTACGATAGGTTTGATCTCAAAGAGCTTGTTCGTAAGCTGTTCCGACCAAGATCTCTGCCACTGTGCCCGGAGCTCGGTGGTAAAACGCTGCCGGAAATCCAGATATGGAACCGGCAACGGAGAGTCGGACAGGGGCGTGGCTGACTTGGCAGCAGCGTCTGCCAAGTTGTTGCCCCTGATCCCGACGTGACCGGGCACCCAACAGAAGAGAATCGTGGTGGTGGCTGCCAGACGATGAAGCTGCTGGCGGATCTTGGAGAGAACAGAGTGAGGCTGATGCCTCACCAAGATCAAAGCCTGTAGCAAGCTAAGCGAGTCGGTGTAAAGCACACACCGATGATGATGCTTAGCTGCTATATGGTCCAAGGCAATGCTGATAGCATGCAACTCAGCAGTGAAGATGGAACACTGCTGTGGGATCTGGTCTGCAATGATTACATCACAGCAGACCATGGCTGATCCCACTGAAGTGCCGGACTTCGAGCCATCTGTGAAGACAGGCAAGAAGTCCGGGTGCACAGCACGATGGCTGGCAAAGAGTTGCCGGTACACACAGTCGGGTGTAAAAGCCTTCCCCGTCCTGCACAGGGAAAAATCGCAGGAAGGGGAAACAGCGAGCCAAGGTGTAAGTGGCTCAGTTGTCGACTGTGCAATGCTATCGAGACTGGTGTTGATGTCTCGCAGGTAACCTCGGACACGCAAACCGAAAGGACAAATGGCAGTTGGCCGATTCTGGTATAACATTTCCCACCTGGGACTGAAAATGCAGTCCCAAGTGGGATGGCCAGGCAGGGATCGCAATTTTGCTGCATACTGCAGGGACAACTGCTGACGGCGAATAGATAAAGATGGTTCATCGGTCTCAACGTAGAGACTCTGGGCCGGTGATGGACTGGGCCCAGCACCTTCACCACCGAATCCCGGGCAGAGTCATACACCTGGGATCCGTAGTCCAGTTTCGACCGGACAAGTGCACGGTACAGGCGGAGCAAAGAACATCGGTCCGCCCCCCAAAAGAGGGAGGAGAGGACCTTGATGATGTTCAATGCCTGTGTGCACTTGGACCTGAGATGTCGAATATGAGGTAAAAAGGTCAATTTCCGGTTGAAGATGAGACCGAGAAACTTGGTCTCCGCCACAACTGGAATGATGTTACCCCCGAGCCGCAGCTCGGGGTCCAGATAAAGATTACGCTTGCGGCAAAAGTGCACGCAAGCAGTCTTCTGTGGGGAGAATCGGAACCCATTGTCCGTCGCCCAAACCGAGAGATTGTTCAGGGCAGTTTGCAGTCATTCAATGACCTTCATGCTGGACGATGAGCAAAAGATGCTAAAGTCATCAACAAAGAGGGCATTGCCTACAGTCGGAGGAAGTTACCGTGCAATGGAATTTATCTTGACAGCGAAAAGCGTAACACTCAGGACGCAGCCTTGAGGCACCCCCTGTTATTGGGGGAAAGGCCGCGACAGAGTGTTGCCAACACAAACTCGAAAAATACGAGAAGATAAAAAGTTTGCGATGAAGATCGGCATGTGACCTCGCAAGCCGAAGCTGTGAAGGTCACGAAGAATGCCGAATCTCCATGCCGTGTCGTACGCTTTTTTGATGTCGAAGAAAATTGACACCAGGTGCTCTCGACGTAAAAACGCATGCCTGATCGCCGATTCGAGGCGGATCAGGTGGTCTAAAGTAGACCTGTGCCTGCGAAAGCCACACTGGCTGTTGGAAAGAAGGCCGTGATGTTCCAAATACCAGGCCAGCCTGGTATTTACCATCCTTTCCAACACCTTGCAGACGCAGTTCGTCAACGCAATTGGATGATAATTGGAAGGAATCTTGGGATCTTTGCCTGGCTTAGGGAATGCCAAGGCAATGGCCTCCCGCCAGGAGTCCGGAAACTGCTCCTCGATGAAAATACGGTTGAAGAGTCGGAGCAGTCGATCCTTACTCAATGGTGAGAGATGTTGGAGCATGGCATAATGACATTGTCTGGCCCCAAGCAGATGCACGAGAAGTGTGCAGAGCAAGGCGAAGCTCCTCCGCTATGAATGGCCTGTTGTAAGACTCCAGGCCATTCGAATGGAAGGACAGCGGAGAGCGTTCGGCCCTGCTCCTCTGGGCCAGAAACTCGGGGGAGTAGGAGGACAGAGAAGAGATGGTGGAGAATGACTCCCCCAGAGTGTCGGCAATTGCTCGAGGATCAGCAATTGCCTGTCCATTGTGCTCCAGGATCGATAATGAGTGGGACGTGTACTTCCCACCCATCTTCCGGACCTTATCCCACACGACCTTAGAACTGGTCGTGCAGGTGATAGAAGATGTATATTTCATTCAAGACTCCTTCTGGCTCTGGCGCCGGACGAAACGGGCTTTCGCCCTGGCGCGTTGGAATGCTTCTAGGTTCTAAAGTTCTTTCCATGATTGTGCTTAATAGAATTAAGAATCTGGTTGACAGGCAATTGCGTGATGAGCAATGTGGATTCAGAAGTGGTAGGGGATGTGTAGGTCAGATATTTTCACTTAGGCAGATTCTTGAGAAATGTTTAGAGTTTCAGAAACCTTTGGTTGCTAGCTTTGTTGATTTCAAAAAGGCTTTTGACTCTGTTGATCGTCATAATTTGTGGTTGATTGCGAGATCATATGGATACCAGATAAGTTAGTTAACTTAATGAAAGCTCTCTATAATAACACTGAGTCGTGTGTGAGAGTTGGTAAGGCTTGTAGCAATTGGTTTAGCATTACTTCTGGTGTTCGACAAGGGTGCATTTTGTCTCCTTTCCTCTTTAGCTTGGTTATTAATTATGCGAAATTCACTTCTAGGGAAAGATTTTGGCCTTAAATGGACTGGAGATACGAAAATTTCTGATTTAGATTATGCTGATGATTTAGCCCTTTTGGAAAATGATGCTGATGAGATGAACTCTTTCATTCGAGCTGTTGATGAGACTGGTAGTAGAGAAGGTTTGGTTATAAATAAGAGAGAAAACTAAAGTGATGAAAATTGATCAGGCAGGTTGTGATTCAGTTAATCTGAATGGTTGCAGTCTTGAGCAGGTGTCACAGTTTAATTATCTTGAGAGGTATGTAACAGATAATGGTGATGTGCAGCATGAGATTAACAGATGAATAGGGATTGCTGCCGGGACTTTTTAAGAATCTATGGAGAGTGGGGAGAAATAGGCGTATACACCTAAAGACTAAAATTAGACTGTATAATAGTGTGGTTCTTTCTAGAGTTAGTTATGGCTGCGAAACCTGGACACTTCGTAAACAAGATAACAGGAATCTAGATGCTTTTGATTCTAGATGTTTACGCAGCATCTTGAGCATTATATGGTTCAACTTTGTAACTAATGATGAGGTTAAGCAAAGGAGTTTGCAACCTCCTTAAGAAGCATATTGTGCAGAGAGAGACTCTGTTGGTTTGGCCATGTTGCCCATATGAATGATTATAGATTGGTGAATAAGGGTTATGAACACTGTGCCTAAAGGCCTCAGAAAGAGGGGGAGATCTAAGATGCAGTGGGCAGACAATGTCAAACAGGACCTTATTAGAATTGGTGTGCAGTGGCTAGATGCAGTAGATGTAGCTCAGGACAGACTTGCATGGAGAACTAAATTGCACGGTCTGGTTGGACCTCTGTAGCCCTTGGCTGCTTGAGGATTATGATGATGTTCTGAAAGGATTTACTAGAGCTATTATTATCATATTTTTAAAAAGGTAAATGTAGTTCTTGTGATAATTATAGGGGAATTAGTTTACTTTCTGTTCCAAGTCAAGTTTTTTGCATGGTTATATTTAATAGAATTAAGAACTTGGTTGATGAACAACTGTGTGATGAGCAGTGTGGATTTAGAAATGTTAGGAGATGTATAGATCAAATACACTGCTCACAAAAATTAAGGTATATTTCAAAATGAATATGAAGCAATAATATCCCCTAATTTTTGTGAGCAGTATATTTTCAATTAGGCAGATTCTGGAGAATATTTAGAGTCTTTCTATTTAAATGATTATAATTACTTTGGTCTATAGTCTTTAAAATAAATTCTTATTTGCATTGCCAGATGCTTTATATTACATCACTCTAAAAAAGTCTTATTAAAATAAAACAACTCACAACCAAAGTTAAAAGCAGTAAATGAAAGTGGTAAAAGATACTACAAAAGACAATAAAATGGGTACAAAAAGAAATGTATAAAAAGATATAACAAGTGTAAAATACAGAAAGTAACAATGAGTGTGAAGGACCAATGCAAAAAGCAAAAAGAAAAAGTAACAAGCATAATAATAAATAATTCATTACACAGCTAATAATTCATAATTTAAAATACGATAAAGCTGTAATTACACTTAAGATATTCATATACTGTATCAAAGCAGATATAAGCAGACTAGGGACAGGCCACTAAGCCACTATTTTAGCCCTTTTGGCCAATATATACATAGATTCTATCCTAGGTGGTGAACGTATATTCTGGATAGCTCACATTATTAAACCTTTGTTAGTATTCAAAGGAAATTAAGTTAAATAAAATATTTACCATTCTTGTTTTGCTGGTACAACGGCAATAGGAATGTGCTACTATTTGTTAAAGTCTGTTATAAAAGATGGTTATAGTACCTTCACTATACATTATCAGTCCTTCATTGAGGGCATATTTTTCTTTGATGTTATCCACACAACACAGCCAGAATGTTCATTTGTGATGATTTATTGAAGAAAACAACAATGTTAAGCTCTCTTCACTTGATTTTATATTGAAGTATTCAGCCAGTATATGGTAAGAGTTATCCTTCAAACTTTAGTTGAATGTCATTATAATACTCCATTGGCATATATTTACACATTCGCTACTTGAGTGGTAATAGATGATATGTTCAATCCAATACTTATTAATCACTTTGCATCATGATACGAATATCTAAAAAACTTTACTGCACTAAAACATTAATAAAACTATAACACCTAATGTTAAAACATCTTAAAAAATACTACATAATTAGTGCAGACTCCTCAAACATAATTCGAGCTCCACTCGAGCGACGCGTTTCGCCCTCATACACATTTGGGCATCTTCACAGCTCATCTTATGTTGGTAATAGGTAGCTTATATACATCCCTCGCTCAATACGACAGAGTCACGTGATAATACTCTATTGGCATATATTGTGTGATTGTGATGATACTAAGGATTGGGTACTCGTATGTTAAGTAAGAAGATTACATGCTGACACTAGGGGTGGACAATCATTATTGCAGACTCGGTCACAGTTTTTATTTATCCAAAATTGTTCAGCATATGACAGCTAAAATTTAGTTTTGGTGGTAGTTATTGGTTTATATTCTATTGTTTTTAAATTTAATTTGTTATTTATTATTATTTGTGCTAAGGCAGTAGTTTTTATTCCTTTTGATATATTGTATTGGTGCTCTTGTATTAGTGTTCTATATTGCCTATATGTTTTCCCAATATATCTGTCTTTCATCATCATCATCATCCTCAAGCAGCCATGGGCTACGGAGGTCCAACCAGACCACGCAGTTTAATTCTCCAAGCATACCTGTCCTGAGCTACATCTGCTGCATCTGGCCACTGCACACCAATCCTAACAAGGTCCTGTTTGACATTGTCTGCCCACCGCATCCTAGGTCTCCCCCTCCTTCTGAGGCCTCTAGGCACACTGTTCATAACCCTATTCGCCAATCTATAATTATCCATACGGGCAACATGGCCAAACCAGTGGAGTCTCTCTCTGCACAATATGCTGCTTAAAGGAGGTTGCAGACTCCTTTGCCTAACCTCATCATTAGTTACAAAGTTAAACCACCTAATACCCAAGATACTGCGTAAGCATCTAGAATCAAAAGCGTCTAGTTTCCTGTTATCTTGTTTACAAAGTCTCCACGTTTCACTACCGTAACTAACCCTAGAAAGAACCAAACTATTATACAGTCTAATTTTAGTCTTTAGGTGTATACGCCTATTTCTCCACAATCTCCATAGATTCTTAAAAGTCCCGGCAGCAATACCTATTCGTCTGTTAATCTCATGCCGCACATCACCAGTATCAGTTACATAGCTCCCAAGGTAATTAAACTGTGACACCTGCTCAAGACTGCAACCATTCAGATTAACTGAATCACAACCTGCCTGACCAATTTTCATCACTTTAGTTTTCTCTCTGTTTATAACCAAACCTACTCTACTACCAGTCTCATCAACAGCTCGAATGAAAGAGTTCATCTCATCAACATCATTTGCCAAAAGGGCTAAATCATCAGCATAATCTAAATCAGAAATTTTCGTATCTCCAGCCCATTTAAGGCCAAAATCTTTCCCTTGAAGTGAATTTCGCATAACATAATCAACAACCAAACTAAAGAGAAAAGGAGACAAAATACACCCTTATCGAACACCAGACGTAATGCTAAACCAATTGCTACAAGACTTACCAACTCTCACACACGACTCAGTGTTATTATAGAGAGCTTTCATTATGTTAACTAACTTGTCTGGTATACCATATGATCTCACAATCAACCACAAATTATGACGATCAACAGAGTCAAAAGCCTTTTTGAAATCAACAAAGCTAGCAACCAAAGGTTTCTGAAACTCTAAACATTTCTCAAGAATCTGCCTAAGTGAAAATATTTGACCTACACATCCCCTACCACTTCTGAATCCACATTGCTCATCACGCAATTGCCTGTCAACCAGATTCTTAATTCTATTAAGCACAATCATGGAAAGAACTTTACCTGGAACAGAGAGTAGGCTGATACCCCTATAGTTATCACAAGAACTGCGATCACCATTTTTGAAGATAGGGATAATAATAGTTCTGGTAAAATCTTTAGGAACCATGCCTTTATCATAAAAGTTATTCAAAATTTCAGTCATCCAAGTGGTAACCAAAACATTCCCAGCTCTGAGCATTTCTGTAGTAATTTCATCTACCCCTGGGGATTTATGAAGTTTAAGTTTAGAGATAGCCAAATTAACTTCAGATTGTGTTATAGGGCCAACATTAAACCTGCCAATGCATCTATCGTCATTACAAACAATGGGAGTAGAACTAACCACATTGTTTAGAACATCACTGAAATGCTCAGCCCACCTAGCCATGACAGAATCGTCACCTTCTATAACCATACCTTGTTTATCCTTCAATCCCTGTATGCCTGTCCGTTTTCTACCACATAAAACATTAACTATCTGGTACCGATCTCTGCTGTTGTGCTGCCTAACTGCTTCCTCAGCTTTGTCAGCCAAGCTATCAAGCCAAAGATTTTTATCAGTAGCTAACTGATCCTTTACACGTTTATTAAGCTCTCTGTAATCTTTTCTATTAGGACTAGTAGCGTACTGATTAAGGACATTCCTGCAGTTCCTTCTTTCTGAAATAAGCTCAAGTGCCTTATCACTTAAATAATTCTGTCTCCTCTGCTCCTTTTTTCCTAAAAGAGTACTGTTAGTTTCCAAAAAAGCCTGTTTAAAATGGCCCCATTCTTCCTCAACTTCAGTATTAAGCAAACCATGACTGTCATAATGACTAAGTAACCTATCATGGTAAGCTTTAGCTATAACTGGGTCTTTCAGAGCTTCAGTATTAAAGGTAAATTTTTTAACCCTAGCACAACACTTTTTAAGTTTAAGTTGCAAGACATTTTTAACAAGGTAATGGTCAGATCCAATTTCAGCTCCCCTATATGCCCTGGTATTTATAACAGAACTAGCCCATTTGCTGTTAATTAATATATAATCAATCATATTCCTATGCAGCCCATCAGGTGAAACCCATGTGTATTTATGTATGTCGCATGTTTGTAATATGTGTTAGTTATTCTGAAACCCATTGAGTTTACTTACCTGTAGGAGACATTGGCCATTACAGCTACTAATACCAAAAGGGCCTATCACCCCTCCCCAAAGGTCAGAGTCAGTACCAACTTTGGCATTGAAGTCACCTAGAACAAGGGTAATATCTCCTTTCTTGACAGAATTCAAAATATCCTGAAGTTGTCCGTAAAACCTATCCTTCTCATCCTCATCAGCATCCTCAGTGGGGGCATAACAGCAGATAACATTCAAGTCTTTAATGCTTGTCTGAAATTTTGCTGTAAGAAACCTTTCATTAATGCACTCATATCCTATAAGAGCATCACTAGCATGTCTGCTGAGCAGCAGACCCACGCCTTGGTGATGCTTTCCATCCTCCCTCCCTGTAAAGAGAAATTTAAAGTTATTTTTAAGTATCTCACCTTTACCTGTCCATCTGGTCTCTTGCAAGCCTAGAATATCTAGGTTATAGCGCTGGAATTCCTGCATGAGGACATCAAGAGAATAATCTCTATGTAATGTCCTCACGTTCCACGTTCCTACAGAGAGAAAATGATTAGTAGGATTTTTAAAGAAATTAGGTTTATTGAGATTGGTAGGGCGAACAATATCAAACAGCCTCCTGATCGCAGGCATGGGGCAAAGACCCGTTCCTCCTCCGCTAAAGGCTGAAGTCACCGATGCTCGTAGGAACTTCAGGCACCACCTTTTCAAGCGGACTTTTTCAAGAGCCACATGGCCTGCCTGAGACGCATTACTCCAGTTTAGACTTGACGATGCCCAACTAGCTAAGTAAGGTTCAGGTACCTGCGATGGCCTCTGATTAGGATTATCCACCAGCTGATATAAGGTATCCCATGCCTCTGTTCACTTAGAGCTGGCAACCCAGAAGTAAACAGAAAACACAGTGGCAGACTCTCCCTCAACAGAGGCCCATCAGTGCAGCAAGTCCAGGATCAATAATCAAGCTCAAATCCATAAACAATTCCAGTCTAGTAGGTATAAATGGTCAGCACCAGGACCCTGTGAAGTTGACCACTCCTCAGCAGGGTTGAAAAAAAAAGAAAAAAGTCGCAAATAGATGACCAGATCAGCAGGCCATACTGAACTGGCAGCCCTCCCCTTCCGTTCCCTTCCAAAAGAGAATATCTCTTTTGAAAGTTACTAACGGCCTGCACCACGAGAAGGCGGGGTCGGACATTAGGTGCTAGACCTGGCCGGTTCTGTGCATCATCACTAGGGATTGGTACACAGCTCTCCTTCCAGTTTACGCCTAGCTACCATTTACAGGCCTCTATCTGTCTTTACCCTGTAATATTTTATGGGGGTCAGGTATTGTAATTTCATAACCCCCCCCCCTGTTGGATATTGCTTATCTCTGTCATTTATTAATAAATCTTTAATAGAATGTGTGATTTTAATTGGAACCATAATTTTATATTTTTAACTATATTTTGTATGGTTTGAGTTATATTTGTTATACAAGGAAAGCTTTTTGCATATATTGTATTATTAATTGTGGGTTTTGGAGTGGGATATAAGTGTCTTGATTCATAAAACTTAGCATTTTTTCCCCATCTGTTAAGATTTTCTTTAGTGTAACCTGCATCTTTAGCTATATTTCTAATGTATTTTAGTTCCTTTTGCAAAGTTTTTGTTTCTGAGCAATATCTAAATGCTCTGAGAAAATGTGGATAAATGCTTCCCTGCTTAAATTTCCAGGGATGTGCTGAGTCTTTTGGTATAAAGTTAGGAATATTGGTGGGTTTTCTATATACTGTAGTTTCACAAAATGTTTCTTTCCTTGTTATAAGTATATCTAAATATGGTAATTGTGAATTTTTTTGGATTCATAAGTAAATTTTATAGATGGTATGACATTATCAAAAAAAAAAATACCCCCTCAAGCAGCTGCTTGCCACAGAGGTCTGACAGGAGCCTGTCAGTTTATATGCCATAGCAGAAGGTCTGAGAGGATGGCAGGACCTCAGCAGAAAAACAACACACACAACCATGCCTTAACCTGGGGCTCGAACCCAATGCTGATTCTAATGCTACTATTTCCACATGACACATAACCACATCAGCCATGAGTACAGACAAAGGGGATCCCATTGGGATGCCATCTGTCTGCAGCCATGTCTGTTGGTTAATGGTAAAGAAATTAGAAGCTGTGGCCAGCTCCATTGCTCGATGCACACTAAAGTACTGTTGAGCACTGGGTTGGGCCACACAAAGCCATTCAGATTTAAGCCGCATCACTGCATCCAGTGTAGGTGTGCTAGGATAGAGCAATACGACGTCCAATGAATGTAAGGTAGTATTTTCCTTAACTATAGCTTTTTGTATTAATTCTATTGCCTGATAACAAGATGTAAGTGTACATTGGGTTGGTGGATACAACAGTTTAAAAAAATTATATAATGTTAATTCCAGATTATATGTTGGTGATTTATATTTTGATACCAATAAATGGAAAGGTTTATGTTCTTTATGAAGTTTAATTTTGGCAAACAGCTGGGGTATATCAGAATACATCGGTGGTATACACTTACTAGCTATTTCGTATGGAAGAAATTTATAATTTTTTACAACAAGCATAAAAATAGACATGTTTAAAATAACCAGTAAAATGCAAAAATAGGAAAACAGAGGTAAAAAGGAATGATAAAATAAAACACGCTCGAGTGTAAGAGGCTTGGACATAAAATCATGTGTTCAAATAAACTGCATTTGAGGATAAAAGCAGTAAAAACTAAATAAATAAATACCCCCTCAAGCAGCTGCTTGCCACAGAGGTCTGACACGAACCTGTCAGTTTAATACGCCATAGCAGATGGTCTGTGAGGATGGAGGGACCTCAGCAGAAAAATGACACATACATCCATGCCTTACCCGGAGTTCAAACCTAGGTCCCTTTGATCAGTAGCCAAGCGCGCTAACTACTCAGCCATCAATACAATTATTAAAATATGTTTTAATTAATTAACAGCAAATGGGCTAGTTCTGTTAGAAATACCAGGGCATATAGGGGAGCTGAAATTGGATCTGACCATTACCTTGTTAAAAGTGTCTTGCAACTTAAAAAGTGTTGTGCTAGGGTTAAAAAATTTACCTTTAATACTGATGATGTGCGGCATAAGATTAACAGACGAATAGGTATTGCTGCCGGGACTTTTAAGAATCTATGGAGATTGTGGAGAAATAGGCGTATACACCTAAAGACTAAAATTAGACTGTATAATAGTTTGGTTCTTTCTAGGGTTAGTTATGGTAGTGAAACTTGGACGCTGTGTAAACAAGATAACAGGAAACTTGATGCTTTTGATTCTAGATGCTTACGCAGTATCTTGGGTATTAGGTGGTTTAACTTTGTAACTAATGATGAGGTTAGGCAAAGGAGTCTGCAACCTCCTTTAAGCAGCATATTGTGCAGAGAGTGACTCCGCTGGTTTGGCCATGTTGCCCGTATGGAAAATTATAGATTGGCGAATAGGATTATGAACAGTGTGCCTAGAGGCCTCAGAAGGAGGGGGAGACCTAGGATGCGGTGGGCAGACAATGTCAAACAGGACCTTGTTAGAATTGGTGTGCAGTGGCCAGATGCAGCAGATGTAGCTCAGGACAGATATGCTTGGAGAATTAAACTGCGCGGTCTGGTTGGACCTCCGTAACCCATGGCTGCTTGAGGATGATGATGAATTAAGATGGTGTCACAAAACTCACATTAAGTTTATTGCCAGCCCATAGGAGAACAGAATACGTAATAAATAAATGACCTAAGTGGAGTCGAACAAGGAGAACTTTCACCTTGCAATTCCTGAGATAGCATGACTGCCATGGTTTGATGCCAGGCTTAATCGCAAAGAGTTGGTGAGCTAAGCAAATTGATTTGGAGCACACACTAATGATGATGCTCAGCTGCTATGTTACCCAAGGCATGACTGATAGATTGCAACTCTGCAGTGAAGATGGAACACTACAGTGCGATCTGGTCTACAATCATGGTATCACAACAGACCATGGCTGACCCCACTGATGTGCCCAACATCAAGCCATCTGCATTTTCAAGCCAGTGCAGTGGCTGATAAAGAGTTGCCTATACACACAACTGGATGTAAAGCCTCCCCACCCTGCAAATCAAAAAACCATAGGATGAGTAAACAGCAAACCACAGTGGAAGTGGCTCGGATATGGAATGGGCAATGCTATCAAGACCAATGGTAAATCTCTCAGGTAGTCATGGACATGCAAACCGAATGGAAAAATGGCAGTTAGACAATATAGTATATAGCATTTCCCACTTTGGACTAAAAAGCATAGTCCCAAGTGGAATGGCCTGGCTGGGGTCACAATTTTGATGTATACTGTAGAGATAACTGCTGATGGTGAACAGATAAGGACAATTCATCAGCCTAACTGTAAAGACTCTCAAAACAGTGACGTGCAGAAGCCCATCATGCAAACACAGAAGGCCTGATTATGGAGAGGGTCCAACACCTCCATCACTGTATATTGAGAGAAATCATATACCTGGAACCAAAGTTAAGTTTCAACCAGACAAGTGCATAGTACAGGTGGAAAAAAGAGCATTGGTCCACTTCCCAGGTGAGAGAGGACCTTGACGATGCTCAATGTCCACATGCATTTGGACTAGAGATGAAAAGTGTGTGGTAAAAAGGTCAATTTCCAAAGATGAGAACAAGAAACTTGATCATCACCACAACTAGAATGATGATATCCCTGAACCTTAAAACTCATAGTCCAGGCGAATATTATGCTTTGGATAAAAGTGCGCTCAAATGATCTTCCATGGGGAGACCCAAACCTTATTGATTGTTGCCCAAAATTATAGCGTGTTCAAGGCTTGTTTCCAGTTGTCTTTTAATGATACTCATGCTGGATGCCGAATAAAAGTGTTAAAATCACCAACATAGAAGGTATTTCCTACAGTTGGAAGAAGTTGTCTAATTATAGAACTGATCTTGAAAGCAAAAAAAAAACATCACTAAAGACTCAACCTTGTGGTAATGCAGTGGCAGAGTACTGCTGACACAGACATGAAAAGAATGAGAGTACTTTTCATTATAATACATCTCATTCAGACTTATAATTAGCCATCAATGAGAACTGGCATACCATTGCAAACAGAGGACTTGCCTTCCAGTCCAGTCATTGTGTGCTATGATATGTGCATACATACCAAGATGCCAGTTTATTAGGTATACCACCCCTTGTCACATAACTGGTTCATTCCAATATGTAATACACCATGTGACAGCATCAGAATGGGCAAAATGAGCGACTTGGGCAACTTTGAATGTTGAATGATAGTTGGTGGTTGGAGTGCCAGTTCTAGCATCTCCCAAACGCCTGTCCTCATGGGACAACTGCACAACTGTTTCAAAGGTTTACCAAGAATGGCACAAAAACTACCAGTGATTGGGGATTTTGTGGACGAAAACAGCTTGTGGTCAGTGGAGTCAAAGGATACTGGCGAGAATCATGCAACCGAACAGATGGACCACAACCAGGCAAATCACAGAATTAAACATTGGTGTGCAGAAGGTCGTCTCTGAATGCACCACATATCAGACCTTATCACAAATGGGCTACAACAGCCACTAACCATGTCAAATGCTGATGAAGTGAGCAAAGAACACGAAAGTGTATCTCCAGTGGGTACAGGAGGTTGACAGTGAACTGCTGAGGACTGGAAAAAGGTAGCCTGGTTAAACGAATCAAGGTTCCTTTTGCTTCATGCTGATGGATCAGAATTTGGTGCAAGCAACATGGGGCCATGGAGCCATCTTGTCTAGTATCAACAGTACAGGCCAGTGGTGACAGTGTGATGATGTGGGGAATGTTTTCCTGGCACACATTAGGTCCCCTTATTAAAAAATATATTAATTATTATTATAAGAAAGGGCATCTGAATGCCATGGCATATTTAAACATCATTGCTGACCAAATTCATCACTTCATGCTATAGTTTACCCTCACTCAGATGGATACTTTCAGCATGATAATGCACCTGCTCACAAAGTGTGTATCATTATCAAATGGTTCCAAGAATATGCCAACAACTTTTCTTTGCTTCATGGCCTGCACAATCCCCAGATCTAAACTATATCCAGAATCTCTGGGATGAGCTGGTAAGGGCTGTTCATGAGACTGCGGCATTGTCCAATAAACTGTCATCTTGGTACATAACAGAATATTAAAGGTGACTGAAAAACAAAAAACTTTATGTAAATAGCGATTGTACCTAATGATGAAAAGAAAATTGTCAGTAATTTTAATTTATTTTAAGAGATTTTAGCTTACTTTATTTTTTAGGTAATATAAGATTTGTTATAGAGCAAAAGTTTTATCAAAAGAGTGATCAATGGCTATCTAAAAAGAAATGTCTTCAATGAACAGTGGATATTAACAATGCATACAAGAATTGCCTGGTGACATGGAGCTAGCTTTGAGATTTATCTCCGCAAAATTCGCTGCCCTGCCCTTGGTAGTAGGGGACTCCAAAGGGCTTGGAAAGGCCACCATCCATTGGATGAGATATAAAACGTGGCCCTAAATGCACAAAAATCATACCCTGTGCATGTCAAAGAACATGCTGGATAGCCTCGAAGGGAGATCTGCAGTGCCCAGGTTCAAGTCCCAGCTGGGTCAGAATTGAGATTTATCTCTGCAAAACTACCTACCCTGCCCATGATTAGTAAGGGACACCGATGGGATTGGAATGGTCACCATCCATCAGATGGGACATTAAGCCATGGCATCATGTGCAGGAGAGCCATACCCTGTGAATGTTAAAGAACACAATGGATGGGAGAACACCTTGATGGGAGGCTACCATATGTCTCCAAACAGCTGCTCCAGTGGGTCCCCTCTTCCAACCTTCACTGAGCCTTCAGGGTCCTTGTGACCTGGCCATTTAGCCCATTGCGTGCAAAAAAGTGCTGCTAAGAGGTAAAATAACCTAACCCATCCAATTGCACAGTGTTTCTAATTAGTTACACTACATCTTCTGGGTAAAACACAATGACATTCCCAGAATCAAAGGTTTCGCAGAGATTACAACTGAAGGAATATTATTTTGTGAACTGACAGAATATATCTAATGTGCAAAAATAATGTATTTGAATGGAATTAAATGACTAAAAATAGAAGCTTAAATGCAAAAAACTAATAAATGTAGAGGCAACACAAAACTACTTATTTGCTGAGCTATGCATTTCATCAAATCAGAAAAGAGAAACATTTTCCAATTGATAAACTAATAAATGGTTAAGGCAACAGATTTGGAGCACATTTCATTCAGAAACATTGCATTAAACTACTAAAAAGGAGGTTGCTAACTCCATTGCCTAACTTCATCATTACTCACAGAGTTGAACCACCTAATGCCCAAGATACTGCATACACATCTAGTATCAAAAGCATAAGTTTCCGATAAAAAAATTACAACCACAGCTATACTTATATCAAATTTAATGTTACATGATCTCTAGCTGTATTGAATTTTAAAATAAATGATTCTTGAGGAGGTTGTTGATACCAACCTTTTATTCTATCTTCTATAGCTTAAATCCTCATTTACAAAAAGGCAAATCAAAGAAAACACATTACCAGTTCTGAATTTTGATAAAGGCTGCCATAGAGGATAATTGCCTCCATATATTAATTTTCATAGTTTACTGATGTTACATATCACCTTTTTGAAGCTGACACTCTTTATAATGTCAAGGCAGGTACGTTTACCAGTTCGGTTTGGATTATCCTGTGCATTTGACTTTTAACATTCTTCAGCTGAGCTTTTGTTGAAAGTATAACTATTATGCTTAAGAGTCTTGACTGTTAACTCTTGGACACACATTTCAGGTTCCAGTTTAGAATGGATGTTGTTATGTGGTTAAGTGACTCTGATGCACACTCAAGAACATTTAAAAAATAATTCAAGTGCACTCAACTGAACTCAACATTAAAACATTCAATTGTAAAAGGTTTTAAAATTCCATAACACCTTACTACGTGTTTCGTAAACCAAATGTATGCTGATAGATCTCAAGTCACTATGAATAATTATTATTAAACGCAACTCCTTAAGTATCCATTAATAATTTCCACTCTGTAAATTGATTCAAATATTTAGAGAAAAAATTGTCTTGAGCCGGGTGGGATACGAACCCACGACCTCCTGATAACATGTCAGGTGTTCTGGACCACTGAGCTACCGGCCGCCAATCAAGATCTCCTCTAACTGATGTTATGAACATTCTCAACCTACTTTCCTAATATGTAAGGAGTGTTCAGGCAATCCCACCTCAAGCAGCGTTTTAATACCTTTTCTTAGATGGAATGCATGTCTTACGAGTATGCAATCTACAAATAATTATTATTAAACTCAACTCGTTAAGTATGCACTAATAATTTCCACTCTGTAAATTGATTCAGGTCTGTAAATGGTAGCTAGGTAGTCACTGGAAGGAGAGCTATGCACCAATCCCCTGTGATGATGCTTAGAACCGGCCAGGCCTAGCACCTAATGTCCGACCCCGCCTTCTCATGGTGCAGACCGTTAGTACCTTTCAAAAGAGATACTCTCTGGTGGAAGTGAACAGAAGGGGAGGGCTGCCAGATTAGTGTGGCCTACTGATCTGGACAACTATGGCTACTTTTCTTTTTTTTTCTACCCTGCTGAGGAGTGGTCAACCACACAGGGTCCTGGTGCTGACCATATAAACCCACTGGACTGGATAGATATATGGCTCTGAGCTTGATTATGGATCCTGATTTTGCTGCACTGGTGGGCTTCTGTGGAGGGAAAATCTTCCGCTGTGTTTTCTGTTTGTTTGTGGGTTGACAGCCCCAAGTGAATAGATTCACAGGATACGTTTATCAGCTGGTGGATAATCCTGAGCAGAGGTCATCGCAGGCACCTGAACTCTTTGCTTCTATTGGCATCGTCAAATTCTACATTGGAGGCAGTCTTCCAGTGTAGATGACTTCAGCCTTTAGTGGTGGGGGAACGGGTCTTTGCCCCATGTCTGCGATTAGGGGGCTGTTTGATATTGTCGGCATTCCCTCTCTAAATAAACATAGTTTCTTCAAACATCCCACTAACCATTTTCTCTCCATAGGTAGTTGGAATGTGAGGACTCTGCACAGAGCTTTTTCTCTTGATGTCCTCACACAAGAATTCCACCATTATAATTTAGATATTCTCGGCTTGCAAGAAACCAGATGGACAGATAAAGGTCAGATTCTTAAAAATAATCTTAAATTTCTCTTTTCAGGGAGGGACGACAATAAGCATCACCAAGGCGTGGGTCTGCTTCTCAGCAGACACGCTAGTGATGCTCTTCTAGGATATGAGTGCATTAATGAAAGGTTTCTTGCAGCAAAATTTCAGACAAGCATTAAAGACCTGAATGTTATCTGCTGTTACGCCCCCACTGAGGATGCCGATGAGGATGAGAAGGATAGGTTTTATGAACAACTTCAGGATATTTTGAATTCTGTCAAGAAAGGAGATATTACCCTTGTTCTAGGTGACTTCAATGCCAAAGTTGGTACTGACTCTGACCTTTGGGGAGGGGTGATAGGCCCTTTTGGTATTAGTAGCTGTAATGGCCAATGTCTCCTACAGTTAAGTAAACTCAATGGGTTTCAGAATAACTAACACATATTACAAACATGCGACATACATAAATACACATGGGTTTCACCTGATGGGCTGCATAGGAATATGATTGATTATATATTAATTAACAGCAAATGGGCTAGTTCTGTTAGAAATACCAGGGCACATAGGGGAGCTGAAATTGGATCTGACCATTACCTTGTTAAAAATGTCTTGCAACTTAAACTTAAAAAGGGTTGTGCTAGGGTTAAAAAATTTGCTTTTAATACTGAAGCTCTGAAAGACCCAGTTATAGCCAAAGCTTACCATGATAGTTTACTTAGTCATTATGACAGTCATGGTATGCTTACTACTGAAATTGAAGAAGAATGGGATCATTTTAAACAGGCTTTTTTGGACACTAACAGTACTCTTTTAGGAAAAAAGGAGCAGAAGAGACAGAATTGTCTGAGTGATAAGGCACTTGAGCTTATTTCGGAAAGAAAGAACTGCAGGAATGACCTTAATCAATACCCTACTAGTCCTAATAGAAAGCATTACAGAGAACTTAATAAACGTGTAAAAGATCAGTTAGCTGCTGATAAGAATCTTTGGCTTGATGGTTTGGCTGACAAAGCCGAGGAAGCAGTTAAACAGCACAACAGCAGAGAGCTGTACCAGATAGTTAATGTTTTGTGTGGTAGAAAACGGACAGGTATACAGGGATTGAAGGATAAACAAGGTAAGGTTATAGAAGGTGAGGATTCTGTCATGGCTAGGTGGGCTGAGCATTTCAGTGATATTCTAAACAATGCGGTTAGTTCTATTCCCATTGTTTGCAATGATGATAGATGCATTGGTGGCTGTAATATTGGCCCTATAACACAATCTGAAGTTATTTTGGCTGTATTAGAGCTGGGAATGTTTCAGTTACCACTTGGATGACTGAAATTCTGAATATCTTTTATGATAAAGGCATGGTTCTTAAGGATTTTACCAGAGCTATTGTTATCCCTATTTTCAAAAAAGGTGATTGTAGTTCTTGTCATAACTATAGGGGTATCAGCCTACTCTCTGTTCCAGGTAAAGTTCTTTCTATGATTGTGCTTAATAGAATTAAGAATCTGGTTGACAGGCAATTGCGTGATGAGCAATGTGGATTCAGAAGTGGTAGAGGATGTGTGGATCAGATATTTTCACTTAGGCAGATTCTTGAGAAATTTTAGAGTTTCAGAAACCTTTGGTTGCTAGCTTTGTTGATTTCAAAATGGCTTTCAACTCTGTTGATCGTCATAATTTGTTGTTGACTGAGATCATATGGGATACCAGACAAGATAGTTAACATAATGAAAGCTCGTTTCATAACACTGAGTCGTTGTGAGAGTTGGTAAAACTTCTAGCAATTGGTTTAGCATTACTTCTGGTGTTCGACAAGGGTGCATTTTGTCTCTTTTTCTCTTTAGTTTGGTTACTGATTATGTTATGTGAAATTCACTACAAGGGAAAGATTGTGGCCTTAAATGGTCTGGAGATGTGAAAATTTCTGATTTAGTTTATGCTCATGATTTAGCCATTTTGGGAAAAGATGTTGATGTGATGAACTGTTCAAGCTGTTGAAGAAACTGTAATAGAGTAGGTTTGGTTATAAACAGAGAGAAAACTAAAGTGATGAAAATTGGTCAGGCAGGTTGTGATTCAGTTAATCTGAATGGTTGCAGTCTTGAGCAGGTGTCACAGTTTAATTATCTTGGGAGCTATGTAACGGATAATGGTGATGTGCGGCATGAGATTAACAGACGAATAGGGATTGCTGCCGGGACTTTTAAGAATCTATGGAGAGTGTCGAGAAATAGGCGTATACACCTAAAGACTAAAATTAGACTGTATAATAGTTTGGTTCTTTCTAGGGTTAGTTATGGTAGTGAAACTTGGACACTTTGTAAACAAGATAACAGGAAATTAGATGCTTTTGATTCCAGATGCTTACGCAGTATCTTGGGCATTAGGTGGTTCAACTTTGTAACCAATGATGAGGTTAGGCAAAGGAGTTTGCAACCTACTTTAAGCAGCATATTGTGCAGAGAGAGACTCCGTTGGTTTGGCCATGTTGCCCGTATGAATAATTATAGATTGGCGAATAGGGTTATGAACAGTGTGCCTAACTAAAGGCCTCAGAAAGAGGGGGAGACCTAGGATGCGGTGGGCAGACAATGTCAAACAGGACCTTATTAGAATTGGTGTGCAGTGGCCAGATGCAGTAGATGTAGCTCAGGATAGACTTGCTTGGAGGAGAACTAAATTGCACGGTCTGGTTGGACCTCCGTAGCCCATGGCTGCTTGAGGATGATGATGATGATGAAATTGATTCAAATATTTAGAGGAAAAATTGTCTTGAGCCGGGTGGGATACGAACCCACGACCTCCTGATAACATGTCAGGTGCTCTGGACCACTGAGCTACCGGCTGCCCATCAAGATCTCTGATGTTATGAACATTCTCAACCTACTTTCCTAATATGTAGGGAGTGTTCAGGCAATCCCGCCTCAAGCGGCTTTTTATGCCTTTTCTTAGATGTAATGCATGTCTTACGAGTATGCAATCTACAAATAATTATTAAAGTCAACTCAATATGTATCCACTAATAAATTCCACTCTGTAAATTGATTCAATTATTTAGAGGAAAAATTGTCTTGAGCTGGGTGGGATACGAACCCATGACCCCCTGGTAACATGTCAGGTGTTCTGGACCACTGAGCTACTGGCCGCCGATCAAGATCTCCTCTAACTGATGTTATTAATTTCTTAGATGGAATGCATGCCTTATGAGTATGCAATCTACAAATAATTATTATTAAACTCAACTCATTAAGTATCCACTAATAATTTTCATTCTGTAAATTGATTCAAATATTTAGAGGGAAAATTGTCTTGAGCCGGGTGGGATACGAACCCACGACCTCCTGATAACATGTCAGGTGCGTTGGACCACTGAGCTACCAGCCACCGATCAAGATCTCCTCTAACTGATGTTATGCTTGTTGGTTGGTTGTTTGGGGTTTATTGGCGCATTAGCAACTAAGGCTATAATGTGCCAAACGTATGTCCAAAAAGTAAAAGAATAAAAATCATGTCGCCCTTCAACCAAAGTTAAAAATAAATTACAAAGACTAGCACAAAAAATAGAAGATATAGAACAACAATGAACAAATGTATAAATATGTTAATAACAATATAAACATAAAAATAACCCAGGTGTAAGCAGCCTGGGTTAAAGATATAGAATAATAAAAAGGGGAGTAAAACTACAAGCGATTAAAATAACCAGTAAATCGTAAAAATTTAAATATAGAGGTAAAACAACAATGGTCAGATAAGAGATGTCCGAGTGTAAGGGGCTCGGACGTAAAATTATGAAAATTAAAAAAACATACGGCGTTCAAAGTTAAAACAATGACATTCAATTAAAATATGTTCGATTGTTAAAATGGTGTCGCAAAACTCACACTTAGGTACGTCATCCACCCGTAAAAGAAACGAATGACCTAAGTGGAGCTGAGCAAGTACAACTTCCTCCTTGCAATACCTGCGGTAACAAGACTGTTATGGTTTGATGATACGTTTGATCTGAAAGAGCTTGTTCGAAAGCTGTTCTGACCAAGATCTCTGCCACTGTGCCAGGAGCTCAATCGTGAAATGCTGCCGGAAATCCAGATATGGAACCAGCAACGGAGAGTTGGACAGGGACATGGCTGACCTGGCAGCAGCATCTGCCAAATCATTGCCCCTGATAGAGTGACCGGGCACCCAACAGAAATAGATGGTGGTTGTGGCTGCTAGACAATGTAGCTGCTGGTGGATCTTAGAAATTACCGGGTGAGGCCGATGCCTCACCGAGATCAAAGCCTCTGGCAAACTAAGCGAGTCGGTGTAAAGCACACACCGACGATGATGCTTAGATCCCATGTGGTCCAAGGCGAGGCTGATAGCGTGCATCTCTGCAGTGAAGATGGAACACTGCAGTGGGATCTGGTCTGCAATGATTACATCACAGCAGACCATGGCTGATCCCACCGATGTGCCAGACTTCGAGCCATCTGTGAAGAGAGGCAGGAAGTCAGGGTGCGCAGCACGATGGCTAGCAAACAGTTGCTGATACACACAGTTGGGTGTAAAGAAGACCTTCCCCGTCCTGCACAGGGAAAAATCACAGGAAGAGGAAACAGCGAGCCATGGTGAAAGTGGCTCGACTGTCGACTGTGCGGCACTATCGAGACTGGTGTTTATGTCTTGCAGGTAACCTCGGACACGAAAAACCAAAAAGGATGAATGGCAGTCGGCCGATTCTGGTATAACATTTCCCACCGGGGACTGAAAACGCAGTCCCAAGTGGGATGGCCTGGCAGGGACCGAAATTTTGCAGCATACTGCAGGGACAACTGCTGACAGTGAATAGATAATGAAGGTTCGTTGATCTCTACATAGAGACTCTGGACCAGTGAAGTGCGGAAGGCCCCTGTGCACATATGGAGGGCCTGATAATGGAGGGGGTCCAACACCTTCACCATCGAATCCTGGGCAGAGTCGTACACCTGGGATCCATAGTCCAGTTTCGACCGGACAAGTGTATGGTAGAGGCGGAGCAAAGAACATCAGTCCGCCCCGCAAGAGAGGGAGGAGAGGACCTTGATGATGTTCAATGCCCTCGTGCACTTGGACCTGAGATGTCAAATAAGAGGTAAAAAGGTCAATTTCCGGTCGAAGATGAGACTGAGAAACTTGGTCTCCACCACAACTGGAATGATGTTACCCCCGAGCCACAGCTCGGAGTCCAGATAAATATTGAGCTTGCGTCAAAAGTGCATACAAGTGGTCTTCTGTGGGGAGAACCGAAACACATTGACTGTCACCCAAACTGAAAGATTGTTCAGGGCAGTTTGCAGTTGTCGTTCAATGATCCTCATGCTGGACGATGAGCAAAAGACGCTAAAATCATCAACATAGAGGGCATTGCCCACAGTCGGAGGAAGTTGCCTTCTAATGGAATTGATCTTGAAAGCGAAAAGCATAACACTCAGGATGCAGCCTTGTGGCACCCTCTGTTCTTGGGGGAAAGATCGCGACAGAGTGTTGCCGACACGAACTCGAAAACTACGAGAAGATAAAAAGTTTGCAATGAAGATTGGTATGTGAAGATTGGTATGTTCGTGACCTCGCAAGCTGAAGCTATGAAGGTCACGAAGAATGCTGAATCTCCATGCAGTGTCGTATGCTTTTTCGATGTCGAAGAAAATTGACACCAGGTGCTCTCGACGTAAAAACGAATTCCTGATTGCCGAATCGAGGCAGATCAGGTGGTCTAAAGTAGACCGGTGCCTGCGAAAGCCACACTGGGTGTTGGAAAGAAGGCTGTGATGTTCCAAATACCAGGCCAGCCAGGTATTTACCATTCTTTCCAACACCTTGCAGTTGCAGCTCGTCAACGCAATTGGACGATAATTGGAAGGAATCTTGGGATCTTTGCCTGGCTTAGGGAAGGCCAAGACGATGGCCTCCCTCCAGGAGTCTGGAAACTGTTCCTCGATGAAAATACGGTTGAAGAGTCGGAGCAGTCGATCCTTACTCGATGGTGAGAGATGTTGGAGCATAGCATAATAGACATTGTCTGGCCCCAAGCAGATGCACGAGAAGTGTGCAGAGCAAGGCGAAGCTCCTCCGCTATGAATGGCCTGTTGTAAGACTCCAGGTCATTCGAATGGAAGGACAGCGGAGAGCGTTCGGCCCTGCTCTTCTGGGCCAGAAACTCGGGGGAGTAGGAGGACAGAGAAGAGATGGAGAAGAATGACTCCCCCAGAGTGTTGGCAATTGCTTGAGGATCAGCAATTGCCTGTCCATTTTGTTCCAGGATCGATAATGAGTGGGATGTGTACTTCCCACCCATCTTCCGGACCTTATCCCACATGACCTTAGAACTGGTCGTGCAGGTGATAGAAGATGTATATTTGATCCAAGACTCCTTCTGGCTCTGGCACCTGACGAATCGGGCTTTTGCCCTGGCACGTTTGAATGCTTCAAGGTTGAGGGACGTCAGATATATCCGAAACACCCCCCAAGCCTTGTTCTGAGCCTTACGAGCTGCGGTGCAGTCGGGATTCCTCCACGGTTTTGGGAACCGTGCTAACCGAGTCGGGGTCTGAGGAATAGTAGAGGCAGCTGCATGGACGATGCAGTCCGTCAACTCCGCCACTGCAACATTGATGGGCTCCTGGCTGACAGAGTGCTCATCGAGCTCAGACAAGAGCTCGAAGCCAATCCAGTCAGCCCGATCAAGTCTCCACCGGGAGACACGCGAAGGACTGCAAGCCCCCCCCCCCCCCCCCCCCCCCCCATGAGAGATGGTACACACCACGGGGAGGTGATCGCTTCCATATGGATTGTCCTCGACCTCCCACGTAAAGAGTGGAAGGATCGAGGAGGAGCAGATGGTGAGATCAGTGGCAGTGAAAGTGTGAGTTGGGGAGTGAAAGTAGGTACTGACACCAGTGTTCAACAGGGAGAGCGATGAATCCTAGAGCCACTGCTCCAGGACCCCGCCCCTCCCTTTGGTGTCAGCACTTCCCCAGAGTGGAATGTGTCTGTTGAAGTCCCCCATAATGAGGAAGGGGGACGGCAACTGCAAGACGAGATCATCAAGGTCTTCCTGGAAGACAATGCTCCCAGGTGGAAGATATACAGAGCAGACAGTCAGGGAGAACACCACAGAGGCGGAATGCTACTGCCTCTAAGTTGGTGGTGAGGGGAATGACCTGGAATGGAGGATGGTTGCTCACAAGGATGGCGACACCCCCGCAAGCCGGACCATCTCCATCCTGGTCCCAGCGAACTAGTGAAAAGTGCCAGATCATGGGATCTGTGACTGGCTGCAAGTAAGTCTCCTGCAGGCACACACAGATGGGCTGGTGTGCCTGAAGGAGGGCCTTGATGTCATCAAGATTCCTCTGGAATCCATGACAATTCCATTGTAGGAGTGTGGCCGTCTCAGGAAGAGTGGGTGGACAATGAATTCCCATTCAACTTAACCGCCACAGAGGACAGTTTAGTGAATAGGGGGTGGTCGGTATCCATGTCCTCGGAATCGTCCGAGGGACATGGATTGGTTACTGCCCTTTGTGGAGGAGTGATAACCTTCTTTTTCGGCCCCAGTGGGGCCCTTTGGTTTGGAAGGTCTTGCTGTCTGAGGATGGGGAGGAGGAGGCCTTCTGGTGGAGGTGGAAGGCTGAGTTGCAGGAATGGAAACCGGGGTTGATGTCAAAGTCGACACCACCCTCGGTTTCACCTGCGTAAGAAGGTACTTAGCTGCGGGCGAGAAAGACTCGGTAGGTGGTACACTGATGTCAATCTGCACCACCACCGAAGTCATTGGAATGATGGGCTTTCCAATGATTGCACCAGCATAGAATACTTGCCGGGTGGTGCAGGCGGTGCAGCAAGCTTTCTCGCTTCAGCATATGAGATGTTGTTCATAACTTTCAAGCATTGCACCTCCTTTTCCTCCTTCCACTTCGGACAGTCACAGGAGCATGCCGGATGTTCGCCACTGCAGTTCACACAGCATGCCTTTTCTGCTGTGCAGTCAGGATCAAGATGATCCTTATTGCCACAGCGAGCACAGGTGGGTTTGCCCCGCCATGCTGTGCGGGCACGACCGTATCTGACACTGAAAACAGCACAGAGGGTTCGGGATATATGGCCGGACCTTGCAATGCAAACAACCTGCCTTGATGGAAGAAGGCAGGCGTGGCGTGTTAAATGTCACATCAGTACCCAGCTGGGTACCAATTTTCCATCACGGCGTGTCGAAACCCAGTGGACCGCTGTTACTCCTTGAGGTGTGAGCTCTGAGAGGATTTCCTCCTCAGTGACTTTGAGGAGGCCCCACTCAGTGATCACACCCCGAGAGGAATTCAAAGCTTTATGGGGAGTGACTTTGACAGCCACCCCACCAATTTCTTTGACTTTCATGAGCAGTTCTGAGTGTTTAGAACAAGCGGTCTCAACCTGCAAATCGCCAGATCGTAAGCACTTGACAGATTTTTGGCTCTCCCACAAGACTTTTCAAACCTTTATTCACAAAAAATGGGGACATGTCCCCAAGTACCTGATCACCCGTGAAGTGGATGATTAGGAATCAGGGGAACGACACAAAAAAGAAGACGATGGCATTGTTAACAAAGACGAGGAAGATGGGGGCTCATGTCGAGCTCTCTTTGCGGCATTAATCGCATTTATTTCATCATGAACTCGCATTTTTTTTGTTGTGTGGTTCAGTGCCTGCTGTCCCCACCATCCACAGAGCCCAACAAGGGGACACCCAGTCAGGCACCAGGGCTACACAGGCACTATACCCACACAGACAATGAGCCAAGCCCTCACAAATAAATAAAAGAAAAATGAAAAGAGAAATGTGTAGAAATAAACTTTCTACACAAAATAAACTACATGTAAAATAACAAAATTGTGAATGACCAAACTGGCCTCACAAAGAAATTATAACTGCAAAATGAAAATAATCTGTGAGGAAACTTACAAACCTGTACCTGGACCGTGGGCAAGGTTACTCACCGCTCTGCACAGTTGACCCTAGCAGGACCTGCCCACCAGCCAATTGCTCCTGGGGGGGCCACCCAGGAGCTCCCATTTACTGGAAGCAGACGCCAAAGCAGTGTATAGCAGAGGCCCTGGAATCCGCTACCCAGCCCCGTGACGACAGGCTCCCCAATGGCAAGGAGGCCAAAGCACCCCGCCAGTCATGAGCTAAGGAGAGAAGACAGGGACCCCCGATCAACTACCAGGTTCTCCTTTCCCAGGTTTCCTTTACCAGATCCTCCTTTCCCGGGTTTCCTTTACCAGATCCTCCTTTCCCGGGTTTCCTTTACCAGATCCTCCTTTCCCAGGGTACAGGTTTCCGCACACGGCAAACAAGCAGGCAAGCGTTCAGGACCCTGTGAAGGTAACCAAGCCAGTGGAACTTTCACAGGGTGGTCCCCTCACCTAGTACAGGAGCTCGCACCAAGGGGAACTAATGTTATGCCTTAATGAGTTGAGTTTAATAATAATTATTTGTACATTGCATACCCATAAGACATACATTCCATCTAAGAAAAGGCATTAAAAAGCAGCTTGAGGCGGGATTGCCTGAACACTCCCTACATATTAGGAAAGTAGGTTGAGAATGTTCATAACATCAGTTAGAGGAGATCTTGATCGGCGGCCGGTAGCTCAGTGGTCCAGAGCACCTGACATGTTATCAGGAGGTCGTGGGTTCGTATCCCACCCAGCTCAAGACAATTTGTCCTCTAAATATTTGAATCAATTTACAGAGTAGAAATTATTAGTGTATACTTAACGACTAGAGTTTAATAATAATAATTTGTAGATTGCATACTCGTAAGACATGCATTACATCTAAGAAAAGGCATAAAAAGCCGCTTGAGGCGGGATTGCCTGAACACTCCCTACATATTAGGAAAGTTGGGTTGGGTTGTTTTACCTCTGAGCGGCACTTTTTGCACACCATGGGCTAAATGGCCAGGTCACTTGGACCCCGAAGGCTCAGAGAAGGTTGGGGGAGGGGACCCACTGGAACAGCTGTTGGGAGACAGATGGTAGCCTCCCGTCAAGGCCATCCAGCGTGTTCTTTAACGTGCACAGGGTATGTCTCTCCCGCACACGGGGAAATGGCTTAACGTCCCATCCGACGGACGGCAGCCTTTCCAAGCCCATCGGTGTCCCCTACTGACCGTGGGCAGGGCGGGGAATTTTTGCGGAGATAAATCTCAACACTGACCCAGCTGGGACTCGAACCTGGGAACTACAGATTACGAGCCTGGCGCGCAACCGACTGAACCACCCCCGCCCCTATTAGGAAAGTAGGTTGAGAATGTTCATAACATCAGTTAGAGGAGATCTTGATCGGCGGACGGTAGCTCAGTGGTACAGAGCACTGACATGTTATCAGGAGGTCGTGGGTTCGTATCCCACCCAGCTCAAGACAATTTATCCTCTAAATATTTGAATCAATTTACAGAGTGGAAATTATTAGTGGATAAGTTCCTATGATGTTGCCGATCACATGATCAGAAAAATATCAAATTTTCTCTTCGTATTCCGTTCATAAAAGATATCCAATAATAGATAAAAATAATTCAGACACACTAAAATAGGTTTCAATCATAAAATATATTGAAATGAAGCAATAATGTTTACAGATGCATTTTTGTACTAATCACTGAAATCCTCCAATTAAAAATAATGTTCCCCTGGCATCTGATTTCGTTTTATTGACAGCACATATAGTCAGATCTTTATAAACAACTTAATTAACTCACTGGAGCTCTCTGTCAGCTAGTGGAGGAGTGGTAGGAGGGTCAACTTAGCTGGTGGCAAATAGTCTTCTGTACTGTGCTAATGGCAGTTTGAGCAACAGAAACGCTTTTTATTTTCTAATACACCAAATTGAGGAATAAATTGAAAAAACTGGCATTATTTAGGAGCTCTGAAGAAATGTTCTATTTCACATATGTAAAAAAGTTCAAACTTTAACTTAAAAAGCAATTTAAAAAATTTTATGATACTAATGTCAGAGTTTATTGTTTGTGGGTGTAAATGCAGACTTCATTAACTGCATTTCAAGGTCATAGCAGTCTAAGAAGGACCCCTAATTCAGGCAACTGTTAAAAGGAGCACCAAAAACTATTCATTTTATATTTAGATGTGTTCCTTATCTTGTAAACATCGGGAACCTCACTTTAACTACAGTATCAAAACTAATGATAGAATTCTACATGAAATGAATTACATAAACAAATATCACCAAAAAACAAGGTACAGAACATTAAATAAAAAATACCCCATCAAGCAGCTGCTTGCCATAGAGGTCTGACAGGAGCATGTCAGTTTATATGCAATAGAAGGCCTGTGAGAATGGTGGGAGCTAAGCAGAAAACAGCATTCATCTGTTAATCTCATGCTGAACATCACAAGTATCTTGTTACATAGCACGGAAAATAATTAAACTGAGACACTTGCCAAGGGTGCAACCATTCAAATAGACTGCCTGACCAATTTTTATCACTTTAGTTTTATCTCTGTTACAGCCAAACCTACTCTACTACCAGTCTCTTCAATAACTCGAATGAAAGAGTTCATCTCATCAACATCATTTGCCAAAAGATCTAAGATCACCAGCATAATCTAAATCAGAAATTTTGATATCTCCAGACCATTTAAGGCCAAAATCTTTCCCTTACAGTGAATTTTGCATTACATAATCAATAACCAAACTAAAGAGAAAAGGAGACAAAATGCACCCATGTTGAACACCAGAAGTAATGCTAAACCAATTGCTACAAGACTTACCAACTCTCACACACAACTCAGTGTTATTATAGAGAGCTTTCATTATGTGAACTAACTTATCAGGTATGCCATATGATCTCACAATCAACAGAGTCGAAAGCCTTTTTGAAATCAAAAAAGCTTACAACCAAAGGTTTCTGTAACTCTAAATATTTCTTAAGAATCTGTCTGTGTGAAAATATCTGATCTACACATCCCCTACCACTTCTGAATCCACATTGCTCATCACACAATTGACTGTCAACCAGATTACTAATTCTATTAAGCACAATCATGCAAAGAACTTTACCTGGAACAGAAAATAGGCTAACCCTATAGTTATCACAAGAAACTATGATCATCTTTTTTAAAAATAGGGATAATAATAGCTCTGGTAAAATCCTTTGGAACAATGCCTTTATCATAAAAGATATTCAAAATTTCAGTCAGCCATATAACCGAAACATTCCCAGCTCTAAGCACTTCAGCAGTAATTTCATCTACCCCTGGGGATTTATGTTGTTTAAGTTTAGAAACAGCTAAAATAAATTCAGATTGTGTTATAGTGCCAACATTAAAGCCAGTCAGGCATTTATCATCATTACAAACAACAGGAGCAAAACTAACCACATTGTTTAGAACAATGTTTCCCAAAGTGGGCGATACCGCCCCCTAGGGGGCAATGGAATGACCCAGGGGGTCGGTAGTAGCCTCGGGTGCAATTGGGGGGCGGTGGGAGCATAATGAAAGAAAGGAAGATAAGAAAATTTTGAAAAACCATTAGTAAATGTTTAATCAGTTGTTTAACATAAAGTCATCGTGATTACTTTATTTTCCAAATAAACAGATAAAATTATCCTTCATTATCATAATTTTCTGTGTGAAATGCAAATGTTACTAAAGTTGATTTTAATACATAATTTTATAATTTCAAGTTTCAAGGTGTCTTATTTACAACAACATCTTTCTTTAATATGTTGTAGGACATAAGTAGAAATACAGATACATAAAAGAACGCAAATTTGTCACTGCATCTTTCTGTTCGTTTGCTTAAAGAAGGTAGATTTCCAGGGGGGCACTGAGTAATTTTTTTTCCCAAAAGGGGGCAGTGGGACAAATAAGTCTGGGAACCTCTGGTTTAGAACATCACTGAAATACTCAGCCCACCTAGTCATGACAGAATCTTCACCTTCTACGGCCTTACCTTGTTTATCCTTTAATCCCTGTATACCTGTCCGTTTTCTACTACACAAAACATTACCTATCTGTACTATCATAAATATTAACTCTGCTATTTTGCTAACTGCTTCCTCAACTTTGTCAGCCTAGCCATCAAGCCAAAGATTCTTATCAGCAGCTAACTGATCTTTTATACATTTATTAAGTGTTCTGTAATGCTTTATATTAGGACTAGTAGGGTATTAATTAGAACATTCCTGCAGTTCTTTCTTTCTGAAATAAGCTTAAGTGCCTTATCACTCAGATAATTCTGCCTCCTCTGCTCCTTTTTTCCTAAAAGAGTGCTGTTAGTGTCTAAAAAAGCCTGTTTAAAATTATCCCATTCTTCCTCAACTTCAGTAGAAAGCAAACCATGACTGTCACAATGACTAAGTAACCTATCATGGTAAGCTTTAGTTATAACTGGGTCTTTCAGAACTTCAGTATTAAAGATAAAATTTTTTAACCCTAGCACAAAACTGATGTATATTTATCCATCATTGCTGATATCTCCAATGTAACAGGACTGGTAGTGTCGTGCCCACAGAAATTGATCCTGCGGACACGACTTGGAGGGCCAAAAGGTCCTAGGATATGCCTTTCGTATGTTGAGAACAAAGACTTGTTTTGGTCACCAAGTTTCCACGAATTTGTCCCTGACGCCGGTTGACACCGTTGGCGACTTCGCCCCGGGTGTAGAAACTTCTGGACTGGAATCGCGCTCACCATCAAAGGCCCCAGAAAAGGCGGGGCGACTTCACTCAAGCATCCGCGACCAACAGCCAGTGCCCGCGTCAGCCTTCCGCGCTGACCACCGCTAGAGGTCGCGGCAAAAAATGTGGCAAGGATGACCTGTGAGAAGAAAGTGTGTCTTTTGTCTTGTGTCTTTCGCCTTGGTGAGTTGTCTCTTGTTCGTCTCGCAGTCCGGTCGAGCAGTCTCTTGTTCGTCTCGCAGTCCGGTCGAGCAGTCTCTTGTTCGTCTCGCAGTCCGGTCAAGCAGTCTCTCTCCCTCCGTCCTGTGAGCGATTGCGAGGAAAGGGCACAATCTACCTTTGTCTGGCCGAGACTAGGCAGACGATATACCAGTCGACGATGCCGGACTCCCCATCCGAGGTCCCTACAGCAGCTACATATGAAACAGGTACAGGCCACCATCATTTGCAAATCTGGATTTCTTTCCTAAGTACTGTTTTCTGCCTGCCACTGCCACCGTGTTCCCAAATAGGGACTACGGAACATGACTTTGGAGCTAGTAGCTCGGACTTAACAGATGGACTTTGCCAGAGCAAATTCTTGGCTCCAAATTGTAAAGGCTGTCATTGCCTAAACGCTGCATAGAAGAAACTGTACCCCGACGAAGGGCGTAAGTTGCGATAGAGAATGTTTAAGTAATACTGTTTGTTAATAAATTGAGTGTTAATTGGTAAAGCACGACTCCTCTCCATTTCTATTATTGTAAGTAAAGTTTCTGGGGTTACTATGGAAAGAGTGCCCCCTCGGTAATCAGCGCAATTGAAGCATGGCCAGATATTAGGAAAGGAGTCAAAAATAATGTCGGACTGCCCTAATACTAAAGGGGGGTTCACGGCAGTAGCATGTGCTAGAAACCACGACAGTAATGTCGAGACTAACAGATTAACATCAAATGATGCAGTTGTTCCAGCCTTTTACAAGTCTGTAGTAATATGGCCTTTTGTATTTGATAACTAGTAATCTTTAAGATAGTTTAAAGAAAGTATTTAGTTGATAGTACTAAGTATAAGGTAGTATATAAGAAAGGTATGGTAACAATTGGGATAATACATAAAATGTCCACACCCTAGACTTGGTGAGCGACACATTGTCATGCTCAGAGTTATGTATACAACAAATGTAATACTCAATGCGGTGCACTGGTGAATTGTAGCAGATTTGGGCATCGAGACTTATTGTACAGTATTTATTCGTGGTTTATTAAAGAGTTTGATTCTACCGTGCCTCGTAATATTTAGAAAGCCATTAGTTTTGTTACTGATTTTGTGTTAAAATAGAAGCCCTAGAAGCATCTTTAACAAATTCCCCTTTTGTGTTTATATCTGAACTTTTGCACCTGTATGAGTAATAAGACATTATAGTTGCCAATGTTTAAACATATTTAATAGTTACACGATATTGCTGTTTAGATGAGAAATGCTCTCAAGCAGTCACTAGTCGACATTACAGGTAGTTTACATTGCTTTTTTCGCTTTGCTACCAACTCTCTGAACATGATATTTTACATAAGGTGGCTTTTAATTCTTAAAAGTTCAAAAGTAAGAGATGTAAGCTTATATTACCATGCTTTTGTTATCTTCCTGAGTATCCTATGGCTGGTTCAGATGGTATTGTTGTTGCCGATTTACTTCCACTGTATTTGGCACATGCTCTCTCACTGCAGGTGAACAGTCATCCTATAGTTGCCACTCCCAATAGCACAGGCCACTGACTTTGATGTTTGTGATGCCTTATACCAGTCCTTTTATTTCCTCAAAGGTAGACACTGATCTTGGGGTTATAAATGACTAACACTTAGTGGAGTTTTCAAAAATTTAAACTTGATACAGCAGATTATGTTGCTTATATCCTCCTATTTAACCACACCATAGGCTGTTTTCCACTCAACACACTTTAACTTTTAACTGAAATTAATCCCATTAAATATTTAACACACCAAAATCTCAAAATAAAACTTTTAAAATTCAAGTTCTAAAATGTTTAAAATCAGCAACATATTTTACCCCATATACTTGCTGGGCTTCTTCTGGCAATTACCTTTGTGATGTGAGGTTTTAAATAAGTCTCCCATGGTGTTAGTTTGGGTAGTTCCACTCTTGCAGTTAGAAGGGATGGGATCTCACTGTTGCATTTGTGATCTCTATGCAAATTAATCATGATGTTTCCCATATACTGTAATTGAAATTAGTTTGGGGTGCTGCTATGGCTTTATATGTTAAATTATCTATTTTTAGTTGATTTTTCAGAATTGTTTGAGATAAAGCTGTGTTAAGATTTTTATTTTCTATGTCCTGCCAACAGTTGTTTGTACATTCTATATGTTTTACCGATGTATCGATTTTTTTCCCTTCTAATTCACTTTCAGGGTCTGGTATTTCTATGTTATAAACTCCTCCTATTGGGGAGAGTTTATCTCTATCATTAATATCTGATCTTTTAATTGTATTTGTTATAGTATATGTTATTGTTAAATCATATTTAGCTAATGTATTTTTTACCATTTGTGATATTCCGGGAATGCAGAGGAAGCTATGTGTACATTGTGTTTTATGTATTTGTTGTGCCGGGTCAGTTTGCAAATTTTGCTGAACTTCATATTTTCCTGTTTTTTGGATTTTAATTATAAAAGATTGGGATATCCTGCTAAATTTTCTAACTCATATATGATTTATAATTCCTTTTTCAGGATTATTTTATGGGGTCAGATGAGGTATAGGATATAATATTAGGAGTGTAGGAAGGTTTACAACATACTGCGGTACTAGGTTTTGATTGTTTGTGAATGAGAAATATAGCCATATATGGTAGTTCATTATTTGCTACAGGTTCATGGGTAAATTTAATATTTGGCATTATACTATTAAAAATTTCTATTTATACAATTGTTGTACAGGGCGATCCCAAAAAATTTAAATGTCATCAATATACAGAAAATACAGTGATCGTTTATATTGCCTTTTGTAATGCTATTTCATACACATTTCTCATGCCATGAGACATGTTGCTGATTTCAAACATTTTTTTTAAGACTTGAATTTTAAAATTTTTATTTTGAGATTTCGGTGTCTTAAATGTTTAATGGGATTAACTTTGGTTAAAAGTTAAAGTCTCTTGAGTGGAAAACAGCCTATGACATGGTTAAATAGGAGGATACAAGTAATGTAATCAGCTATATCCAGCTTAAATTTTCAAAAACTTCCCTAAGGGTTAATCATTTAACCCCAAGATCAGTATCTATCTTTGAGGAAATAAAAGGACTGGTATCTGTAAATGGAAGTTAGGTAGTCACTGAAAGGAGAGCTATGCACCAATCCCCTGTGATGATGCATAGAACCAGCATGGCCTAGTACCTAATGTCCAACCCCACCTTCTCGTGGTGCTGGCCATTAATACCTTTCAAAAGAGATACTCTCTCGTGGAAGTGAACAGAAGAGGAGGGCTGCCAGATCAGTGTGGTCTACTGATCTGGACAACTATGGCTACTTTTCTTTTTTTTATACCCTGCTGAGGAGTGGTCAACCACACAGGGTCCTGGTGCTGACCATATACACTAAATGGACTGGAATATGGCTCCGAGCTTGATTATGGATCCTAAATTTGCTGCACTGGTGGGATCCAGTGGAAGGAAAATCTTCCGCTTTATTCCCTGTTTGTTTGTGGGTTGACAGCCCCAAGTGAATAGATTCACAGGATATGTTTTATCAGCTGGTGGATAATCCTGAGCACAGGTCATCTCAAGCACCTGAACTCTTGTTTCTATGGGTATCATCGATTTCTACATTGGAGAGTCTTCCAGAGTATATGGCTTCAGCCTTTAGTAGTGGGGGAAAGTCCCTCTCAATAAACAGTTTCTTAAAACATCCCACTAACCATTTTCTCTCCATAGGTAGTTGGAATGTGAGGACTCTGCATAGAGATTATTCTCTTGATGTCCTCACATAAAATTTTCACCATTATCATTTAGATATTCTTGGCTAGCAAGAGACCAGATGGATAGAAAAAGGTAAAATTCTTAAAAATAATCTCAAATTTATCATTTTAGGGAGGGAAGAGAAAAAAGCATATCCAAGGCGTAGGTTTGCTTCTCAGCAAACATGCTAATGATGCTCTTCTAGGATATGATTAACGAAATGTTTATCACAGCAAAATATCAGACAATCATTAAAGATTAGAATGTTATCTGCTGTTATGCCCACACTGAGGATGCCAAGGAGGATGAGAAGGATAGTTTCACAAACAACTTCAGGATTTTTTGAATTTGGTCAAGAAAAGAGATATTATCCTTGTTCTAGGTGACTTCAATTCAATGCCAAATTTAGTACTAACTCTAACCTATGGGGTAGGGTGATAGGCCTTTTTGGTATTGGTAGCTGCAATGGCAATAGACAATGTCTCTTACAGGCAACTAAACTGAACGGTTTGAGAATAACTAACACTTATTACAAACACCATGACATACATAAGTACACAAGGGTTTCACCAGATGGGCTGCATAAGAATATGATAGATTATATATTAATTAACAGCAAATGGGCTAGTTGTCTGAGGAATACCAGGTCATATAAGGGAGCTGAAATTGGATCTGACCATTACCATGTTAAAAATATCTTACAACTTAAACTTAAAAAGTGTTGTGCTAAGATAAAAAATTTACCTTTAATTCTGAAGCTCTGAAAGACCCAGTTATAGCCAATACTTACCATGATAGGTTACTCAGTCATTATGACAGTCATGGCTTGCTTACTACTGAAGTGGAGGAAGAATGGGACTGTTTTAAACAGGCTTTTTTGGAAACTAATAGTACTGTTTTAGGAATAACGGAGCAGAGGAGGCAGAATTATTTGAGTGATAAGGCCTTGAGTTTATTTCAGAAAGAAAGAAATGCAGAAATGTCCTTAATCAATAACTTACTAGTCATAATAGAAAGCATTACAGACAGCTTAAAAAACAGTAAAGGATCAGTTAGCTGCTGATAAGAATCTTTGGCTTGAAGGCTTGGCTGACAGAGCTAAGGAAGACAGTGCAACAGCAGAGAGCTGTACCAGATAGTTAATCTTTTGTGTGGTAGAAAACATACAGGTATACAGGGATTGAAGGATAAGCAAGATAAGGTTTTAGAAGGTGAGGATTCTGTCATGGCTAAGTGCACTGAGTATTTCAGTGATGTTCTAAATATGTGGTTAGTTCTACTCCCATTGTTTGTAATGATGATAGATGCCTGACTGGCTTTAATGTTGGCCCTATAACACAGTCAGAAGTTATTTTAGCTGTTTCTAAACTTAAAATTCATAAATCCTGAGGTGTAGATGAAATTACTACGGAAATGCTTAAAGCTGGGAATGTTTCGGTTACCACTTGGATGATTGAAATTTTGAATATCTTTTATGATAAAGGCATGATTTCTAAGGATTTTACCAGAGCTATTATTATCCCTATTTTTAAAAAAGGTGATGGCAGTTCTTGTGATAATTATAGGGGTATCAGCCTATTCTATGTTCCAGGTAAAGTTCTTTGCAAGATTGTCCTTAATGGAATTAAGAATCTGGTTGACAGGCAATTGCGTGATGAGCAATGTGATTCAGAAGTGGTAGGGGATGTGTAGATCAGATATTTTCACTCAGGCAGATTCTTGAGAAATTTTAGTTTTAGAAACTTTTGGTTATTAGCTTCTTTCATTTCAGAAAGACTTTCGACTCTGTTGATTGCCATAATTTGTGCTTCATTGTGATATTGTATGGCATACCAGATAAGTTAGTTAACATAATGAAAGCTCTCTAAAATAACACTGAGTTGCGTGTAAGAGTTGGTAAGGCTTGTAGCAATTGGTTTAGCATTGCTTCTGAAATTCCACAAGGGTGCATTTTGTCTCCTTTTCTCTTTAGCTTGGTTATTGATTATGTTACGCGAAATTCACTTCAGAGGAAAGATTTTGGCCTTAAATGGACTGGAGATACGAAAATTTCTGATTTAGATTATGCTGATGATTTACCCCTTTTGGCAAATGATGTTGATGAGATGAACTCTTTCATTCAAGCTGTTCATTCATGAGACTGGTAGTAGAGTAGGTTTCGTGATAAACAGAGAGAAATCTAAAGTGATAAAAATTGGTCAGACAGGTTGTGGTTTAGTTAATCTGAATAGTCCACTCTTAAATAGGTGTCTCAGTTTAATTATCTTGGGAGCAATGTAACAGATATTGGTGATGTACAACAGGAGATTAACAGACGAATAGGGATTGGTACCAGGACTTTTAAGAATCTATGGAGAGTGTGGAGAAATAAGTGTATACACCTAAACACCAAAATTAGACTATATAATAGTTTGGTTCTTTCTAGGGTTAGTTATGGTAGTGAAACTTGGATTCTTTGTAAACAAGATAACAGGAAACTAGATGTTTTTGATACTAGATGGTTATTCATTATCTTGGGCATTAGGTGGTTCAACTTTGTAATTAATGATGAGGTTAGGCAAATGAAAACAACACAAACAGGAAACTAGATGCTTTTGATACTAGATGGTTATGCATTAACTTGGGTGTTAGGTTAGGTTCAACTTTGTAATTAATGATGAGGTTAGGCAATTTAAGCACCATATTGTGCAGAGACTCCGCTGGTTTGGCCATGTTGCCTGTATGGATAATTGTAGATTAGTGAATAGGGTTATGAAGAGTGTGCCTAAAGTGATAAGAACAGTGTGCCTATTTTTTAAAAAAGCAATCACAGTTATTTTGATAACTACAGGGAGAATCAGAAAGAGGGGGAGTCCTAGGATGCATTGGGCAGACAATGTCAAACAGGACCTTGTTAGAATTGGTGTGCAGTGGCCAGATGTAGCTCAGGACATATATGCTTGGAGAACTAAATTGCATAGTCTGGTTGGGCCTCTGTAGCCAATGGGTACTTTGGGATGATGATGATGATATGGCATCAAAGAATATCAATGGCAGCGACAATTACAGAATGACTATCGCCCTGCAGTGAGACAGCCTATGCCAAATAGAGTAGAAGGAACATTAGCAGCAACAATACCGTATGAGCCAGCCATAGGACACTCAGGAAGATAACCAAAGCATGGTAATATAAGCTTACATCTCTTACTTTTAAACTTTTAAGAGATAAAAGCCTCTTTAAGTAAAATGCAATGTTAAGAGAGTGGATGCAAAGCAAGAAAAGCAATGTAAACTACCTGTAATGTAGACTAGTGACTGCTCAAGTGCATTTAATATCTAAACAGTAATATTGCATAACTATGAAATATGTTGAAATAAGACATAATAGTTGCCAATGAAATATGTTTCTGAAATAACATACTTCCCCATATATCTTGAAAGTGCATGTAGATTCTTCTAAATCAATCCCTGTGATACCATCCAGCTTTCGAGCATTCTGAATGTTGGCTCCATGGGCACCAATAGCAAGACCCATTAAATCTTCTCTCACTCTAAATTCCTCAGTGTAGCCTGAGTTGGAGTGTAGCCTTGTACTCTGAAAAGAAAGCAGATGTTAGCAACACATTCAGTGATCCAAGTCAACTTTAAAACAAATATTAATAGAAATGCACAATCATTTGGAAGGCATTCAAAATGTTTTTGGCAATTGTCTGTAGATTTGCACTTGTTCCTCTGAAGTTAACTAGCTATGACTTATTTGAAAGCTTGCCAAATATTGTTATTACATATTAAAAACAAAGGTGTAACGTTATTTCAATCTTCACTGTTTCCATGTAAAGTTGGGTCTGTGAAATCTGTGCATTTTTGCTATGGAGCCTACCAAAAATGGGGAAAGATTTTACATTTTCACAGGGATGCAGTTTGGGGACAGTGTGAAAAAAAAATTAAAGCTGATTTATCACAAATATACAGGGATCATGCCTGTTCATATGGCACTGTTACGGGATGGATGTATAATTCAGGGAAGGACAGTACAGCTTCGAAGACCTCCCTCGTGCAGAAAGAACGAAGGAGGTTGTGAACAAGAGAGCCATTGCTGCTATTCGTGAACTCATTAAGGAAAAGCCTCACATCACCATTCAAGTAATAAATTTAGATGTCACTGTATTGATTGGCATGTGAAAACAATGAGTTACAAAAGATCTGTACCAAACTGACTGAACTGTAAAAATGGACTAATTTTGATTTGCCCATTTTTACTGTTCTACAAACATAGTTGTTGATGCCAGAAAGATCGACAACAAAGGGTTGCAGAAGATGAAGAGAATTCTAAAATCCCCCTAACAAGACTATCCCTCAAGGAAGTGGATGTGCACACTTTTGTTTTCGATTTCCAAGGAGTGGTAGCCATGGACACTTTACCTGAGAAAATGACTATAAATGGCCAATATTACACAAAATATGTTTTGCCCAAAATGGTTAAGGAGATGAAGGTGCAGTATCCAACAACAGGTGTGCCAAGGGTTCTCCTTCTTCATGACAGTACCACTGCTCACAAAATGCAAGTTACATTCTATCTGGAGCAGGAAAAAATCAAACAGCTACTCCATCCTGCATATTCAGCCAATTTTGCCCCATGTGATTTTCAGTGGCTTCAGAAAATTAAAAAAGAATTTGCTGAAAAGCTTTAATTGCAAGACCTTCAAAATTGCATGCACTCAGAGTTGCAGAGTACCATCAACCATTCCAGAATTGGAATAGACGTATGCAACTTTGCATATATGCTGGAGGGGAATACTTTGAAGGGCATTAAAAGTATTGTTGAGGTAAGTGCAATCATATTTTTTTTCTGCAGATGCTTGCCAAGAACTTTCTGAATGCCCCTCACGTAATAATTATTGACTGCAATGAGACTGCATTTTTAATTTCAGCACTATTCTCTTTCCCTTTTATCAATTGCTTACACTGTCATAAGACCAAGGTCTAGTTGTCTGCCAATTTCAGAGTTTGACAATCCACTCTAAGTTTCAGCACTTTTTCCTTTACTTCTTATGTAATAACCATCAGTAAGGTACTTGCCTTTCCTTTTACAGCCATTTTTAAGAATTATATGAAATCTGCTTAAAAACTCTAAGAAAATGAGGGGGGGGAAATAGAAGGGCACATAGCTTTAAAACCAAAATGCAACATTAGCCAAATATTTCATTGTGTGCATAAGTGCTGAGACACTGTCTTGATTTAAGTTCAAATCTGACTGCTTTAGGAACTCATAGGGTGGAAATTGAAAATTACAGCAGGTCTGCCTCAAAGTCAGTCAACACCACCTATATAAAAGGGTTTCTGAATATAAGAATCTTTGATAACTACAGTTATTGAATAGCAGTTTTTTATATGCGAAGACTATTGGTTAATTGGTTAGTAAAATGAATTTAAAAAAACTGATTCAATCACTCATGATCCAATAAAAATATTTTATTCAGTCAGGTCACTCTGACAGCCAACTGGTCTTGGGGATACCCCACTCCAGGAGCTCCCACTTACCTGAAGAGGCCGTAGCAGCAGCCTCTAAAGTGCTACCCAGCCTTGTGACAAAGAGGATCTCTGATGGCAAGAGAGCCAAAAGAGATCCTGCTAACTATGACCTGGAGAGAGACAGAAGAGGAATCCTGAACAACTACCAGATCTTCCTAGGTTGGAGTGCATGGCAAACATGCATTTAGTACTCTGTGAAGGTACTACTGAATCAGCTAATCCTTCACAGGGTGGCCCTGCATCAAGTACATGAGAGTAAGCAAAAAATCGCACCATGGTGGGTCCCAGACCATATCACAAAGATGAAAACATGACACAGGTACATTCATTGCAAACTTCCACCTGAACTGATATCACAATGAGGATGATGCATTTCTCTGTTGTGCCATTTCCATTGATAAAATGTGAGCACTAGGATACAAGCAGAAACTGACGTGCCAGTCCAACGAATGTGCCATCTAGAGGTCTATATGCCTGAAAACATTACAGCAAGAACCCAGCAATGTGAAAGTGCTGCTGATAGTCACTTACAACATCGATGGTGTTATCCACCACCATGCAGTCCCCAGGGCCAAACTATGAATTCAGAGTACTACTGACAGTTTCTTGTGCATCATCTGTGTCCAGCCATATGACAAAAGCGTTAACAGGGGATTATCCCCTCTAATTCATTACAATTCCTGTTATCCTGTGGCCAACCTGTGAAGGAGCTTTTGGCTCACAGGTGACTCTCACTTGTAACTTTGACCTGTTTCCTAAGGTGAAAGAACCACTCTGAGGACAATTCACCAGCTCCCATAGATTTGGAATAAAGTTGTTAACCTAGCCAGTGATTACATTGAGGGTATGGAATGCTAATTTTAAGTAGAATTAACTTTTTATGTCAAGTGGAAATAGTGTTCAATAAGTACAATATATATTGGTATTAAATACACTGTATGGCTGCTTAAATAAATAAATAAATAAATACCCCCTCAAGCAGCTGCTTGCCACAGAGGTCTGACAGTAGCCTGTCAGTTTATATGCCACAGTAGAAGGTCTGAGAGGATGGCAGGACCTCAGCAGAAAAAACGACACAAACAGCCATGCCTTACCCGGGGCTCGAACCCAGGTCCCGTAGATCAGTAGCCAAGCGCGCTAACCACTCGGCCACGGGACGGCTTAGCATAAAAAAAAAATTTTTTTTTTTTTTATTTTTTGTATCTCTTTTATATTGCATCTTGTGACATGCCATTACTTTTCAAACAACTCTTGTATAATTATATTAATGAAAGATATCTTACAATTAAATTTAAAACAGAAATTACCCTTTACTGTCATCTGTTGCTATAATCCAATAGAGTAATGTTTTGCATACTTTTTTTTTTCACTCATAATACAGTAAAAAAACATAAGCCAATTTCTGGCATAACACAAAAGAAAAAGTATTAATCAATAAAAATAGTTTTTTCTACCAAAACGTCATTCCAGATGCTATTTATAATTCAGCTAAAAATAAATAAAAAGGGGTGGGTTATTAGGAAAAATAATTGCCTAAATAGCAGTTATTTTTCCTTGACTTTCTTTAATTTGGAGATCTGCTTCATACCAGTGACCAGATCAGACAATTTTGAATTGCAATATTACTTTTGTGTATCAGTGATTATGTACAGAAATCACTTTAAAGGATTAAATATTGAATAAACTCGACCTTTTTTGGTATACACTAAGTAATTACCACTTTTAAGTCGATTCAAATTTTTAGAGGAAAAATTGTCTTGAGCCAGGTGGAATATGAACCCATGATCTCCTGATAACATGTCAGGTGCTCTGAGCCACTGATCTTGATTGGTGGCCGGAGTGGCTCAGAGCCACTCCGGCCACCAATCAAGATCTCCTCTAATTGATGATATGAACATTTTTCTACCTACAGTACATATTCCATTATGTCACACGTAGGCGCTGTTGAGGCAATCTAGTCACAAGTGGCAGAAAAATGCCATATAGATGGAAAGTATATATTACAAGTATACAGTTGATTAAATATTGAATAAACTCAACTTTTTTTGGTATGGGTTCGAATCCCACTCATGCAAAACCATTTTTTTTTTCAGCTCATCATTTCATGAGTTCCATGTCTACAGGACTATTCTGTGATTATTTACTACTGATACACTAATTACCACTTTTGGGTCAATTCAAATTTCAGAGGAAAAATTGTCTTGCACTCAGTGGTCCAGAGCACCTGACATGTTATCAGGAGGTTGTGGGATCGTTATCCCACCCAGCTCAGGACAATTTTTCCTCTAAAATTCGAATTGACTCAAAAGTGGTAATTACTTAGTGTATCACCTTTAGGGATTTCACAGCACACTTAAGTTACTGTTGTGGTACACCATTTGAACATCAATCATATCAGTTATATCAGAATAATATGACCACCCATGGAATCACAGTGTACCTGCCCAGGCACGTCACAGAGTGCACATGACAAGGTTGACCACACGGAGATATAAGCGGCCGGACAGGACAGATGAGCCTTAGTGTGTAACATGAGCACAATGGGCAGAGGTATTGATTTGACGGACGTTCAAAAAGGAATGATCATCGGCTACGACGCCAACGGTGGAAAAATCTCAGAAACAGCAGAACTTTCTGGACTGTTTGCAAGGTGCTGTAGTAAGGGTGTACCAAGAATAGACTGCTAACTCACCGAGTACCTCCAGACATCATAACTGTGAAGCTCCAAAGGCCATCGACCCCAGAGGAGAACGTCACCTCTGTCGACTGGTAAAGGGCAATTCACCACTCAAATGAATGCTGGGGCACCCAGGTACGTGTCCCCAATAACAGTTGAGCGAACCCTGTTACGCATGGGTCTCCGGAGTCAACACTGCGTAAAGACGCCCATGTCAACCAAGGTCCATCAGCAATGACGTCTGCAGTTCGCAGGGGTTTCTGGGTATTACTTCTCATGTGTCTGACGCTATATCCACCACCACCCATCACTTCTGTGGAGTAGAAACATCGATTTTTCAGAGAAGGCAACCTTTTTCCACTCTTCCATCATTGGTCAGTGGAAAAGTGGAAAAAGTTTGCCTTCTCCGAAAAATCGATGTTTCTACTCCACAGAAGTGATGGGTGGTGGCAGATACAGCGTCAGACACATGAGATGCAACACCCAGACATGCTTGTTGGTCAAGTACAGGGCAGTGGTAGCAGTGTGCATGTCTGGGGGATGTTTTCCTGGTATGACCTGGGACCGCTGGTACCACTGGAAGACCCCCGAATGTCAATGGCTGAGTGCGTCAGCTGCATATCACTAAAGGATAACAGCATCTGGAATAGCAGTGGCACTTTTCTCACTCTCCTGTAACTATGTTTCAAAATACTATCAACTAGTAATAGCATAACAAACTTACTGTCATCTTCCTTATATAGGGTGTTTCAAAAAGGAAAGAACCCTAAATATAAGAGAGTAGAACTTCAGCGTATGTGCATTTTATGCCATAATATCAGTCAGCTAGTGGATAATCCTGATCTGAGGTCAACGCAGGTACCTGAACTCTTCGCTTCTACTGGCATTGTCAAATTCTACATTGGAGGAAGTCTTCCAGTGTAGATGACTTCAGCCATTAGTAGTAGGGAAAGGGTCTTTACCCTATGCCTGCGATAAAAGCGCTGTTTGATATTTTCAGCATTCCACTCTCAATAAATGCAGTTCCTTTAAACATCCTAACCATTTTCTCTCCACAGGTATTTGGAATCTGCGAACTACGCACAGAGATTATTCTTTGACATCCTCACACAAGAATTCCACCATTATAATTTAGATATAATTTACTTGCAAGAGACCAGGTGGATAGATAAAGGTCAGAATATTAAAAATAATTCTCTTTTAAGAAGGGAAGATAAAAAGCATCTCCATGGTGTAGGTTTGCTTCTTAGCAGACACATTAGTGATACTCTTCTAGAATAAGAATGCATTAATGAAAGATTTCTCACAGCTAAATTTCAGACAAGCATTAAAGACTTGAATATTATCTGTTGTTATGCCCTCACTGAGGATGCTTGATGAGGATGAGAAATATAGGTTTTATAGACAACTTCAGGATATTTGGAATTCTATCAAGAAAGGAGATATTACCCTTGTTCTAGGTGACTTTAATGCCAAAGTTGATACTGAATGACCTTTGGGAAGGGATAATAAGCCCTTTTGGTATTGGTAGTTGCAATGACAATGGGCAACATCTGCAGGTAAGTAAACTCAATGGTTTCAGAATAATTAACACTTATTACAAACACTGCAACATACATAAGTACACATGGGTTTCACCAGATGGGCTGCATAAGAATATGATAGATTATATATTAATTAGCAGCAAATGGGCTAGTTCTGATAGGAATATCAGATCATATAAGGGAGCTGAAATCAGATTTGACCATTACCTGGTTAAAAATGTCTTGCAACTTAAACTTAAAAAGTATTGTGCTAAGGTTAAAAAATTTACCTTTAATTCTGAAACTCTGAAAGACCCAGTTATAACTAAAGCTTACCATGATAGGAATACCAGGTCATATAGGGCAGCTGAAATCAGATCTGACCATTACCTTGTTAAAAGTGTCTCACAGCATAAACTGAAGAAGTGTTGTGCTAGGGTTAAAAGTTTTACCTTTAATACTGAAGCTCTGAAAGACCCAGTTACAGCTAAATCTTACCATGATACATTACTTGGTCATTATGGCAGTCATGGTATGTTACTACTAAAGTTGAGGAAGAATGGGACCATTTTAAACAGGCTTTTTAAAAACAGTACTCTTTTAGGGAAAAAGGAGCAGAGAAGGCAAAATTATTTGAGTGATAAGGCTCTTGATCTTATTTCAAGAAGAAAGAACTGTGAGAATGTCCTTAATCAATACCCTATTATTCTTAATAGAAAGCATTACAGAGAACTTAATAAACGTGTAAAGGATCAGTTAACAGCTGATAAGAATCTTTGGCTGGCAAAGCCGAGGAAGCAGTTAGACAGCACAACAGCAGAGAGTTGTGATAGATACTAAATGTTTTGTAAGGTAGAAAACGGGGAGGTATGCAGGAATTGAAGGATAAACAAGGTGAGGATTATAGAAAGTTATATACAAGGATATACAAGGTGAGGTTATAGAAGGTGAGGATTCTGTCATGGCTAGGTAGGCTGAGCATTTCAGTGATGTTCCAAACAATGCGGTTAGTTCTACTCCCAAAGTTTGTAATGATGAGATGCATTACTCGCTTTAATACCCTACATAGTCTGAAGTTATTTTAGCTATTTCCAAACTTAAAATACATAAATCTCCAGGAGTAGATGAAATTGTTGAAATGCTTAGAGCTGGGAATGTTTCAGTTACCACATGGATGACTGAAGTTCTAAATATCTTTTACGATAAAGGCATTGTTCCTAAGGATTTTACCAGAGCTATTATTATCATCCCGATTTAAAAAAAAAATGTGATTGCAGTTCTTATGATAACTATAGGAGTATCAGCCTGCTTTCTGTTCCACGTAAAGTTCTTTGCATGAATGTGTTTAACACAATTAAGAATCTGGTTGATGGATAATTGTGTGATGAGCAGTGTGGATTTAGAAGTGGTAGAGGATGCATAGATCAGATTTTTCACTTAGGCAGATTCTTGAGAAATGTTCAGATTTTCAAAAACTTGTTACTACTAGCTTTGTTGCTTTCAAAAAGGCTCTTGACTCTGTTGATTGTGAGATCATATGGCATACCAGAAAAGTTAGTTTACATAATAAAAGTTCTATAATAACACTGAGTTGTGTGTGAGAGATGGTAAGGCTTGTAGCAATTGGTTTAACATTGCTTCTGAAATTCCACAAGGGTGCATATTGTCTCCTTTTCTATTTAGTTTGGTTATTGATTATGGTATGAGATCTGAAAATTTCTGATTTAGATTATGCTGATGATTTAGCCCTTTTGGCAAATGATGTTGAAGACTCTTTCATTCAAGCTGTTCGAGACTGGTAGTACAGTAGGTTTGGTGATAAACAGAGAGAAATCTAAAGTGAGAAAAATTGGTCAAACAGGAAGCTCTCTATAATAACACTGAGCCGTGTGTGAGAGTTGGTAAGGCTGTAGCAATTGGTTTAGCATTACTTCTGGTGTTCGACAAGGGTGCATTTTGTCTCCTTTTCTCTTTAGTTTGGTTATTGATTATGTTAAGCGAAATTCACTTCAAGGGAAAGATTTTGGCCTTAAAGGCAGGCTGTGATTCAGTTAATCTGAATGGTTGCAGTCTTGAGCAGGTGTCACAGTTTAATTATCTTGGGAGCTATGCAACAGATACTGGTGATGTGCAGTATTAATTACTATAATACTGGTGATGTGCAGATTAACAGACGGATAGGGATTGCAGCCTGTACTTTTAAGAATCTATGGTGAGTGTGGAGAAATAGACGTATACACCTAAAGACTAAAATCAGACTGTATAATAGTTTGGTTTTTCTAGGATTAGTTATGGTAGTGAAACTTGGATACTTTGTAAATAAGATAACAGGTAACTAGATGCTTATGCAATATCTTGGGCATTAGGTGGTTCAGCTTTGTAACTAATGATGAGGTTAAGCAAAGGATTTGGCAACCTCCTTTAAGCAGCATATTGTGCAGAGACAGACTCCATTGGTTTGGTCATGTTGCCTGTATGGATAATTACAGATTAGTGAATAGGGTTATGAACAGTGTTCTTAAAGGTCTCAGAAAGAGGTGGAGACCTAGGATGCAGTGGGTAGATAATGTGAAATAGGACCTTGTTTGAATTGGTGTACAGTGGCCAGATGCAGCAGATGTAGCTCAGGATAGATATGTTTGGAGAACTAAATTGTACAGTCTGGTTGGACCTCTGTAGACCATGGCTGCTTGAGAATGATAATGAAGTTTATATAACCTCTGCATTTCTACTATTGACCTAAATTTTCTATTGACTACTATTCTACTATTGACCTAAATTTCTACTATTCCTCTGCATTTCTACTATTTACCTGCATTTCTACTATTGAATATTTTATTAAATCAACTGGAAACAATTTCAAGGAGAAGTGGCATCATTGCATGAAACACATGAACAAAGTAATGATGATTCTGAATTTCATTAACCGCTTTATTCTGCTCATGTCATCTTTCAAAATTATTATTTTCACTTTCAATATTAGAGGAAATGATATAAAACACTCTTATTCCCTTAAATTATTTTGAACAAAACTAAAAAATCTCGTGGGCTGAAAACACTTATCAGTGTGGTTAAAAACATATATCAGTGCAACATTGAGAGACCATATATTTAATATAAGTTATATCTTAAGATATTTTTATCACTATGTAAAGCTCCAAAAGATAATTAAACTTCGTTACCTCTGACCTTTTGACTAATCCAAATTAAATTAAAACTCCAGATAGCATATTGGGTGCCAGGCAATATTAACTTGCCAGATAAAGTATAATGAGGGTTCGTTAAGTACATGAGCATTACTTATTGAGTAAGAAATGAAAAAGATTGTCAAATTATTAAAGTTATATCTTAAAATTAAAAATCAATTATTGTTGCTTAAGAGAAAAATAGAAAAGTCAAATATATATACAAAGTTTATTTCCAAAAAATTCAAGACTCACCATACATACTGATGAAAAAAAAAGTGAGAGCACTAAAAGCTCCATCTCTAAATGCAACTCCAAAAAACTGACTACTAACATCTCCCTCCTTCCCCACCTTCCAACTAACATCTCTCATTCTGACTACTAACGTCTTCCTCCATCTAATGATTCTTAGATTCCTAACTCCACATTCATTCTGTGACCTAAAATCCCTTAGTATAACATGCAGTATACAACCGACAAGTAGGTGTTGCACACTGGGTAAAACATTTGCATAATCTGATGCTAGCATTAGCTATGATGCTATGTTCTAAATGTGTGCATTAGTAGCTGTCGATCAAAAGTCGGAGTTGCGCATGCACAACTCCTTAAGCAGATCGGAAGGAAGAAATGTGATAAGTTCAACTGAAATAATCCCCAAAATGATAAATATAATGTAAATAAAGTAAAAATGGCTAAGGAAAAGTAAAATGAATGGTGGATTATCACAACTATTTGATAAATTTGCACTTTCATATGCAAACTGATGTTTCGAATGAATAATGAAAATTATATTTACCTCTAACTGTCGTGCAGCTTCCTCTGTTCTACTAAGCAAAAGAACTTTTTGGCGAAGATTTCTGAAATGCATTTCACACAACATTGATGCCCGCTTCTTTGCTGTATCTGACTTTGCCTAAAATAAATTTCATGTTTTTTCTATAATTATATATTGCATAAAACACAAACATTTCACTATCATTTCAACTGAAAAACAAAAAAAAAGAAAATTTTTAATATAATAATAATCCTATAATTTGCAATGGAATTAAAACAATATGCAATTATTGAAAAGAATTATGGGAGAAAAATATTTAAAAGTGGAATTACATACAGATTGCAAAATGCTATGTATATATGTTACTGTCACTTAAAGTAACCTCACTAACCAAACTTGTGTGAAACACACAATTTCTAACCTAAGGAAAGAAATATTACAAGATTGCAGCATTTGTTGACTTAGGTCAGAGTTTCCCAAACATTTTCAATTGTGATTCAAGATTAAAATATTAATTCATATCACAACCCAAACAATAGTAATACCTAATGGGCTAGACAAGGGCCTTTCACAACTCTGGAAAACAAACCCCTAGGTTGAGTCCATGACCAACAATCAGGAACTAGTGAGCACAGAACTTGCTTTATAATTAGATTATATTACTGTAAAATACATGACAGCTTATACAATTTTGCATTTACTTTTTTCCCCATTATCATCCACTTAATAATTCAAAGATGTAACATGTCTTCTAGTTCATGTAATATGAAAGGTGGGTGTGAATAATGGCCCTCTATATACAGATTTTTTATAAACTGTTGGCTATAATTTGACTCTTTGACTATCCACCACCAAAATTGTATCACTTACATATAAATTAATAAAAACTACTTATAACAATTATTTATGCTAGTAGCACATTATCACCATACTGCCATACATAGTGTTTTAAAAAAAAGCCTTTAGATATCAACATACCATAATTCTTTAACAGTCATGAGTGATCAGCATGACATCAATTGTGCCAACTGAGGATGCAGAACATGAATTTAATAAAATCTCTACACAACACTGTATATAGTTTAAAATAGCAGAAAAAATGCAGCATGGTCTAATAATAAGCATAGCTGAATAACATCAGAATATAGGTTGAGTAAATATTTTTAAGTATAACACTTGACCAAGAGTGGGTACCATAATGGCATTAAGCTCAAGTTTTGTTACAGGTGACTGACCACTGTGGTAAGCAGAGAATAAAAATTTCTATATTGCTATAAGAAAACATCCCACAATAGGCAAGAAGTATAAATTTTGAATGTTAACAAGAGAAGGCTACAATGGTACTTGTCAAGTTCACATGATCTGATATACAACATCCACTAATTCAGCAAATTATGTACACCAAGGATAATTCAGATATGGGTGGCTGACTGCACCTCATCAGGTATCTTACCAAGATCTAAATTACACAACATCTTTACCTTAACATGCCCAATTCTGAACTTGCACTCCCAGTTAGCCTCTTCTTGCGAATGGTGGATCGAAGCTCATATTTTATGAGGATAGCGTATTACTGTGGATTCATTGTTGCTCCCCATGCAAGAAGATCCACTAGGTGTACCTGTTTGCATCCCAGAATACAGTAGCCATTAGCTTTCCTGCATATGACACTGCTTCGAATTTCTTCGCCTGTGGGGAATCACTATGTTGCTAGTTAAAATGCTTACTGTGTTAGTAACCAACAGCAGTGCCACTAGCTACATTTCTTCGAGCAATACTTTGCCATGCCATCATCTTCATTCATCCTTCAATAATTTTTAATTTATTAATTTTACAATCATCAGTCCCAATAAGCAAAATAAGAACAGATTTAGAGGAAGTACAGTATTAATTTTAATTGTAAATGCTTTTTATTTATGCAGTTATGCACACATATAATGACTGCTTAAAAATGTTATTAAACCATTTAATGCATCTACGAGTGAAAAAACAGGTAATGATTCGCTATATGACAGTGGTTTGGAACCTAGCATGCTGCATGACCAGGGTTATACCTGTATATGCCAATTTTTCCACTCTCCATAGATTCTTGAAAGTCCCAGAAGCAATTACCATTTTTCTTTTTATCTCATGGTTATACATCACCAGTATCTGTTACAGAACTCCCAAGAAATCCCACCAAACTTACTCCTACTAGAATGTATCTATCATCGTTACAATTAGAGTACAACTACATACATTGTTCAGAACATCACTGAAATGCTGAACCAACCTTGCCATGACAGAATCCTCATGTTCAATAACCTTACCATGTTTATCCCAATATCCCTGTATAACTATCCACTTCTTCCTCCGCAACATATTAAAGTACTCCAATAAATAACCACTCTATTAAGTTGCTTCAAATATTTAGAGGAAAAATTATCTTGAGCCGGGCGGGATATGAACCCACAACCTCCTGATAACATGTCAGGTGCTCCGGACCACTGAGCTACTGGCTGCCGATCAAGATCTCTTCTAATTGATGATATGAACTTTCCTCAACCTACCTTACTTAATATGTAGGGAGTGTTCAGGCAATATCACCCCAAGCAGCTTATTAATGCCTTTCAGATGGAATGCATGTATTACAAGTATTCAAATCTATAATAATTAATGAACTCAACTTATTTTGGATACTCCAATAAATAACCACTCTATTAAGTTGCTTCAAATATTTAGAGAAAAAAACTGTCTTGAGCCAGGTGGGATACGAACCCACGACCTCCTGATAACATGTCAGGTGCTCTGGACCACTGAGCTACCCGCCACTGATCAAGATCTCCTCTAATTGATGATATGAACTTTCCTCAACCTATCTTACTTAATATGTAGGGAGTGTTCAAGCAATATCGCCCCAAACGGCTTATTATTGCCTTTCAGATGGGATGCATGTATTACAAGTATGCAAATCTATAATAATTAATGAACTCAACTTATTTTGGGTACTCCAATAAATAACCACTCTATTAAGTTGCTTCAAATGTTTAGAGGAAAAATTGTCTTGAGCCAGGTGGGATACGAACCCACGACCTCCTGATAACATGTCAGGTGCTCTGGATCACTGAGCTACTGGCCACCAATCAAGATCTCCTCTAACTGATGTTATGAACTTTCTCTACCTACTTTCCTAATATGTAGGGAGTGTTCAGGCAATCCTACCTCAAGCAGCTTTTTAATGCCTTTTCTTAGATTGAATGCATGTCTTATGGGTATGCAATCTACAAATAATTATTATTAAACTGAACACATTAAGTATATACTAATAATTTCCACTCTGTAAATTGATTCAAATATTTAGAGGAAAAACTGTCTTGAGCCGGGTGGGATATGAACCCATGACCTCCTGATAACTTGTCAGGTGCTCTGGACCAATGTTATGAACTTTCTCTACCTACTTTCCTAATATGTAGGAAGTGTTCAGGCAATCCCGCCTCAAGCGGCGTTTTATTTGTAGATTGCATACTCGTAAGACATGCATTCCATCTAAGACATTAAAAAGCCACTTGCAGCAGGATTGCCTGAATACTCCCTAGATATTAGGAAAGTAAGTTGAGAATGTTCATAACATCAGTTAGAGATCTAGATCAGCGGCCGGTAGCTCAGTGGTCCAGAGCACCTGACATGCTATCAGGAGGTCATGGGTTCGTATACCACCCGGCTCAAGACAATTTTTCCTCTAAATATTTAAAACAAGTTAACCATTCCAGGGCCTAGCCTGTACGTACATGTACGGAGAATCTAAGTTGCGAGTGTCGATGCCGTATGCATACGGTCTTAGTACAACAAAAATTTATCAATTTTTTTCAAAATAAAAATTGCTGTTGTAATTTTTCATATATATGTATCTTATAAAAATATAAAATTCAAGCTTCAAAAATAATATTTTGTTTCTTAATTTGATGTATATTTTACTAAACTACAATATGAATAATTTTATAGCCATCTGATTACTAATTTTTAGAAGCATTAACCGCTATTGCCAATTTGCTTGTTAACATTCCTAGTTACTGAAGCAACCTTCTGATTTAAGCTCACAAGTTTGATATGAGCTATTATCAACAAATTTTTTCCTAAATTTTCAAAAATCTCCTAAAAATTAACAAAAAAAAAACTGCTATTTTTAAAAACTAGATTTTGGAAGTAATTACAAAATATGTACCGCCATTTTTTTTTTCAGTTTCACACTCTTCTCTGTCAAAAACCTAGTCAGTATTCCCAAGTTATTTATATCATTTTTCCCTGCAATCTATGCATATTTTACACCTTCAAATCGAAACTAAAAGTAAACACATCCTTCTTAGAAATTCTGGTTGCACCTGCATTGAATTAGTTATGCTTCAACTGAGGCAAACAAGACTCAGATGGCTGATGCAATCTCTGTTGCTTGTGCTATGTGTTGTTTACAGTTTTGGTCCAGCATATTGGATACTCTTTGTAAAGTTAGTATTTTTTTTTTTATATTTAAACCTTAATTAGTTTTCATTTCAGTAGATTTAGTTTTGGAAATTAGCGATCTTTTGGCCGATCAATAAGTATTGATTTTTTCATAGTTATATCATATGGTCGGTCTACAACTTGTGGCTGTGGATATTTTAACATCGCATTAGCTATAATGTTAATTTTTATTTTATTATTTATTACTTTTACAGTAAAACTTTGATCTAGTATCATTTTCTGAAAATAAATGAAGTCTTGGATAGGGAAGCAAATTAATTTCTGTAGTTTTATTTCCGCTAGTTAGCGATTTTTAGATTGACTGATTTATCAATTACTGATATATCTTTCCGGGTTGCTTAGATCAGAAGCCGGTTTAAAGTTGTTGCGGATATATTATTTAATAACCCTTTGAAGCATAGTGGTTCCACACAGAAACCACTTACTTAAATTGTTATTTATATATGCAGACTGGTTTTACAGTGAAACCACACTTCCTACATGGGTATTAGTACAAAAGTTAAAATATTTTTTTGCAAAAAGGAAATATACTCCATCATTTTTCTACACATAAAGACGGCCCATACCAAATGTCATTAAAATCGGAAAATAAAATCGAAATTTGTGCTTCAAAGGGTTAATCCCATTTAGGTTATAAGCAATTTTTCTTTTATTATTTCTTGTTTTTTTAATAAAAAAACTAAGATTGTATCGTATTCTGAAATTGAATGTCTTGGGTACGGAAGCAAATAGACTTCCTTATAGGGCAATTTCGGGAAGGGCTAGTTCTTGGTGCACAAACCTTTCTGCACTTAACCAAGATCGCCAAACTTCGACACCCAAAGAAAAAATTCATAATGTTTAATAAAAAAAGCAGCCAAGAAAATTTTTTTCTATTTCATAACCAGTTCAGAAAATTTCGTGAATATGAGAAAGCCAAGTCGCGTTGTATAACACTGGCTGTGTTTAAAATATACGATACTAAAAAGAATCATTAAAAAAAATAAAAATCATATTTCAGGTGAATATAATATTATTCGGGAGGAAATTTCCTTTCGATAATATAACTATTTTTAATTTTAACTATATTAATAATTTAATTATTTTTATTCAGTGGGTTTTCCAAAACGAAGCCTTAATTGTATAGTGCGATCTTTTTTTTCACCATATCACATTGAAAAAGGCTTATTAAAATCAATATGCTTGCAAATTTATTTACATTATTTATTTTCATAAAATTCGTAATTAAATTCTGTTTAATTTTGTATATAACATGACCTATTTCAGTTGATTGGTCATTTTTTTTTAATTCTAAAGTTGACTTGTTTATTTGACTCAGCGCAATTGGCTCAAAGTATGGTGGTACCAAGAAAAAAATTACAAAACTCGAAGAATATTTACTTAAAATCAAAAAAATTTTTTTGTTATTACAGAAATATATAGTCATTATATAATAAATATATAGTTACAGAAATATATAGTCATTCTATTCATGTGCATTGTAATCATTTTTGTCTATTCGTTTTTTTTTTTAAATAAATTTTTATTAGTGTTGCCAGATGCATTTCTTTACTACATGACTTTAAAAAAGTCCTATTAAAATAAAACATCTTTTTTGCTAAATACTTGATTTTCCGAAAATCCAGAATTAAATGCTGATTAATTTGGCATACAACATGCCATAATTCCTTTCATTAGTTATTTGGCAAAAAAGTTCTAAAGTTATTTTTGGCTGAGCATAGGCAGAAAATAGCTTGGCCCCTGGATAGAAACCTGTTTTTCAGCCTGGGCCCTGGAAGGGTTAATAGTGTGGTTATTTATTGCAGTACCCAAAATAAGTTGAGTTCATTAATTATTTGTAGATTCCCATACTCGTAATGCATGCATTCCATCTGTAACGCATTAATAAGCCGCTTCGGGTGATATTGCTTGAACACTCCATCATCATCATCCTCAAACAGCCATGGGCTACAGAGGTGCAACCAGACCATGCAATTTAGTTCTCCAAGCAAGTCTGTCCTGAGCTACATCTACTGCATCTGGCCACTGCACACCAATTCTAACAAGGTCCTGTTTGACACTGTCTGCCCACTGCATCCTAGGTCTCCCCTTCTTTCTGAGGCCTTTAGGCACACTGTTCATAACCCTATTCCCCAATCTATAATTATTCATACAGGCAACATGGGCAAACCAACGGAGTCTCTCTCTGCACAGTATGCTGCTTAAAGGAGGTTGCTGACTCCTTTACTTAACCTCATCATTAGTTACAAAGTTGAACACCTAATGCCCAAGATACTGCATAAATATCTGAATCAAAAGCATCTAATTTCCTGTTATCTTGTTTACAAAATGTCCAAGTTTCACTACCATAACTAACCCTAGAAAGAACCAAACTATTATGCAGTCTAATTTTAGTCTTTAGGTGTATGTTTATTTCTCCATACTCTCCATAGATTCTTAAAAGTCCCGGCAGCAATCCCTATTCGTCTGTTAATCTCATGCCGCACATCACCAGTATCTGTTACATAGCTCCCAAGATAATTAAACTGTGACACCTGCTCAAGACTGCAACGATTCAAATTAACTGAATCACAACCTGCCTGACCAATTTTCATCACTTTAGTTTTCTCTCTGCTTATAACCAAACCTACTCTACTACCAGTTTCATCAACAACTCGAATGAAAGAGTTCATCTCATCAACATCATTTGTCAAAAGGGCTAAATCATCAGCATAATCTAAATCAGAACTTTTCGTATCTCCAGTCCATTTAAGGCCAAAATCTTTCCCTTGAAGTGAATTTCGCATAACATAATCAATAATCAAGCTAAAGAGAGAAGGAGACAAAATGCACCCTTGTCAAGCACCAGAAGTAATCAAATATTAATTGATTCTGAAAAAAAATCATTGCCGCCACGGCGGGAATCGAACCAGCATCTCTCCAGATTCATGCCAGAGCGCGCTACCATTGCACCACGCGTCGGACAACGAATATTTTCAGAATATGACCTTATAAATCTTCTTCTGAGACGTGACTGAGACAGCACCATCTATACTCAAGGAGATGCAACTTTTTCAGTCGTTGCATTTGATTATCAGATGTTAATGAGAAGGTCGCTAACGCTAAGACGTCAATATATAATTAAAATCAATCCAAAGTGAATGCACAGTATTCCCTGTTAAGATAGACATCAAACATTAATTAATAGATTCTGAAAAAAATTCATCACCGCCACGGCGGGAGTCGAACCCGCATCTCTCCAGATTCATGCCAGAGTGCGCTACCATTGCACCACGCGTCGGACAACGAATATTTTCAGAATATGACCTTATAAATCTTCTTCCTGAGACGTGACTGAGACAGTACCATCTATACTCAAGGAGATGCAACTTTTTCAGTTGTTGCATTTGATTATCAGATGTTAATGACAAGGTCGCTAACGCTACAGATATTGCTCTAATAAAAAGACCCTAAACAAAGAGCTAAACTATATTTATGAAATAGGGATGCAAGCTGGATATAAAAAAGAATATTTGAAAAAACAATAGAGAAAAAAATTAAATATAAATATTTTGCAACTTCACAGATCATCATCATCATCATCCTCAAGCAGCCATGGGCTACGGGAGGTCCAACCAGACCGTGCAATTTAGTTCTCCAAGCAAGTCTATCCTGAGCTACATCTACTGCATCTGGCCACTGCACACTAATTCTAACAAGGTCCTGTTTGACATTGTCTGCCCACCGCATCCTAGGTCTCCCCTTCTTTCTGAGGCCTTTAGGCACACTGTTCATAACCCTATTCGCCAATCTATAATTACTCACACGGGCAACATGGCCAAACCAACGGTGTCTCTCTCTGCACAATATGCTGCTTAAAGGATATTGCAAACTCCTTTGCCTAACCTCATCATTAGTTACAAAGTGGAACCATCTAATGCCCAAGATACTGCATAAGCATCTGGAATCAAAAGCATCTAGTTTCCTCTTATCTTGTTTACAAAGTGTCCAAGTTTCACTACCATAACTAACCCTAGAAAGAACCAAACTATTACACAGTCTGATTTTAGTCTTTAGGTGTATACGCCTATTTCTCCACACTCTCCATAGATTCTTAAAAGTCCCAGCAGCAATCCCTATTCATCTGTTAATCTCATGCCGCACATCACCATTATCTGTTACATAGCTCCCAAGATAATTAAACTGTGACACCTGCTCAAGACTGCAACCATTCAGATTAACTGAATCACAGCCTGCCTGATCAATTTTCATCACTTTAGTTTTCTCTCTGTTTATAACCAAACCTACTCTACTACCAGTCTCATCAACAGCTCGAATGAAAGAGTTCATCTCATCAACATCATTTGCCAAAAGGGCTAAATCATCAGCATAATCTAAATCAGAAATTTTCGTATCTCCAGCCCATTTAAGGCCAAAATCTTTCCCTTGAAGTGAATTTCGTATAACATAATCAATAACCAAACTAAAGAGAAAAGGAGACAAAATGCACCCTTGTCGAACACCAAAAGTAATGCTAAACCAATTGCTACAAGCCTTACCAACTCTCATACACGACTCAGTCCACACATCCCCTACCACTTCTGAATCCACATTGCTCATCACGCAATTGACTGTCAACCAGATTCTTAATTCTATTAAGCACAATCACGGAAAGAACTTTACCTGGAACAGAGAGTAGGCTAATACCCCTATAGTTATCACAAGAACTGCGATCACCTATTATGAAAATAGGGATAACAATAGCTCTGGTAAAATCCTTAGGAACCATGCCTTTATCATAAAAGATATTCAAAATTTCAGTCATCCAAGTGGTAACCGAAACATTTCCAGTTCTAAGCATTTCTGTAGTAATTTCATCTACCCCTGGGGATTTATAAAGTTTAAGTTTAGAAACAGCCAAAATAACTTCAGATTGTGTTATAGGGCCAACATTAAAGCCACCAATGCATCATTGCATTGGTGGTATCATCATTGCAAACAATGTGAAGAGAACTAACCGCATTGTTTAGAACATCACTGAAATGCTCAGCCCACCTAGCCATGACAGAATCCTCACCTTCTATAACCTTACCTTGTTTATCCTTCAATCCCTGTATACCTGTCCATTTTCTACCACACAAAACATTAACTATCTGATACAGCTCTCTGTTGTTGTGCTGTCTAACTGCTTCCTTGGCTTTGTCAGCCAAACCATCAAGCCAAAGATTCTTATCAGCAGCTAACTAATCTTTTACACGTTTATTAAGTTCTCTGTAATGCTTTCTATTAGGATTAGTAGGGTATTGATTAAGGACATTCCTGCAGTTCTTTCTTTCGAAATAAGCTCAAGTGTCTTATCACTCAGATAATTCTGTCTCTTCTGCTCCTTTTTTCCTAAAAGAGTACTGTTAGTGTCCAAAAAAGCCTGTTTAAAATGATCCCATTCTTCCTCAATTGCAGTAGTAAGCATACCATGACTATCATAATGACTAAGTAACCTATCATGGTAAGCCTTGGCTATAACTGGGTCTTTCAGAGCTTCAGTATTAAAAGTAAATTTTTTAACCCTAGCACAACACTTTTTAAGTTTAAGTTGCAAGACACTTTTAACTAGGTAATGGTCAGATCCAATTTCAGCTCCCCTATATGCCCTGGTATTTCTAACAGAACTAGCCCATTTGCTGTTAATTAATATATAATCAATCATATTCCTATGCAGCCCATCAGGTGAAACCCATGTGTACTTATGTATGTCGCGGTGTTTGTAATATGTGTTAGTTATTCTGAAACCATTGAGTTTACTTACCTGTAGGAGATGTTGCCCATTGCCATTGCAGCTACCAATACCAAAAGGGCCTATCACCCCTCCCCAAAGGTCAGAGTGAGTACCAACTTTGGCATTGAAGTCACCTAGAACAAGGGTAATATCTCCTTTCTTGACAGAATTCAAAATATCCTGAAGTTGTTCATAAAACCTATCCTTCTCATCCTCATCGGCATCCTCAGTGGGGGCATAACAGCAGATAACATTCAGGTCTTTCACGCTTGTCTGAAATTTTGCTGTAAGAAACCTTTCATTAATGCACTCATATCCTAGAAGAGCATCACTAGTGTGTCTGCTGAGAAGCAGACCCACGCCTTGGTGATGCTTATTGTCGTCCCTCCCTGAAAAGAGAAATTTAAGATTATTTTTAAGAATCTGACCTTTATCTGTCCATCTGGTCTCTTGCAAGCCGAGAATATCTAAATTATAATGGTGGAATTCTTGTGTGAGGACATCAAGAGAAAAAGCTCTGTGCAGAGTCCTCACATTCCAACTACCTATGGAGAGAAAATGGTTAGTAGGATGTTTGAAGAAACTATGTTTATTGAGAGAGGGAATGCCGACAATATCAAACAGCCCTCTAATCGCAGACATGGGGCAAAGACCCGTTCCCCCACCACTAAAGGCTGAAGCCATCTACACTGGAAGACTTCCTCCAATGTAGAATTTGACGATGCCAATAGAAGCAAAGAGTTCAGGTGCCTGCGATGACCTCTGCTCAGGATTATCCACCAGCTGATAAACATATCCTGTGAATCTATTCACTTGGGGCTGTCAACCCACAAACGAACAGAAAACACAGCGGAAGATTTTCCCTCCACAGAAGCCCACCAGTGCAGCAAAATCAGTATCCATAATCAAGCTCAGAGCCATATATCTGTCCAGTCCAGTGGATTTATATGGTCAGCACCAAGACCTTGTGTGGTTGACCACTCCTCAGCAGGGTAGAAAAAAAAAGAAAAGTAGCCATAGTTGTCCAGATCAGTAGGCCACACTAATCTGGCAGCCCTCCCCTTCCGTTCACTTCCACAATAGTATCTCTTTTGAAAGGTACTAACGGTCTGCACCACGAGAAGGCGGGGTCGGACATCAGGTGCTAGGCCTGGCCGGTTCTATGCATCATCACAGGGGATTGGTGCATAGCTCTCCTTCCAGTGACTACCTAGCTACCATTTACAGACCTTCACAGATACCCCTGTGCAAATACACTGAGTAAATATAGCACATACAATAGCTTTCCCATACATTCCTGTTTTTTCAGATGCATTGGCTAAAATATTAATGAAATATGACATAAAACTGCCTGTAAAAATTGTTAACAATGTCAAAATATTAACAGTTAATGATAGGGATCAAAGTATACCTATGGGGGAAATTTATTTACTGGAAATTGAAGATGGAAATAAAGTAGTAGTGAATAATATTACATATATTTATGAAAACATACCGACAGATGGCAGCACGAATGACAGAACACCAATATGACTTGCATAATGAATTAGGAAAAACAGCATTAATGCAGACTATTCTACAAGCTAATTTTCATAATTATACATTAAAACCTAAAATAATTGCATCACCTGGAACTAAAATACAATTAAAATATATGGAACACTTGCTTATTAACCTAAATCAGAGTAATTTTTATGTAATAGATATAAAACCAGTATCATTAGCATGGAAACTAATTTTAAATCATTTAACAAGACAAGCGCTGGCTATTTGTTAGCGGACAGCCTTATAAAGCAGCATCTGATGTACCAGCAATGCATACTGCCTGACAAAGATGAGTAAAATGCACATAGCAGCATTTTTATCTTTTTTTTTATTAGAGAGATAAGTGTTTTGTATGTTTTTTTTTTAAGTTGGCATGTAATATTGTGATAAAACTGAACCACATAGTGGAATATAAAGAGAGTAGCAAAGATGGTGGGATATTCAACCATATGTATAACAACATTATGGATCTTAAATAACTAAGAATAATCCTGGTTGTAAAAGACTGGCATCTCACATTTTAAAGACCACGAGAAGATATCAACAACAGTGTGTCTCAACATTGAGTGTATCAGCCAGCAAATGCCACATACTTACATCTATGTGGGAAAGTGCAATAAAATAGCTTTTACTCTCTTATCACTTTAAAAGCAATCTAAAGTGTTCTTCAGCTAACTTAACTTTAGCCTGATATTATAGATTGAATATCACCTGTCTTGTGCAATAAGATAGAGGTTGATATCAATTTCAAGGTGGTTCATTATGCTGTCAAAAAAGCATATATCAATACAGTCTTTAATTTTTGTTTCAAATTTAGCTGTAAGAAAACTTTCATTAATGCAGTCATATCCTAGAAGAGCATCACTCATGTGTCTGCTGAGTGAGCAAACCTACACCTTGGAGATGCTTTCCATCCTCCCTCATTGAAAATAAAAATTTAAAGTTATTTTTAATTATCTCACCTTTACTGTCCATCTGGTCTCTTGCAAGCCTAGAATATCTAGGTTATAACACTGGAATTCCAGTGTGAGGACATCAAGAGAATAATCTCTGGGTAACATCATCATGTTTACTTGCAGAGAGAAAATGATTAGCAGGATTTTTAAAGAAACTAGGTATACAGGGTATAATTAAGTTTTTCAAGCCTGGCATAGTAAGGGTTAAACATTCATCCTGAATTTTTGGTCTTCACATATTCCATTGCATGTTGTTCATCTTGAAAACAGATAAAATGAAAATTTAAGAAACAGAAATACCCATAGAAATAAACTCATTTAAAAACTTACAATGACAGTTAAGCTGTTTTTATCTGAGTTGAACCTACACACTGCAGCTCCTATTGCCTTTTTAAATTCTTTGTGAGCAGATTCTACTTTAGCACTATAGAACAGAAATTAAAAAATAATTAGAGCAGCAAATACAGATCAATCTTTATACTACATTTTATACTACTTTATACTACAGAAATTTTAGCTACATAAACAAACAAGTAATTTAAAGAACAGTTTTGGAAATTAATTGCATCTATAAAGCAATATGTCTAAAGAACATTATTGTTATTACCAGTAGCTATGCCTAACTGAAAGGTAAGCTGCCAACCTTAAACAACAAAAATTAAGATTTGGGAGAGTGAAAGATCAGAGATGGAGCAGCTGATGCAATTAGAGATCAGCTGATGCAATTAGAGATTAGAGATCAGAGATGCAATTAGCTGGAGCAGGGCAATTCTGCAGTTTATGGTGCTCAGGCACCATTTTTTTTAATGCACTGCAATAATGCATTGCATCTTGATGGAAATTTCAACTTCCAGACTCCTAGTGGCAACTGATGGCAATGAAAAAAATATTATTCTTTCCAAAATTATACCAAGTTCTTAATATTACTTCCATAAAAAAATACTAAATATGTGATTTAAAAAATCACAAAAGCGTTTCAATATCACAAAAAGAATATTCAACTTCTTGGAAAGTTCTACTTATAATAATCTAAACAATAGTATTACTAGCAGTGCAATGAAAATACGCTGAGTAAAGAATATAATGATAAACACTTATTCCTAAGCATAAAATTTTGTTTCTGCAAATAAAAGAAAACCACCAGAAGTAATAGTATCTACGATCGCTATGCATGATTGATATCTGCAATTAACAGCAAGAGATTCTCAGTTATGATCCCCTCTTGCAGCAGCCACTGGGAGGGTTGTATCAGCTTCTACTATGCATAAAATGAAATAAAATTAAGGTTCATGAGGAGAGGATTCGTGAAGGTTCAAGAGGAAGGTCTGTATGATAGAAGGCCTGTAATTTGTACACCCCTCACGTCATGTGACAGGAGAGAGTGGTTGAATTGGGCACACACGTTAACTGGACAGAAGAGCAATGGAGGTTCGTATTCTTCACAGATGAGTCCAGATATTGCTTGCAGAGTGATTCCGGACATTGTTTGATATGGAAAAAATGAGGTACCCACTATCATCCCAGTAACATCCATCAAAGAGACAGTTACGGCAGAGGTAGCGTGTATTTGAGGTGGTATTTACTTAAGTAGACACACAGACCTCTATGTATTGACAAGTAGGAACCTCAACGCTCAAAGGTATAGAGATGACATCCTGGATCCTTATGTAAGTCCCTATACCGGTGCAATAGGTGAAACAATCATCCTACAAGACAATAACACTCGTCCACACAGAGCTCGACTAATGGAACAATACCTTGAAAGGAAGAACATCATGTGCATGGAGTGGCCAGCTCGATCTCCCGACCAAAATCCGATTGAGCATGTGTGGGATGCACTAGGGAGACATATTGCTGCCCTCAACCTGTCACCTGCAACAAAGGGGAAGCTTATTACTGCTTTAAAGGAACAATGGTTGTTACTCCCTACTGAGCTGATTCACAACATCATAAACAGCATGGAACACCGCTGTCGTGCCTGCTTGTTTGTTTGTTTGTTACACGTTACGTTCCAATGAGATTTCCTTCTTCAGGCTTTCTCAATACAAAATTTTGATGTGAACATAATATTAGTTCGAAAAGGTTGAATAAGTTTATCCAGATTGTTTTTTTTTTAATTATTATGGATTAATGTTCACCCATGTGTGTTTTGAGTGTATATGTTGGTGTTGGGGAGTTATTGATTATTATGTGGTGGCTGTCTAGAGTGAGGTGTTATAAGTGGTATAAGTATTTTGAGGATTGAGAGAAAAAATAAGGCGATGGTTATTCCTGTTTTGTTATACATATTTTTCCATGAGTCTCTGCATTTAAGTTTGAGTTTAAATGTTTGATTTGCTAGTTTAATAACACAGATTTTAGTGTTGAAAGTTTTTCTATTTTTATAAATCTACGTTGTTTTCTTTTTAATTTTTTTATATATATATATATTTTACCTCTCGGACTTGAGAGTGTTGTTTAATTTTATTTTTATTTATTTTTATTATAGTTATTTATATTTTTTGTAAAGTATTTTATATTTGTGTTTTTTATTTATATTTTTTAAAAGTATTTTCAATTATGTCTTTTCATATTTTTTGCTTGTGTTGTTATAAGTATTTTATTGATTTTTTTCGAGTATTTTAATTATTATTTTTAAGGTATTTTCATTAATATCTTTTCATATTTTTTTTTTTGTTTTAATAATTTTTTTTAAGTTATCCTTTTTTTTTGTATATATCATTTTATTTTTGGTTTGATTTTGTTTATTGTCATAATTTTTTTTTTTTGTTTGTTTTTTTGTTTATTTAACTGTTCTTTTTTTTCCCCCTTAAAAAAAGGACATATGCACAGTGAGGGTGAAGAATGTGATTTTAATGTTTGGGCCAAGAGGGACTGGGTTCAAGTGAGTTTATGGGAGTGCCTGTGATTAATGGCAGGATTCCATGGAAGAGAAGTATTAATGTGTTGTGTGGAGAAGAGTTGGTTAAGGGGAAGAAAGGAAAGTGTAACAGACGAAGAACAGGAAGGAGCTAGAGACGGTTCCAAATAGGGGTGGAGATGAGAAAGTTAAACAGGAGGCCATAGATTTTAATTTTAGGAAAGTTCTCTGGAGGGTCTAAAAGTATTTTGATGTGTAGCTCCTGAATGTTCAGCTCTGAGAGGGAATTTAATAAGATTTCTCTTTGTGGTGTAAATCTGTCACAATTTAGAAGTATGTGATTAACAGTTTCAGGTGTATTGCATTTGCAGCAGTTGGGGGTAGGAGTCAATTTTAATTTATACAGGGAAGAGTTTAGTAGAGTAGAGTTTGTTCTGAGGCGGTAAAGTTTTTTAAGTGTTTTCTGGGGAAGGGACAGTTTTCTATGTGGGAAGTGTGTTGTGCAAGCATGAATCTAAAGTTATTTCTTATAGAGGCATGTAAGAGAAAGTATTTATTGGTAAGCTGCAGTTCAAGTTTGTTGATGTCATGTTTGGTGTTTATGTAAAAATTAAAGGTGTTGTGAGTCATATGTGAGGTGTGTGCCATTTTGGCGAGCAAGTCAACATTGTCATTTTCAGAGATACCCACATGGCTAGGAATCCATTGTAAAGTAATGGTGTTGTTGTTGATTTGTTGGTTGTAGGTGGTCAGTGTTAAGGTATTATGAATGTAATAGTTGTAGGTGGAGTATAAGAATTCATGGGTTAGGATTTGGATGGCTCCTTTAGAGTCAACAAGTATAATAATATTTTGGTTGTTTAGATTTTGGAGTGACCATTTGAGAGCCTCAATGATGGCAAAAATTTCAGCATGTAATATGGATGTGTGGTGGGGTAGTTTAAAAGAAAGGGATGTGTTATATTGAGGGATGTGGATGGCAGCCCCTGCAGATCCTGAGTCAGGTAAAACAGAGCCATCAGTATAAATTTTTGTGTACTTGGAGAATTGCTCATGTAGGTAGGACTCTAAGTTTTTTTGATGGCATCATGTGGAAGGTCATGTTTGGAGAGTAGAGAGGGTATGTTGGTGAAAGTGTTGGGGCTTTGGAAGGTCCAATCAGCAATTATGGGTGGGATGTCCCCTCTCGTAGAATGATTAATATGATATTTAAAGAGTTTAAAAAGATCAGGATGTGTCATAAGTATTTTGAAATAAGGGCTACTTAGGAAATGTAGGTAGAAAGGGTGTGTAGGTAGTTTGTAATCTGAGGTAATATTTGAGTAATAATATTTTTTTTCTGATATGGAAGGGTGGGATAGAAGTTTCAGCAATAATAGAAATGGTGGGTGTGAAGATAGGGAGACCTAGTGCAATTTTTATACATTTGTTTTGTATGATGTTTATTTTTTTTAATTTGGATTCAGGTAAGTTAGATAAGAATTCAAGGCCATATTCTAATTTTGCTCTGATGAGATTTTTTGTAAAGTGTGATCATGTGGTATGGTGGGGTGCCATTGTTTCTGGAGGTGAAGAATTTGAATGTATTTAGTAATTTGAGCCTTTTGTGTGTAGGTATTGTAGGTGATGATTCCAATTTAATTTTGAATCAAAGTGCATGCCAAGCAGTTTGCAGGTGGCAGATTGTGGTATAGTGTGATTATTAATTTTATAATTAAATATAGGGGTAGTGTGTTTGAAATTGTAGAAGGGAATACAAGTGGTTTTGTTTGGATTTATGTCTAGGTGCCATTTTTTTGCAGTATGTAGTAAGTCTATTTAATTGTTTTTGAATTTTTTCATGTAAAATGGGAATGGTTTTGGCAGTTGTCCAGAAGGTGATGTCATCTGCATAGCATGTGTAACTAATGTCCTTGTAAAAAAAAATTTTAATGTCATGTATGTAAAAATTAAATAAGGTAGGGGAGAGTATAGATCCTTGTGTGAAATTAAAAGTTTTAGATGTGTGGTTATCAAGTTTGACCTGGAATGTTCTGGAGGAGAAGTATGTGTGTAAGAAATGTAAAATATTACCACTGAGATTAGCATTGTGTAGTTTATGTAGAAGGCCAGGGATCCAGACAGAATCAAATGCCTGTGTAAGATCAATGGATACAGCCAAGAGAATTTTTTTTTTCTTGTTGGCTCTGTGTATATCAGATATTAAGTGTGCTATGCAATCAAGTGATGAGCTATTTTTCCTGAACCCACGAAAGTTGTCAGTGAAGAAATTTCCAGTTTCAAGGAACCAATTTAATCTTTTGAGAATGAGGCGTTCAAACAGTTTGAGTGTATTGGAAAGTAGGGAAATGGGTCTGTAAGAAATAATATTAATGGGTGGCTTTCCATGTTTTAGGAGGAAAATGATTAAAATGTGTGTCCATGTGGGGGGTAGTTGGTGTTCAGACCAGATTTTGTTGAAAATTAGTAATAGCTTGTCTCTCCAGGGGGTTGGGAGATTTTCAAATAGTTTATTAGGAATTTTGTTGTCACCTGGAGCAGAGATTAGATTCAGTTTATTAATAGCATGGTTAAGTTCCTGGATTGAAAAAGGTTTGTCAAGAATATAAGGGGCAGGTTTAATGTTGTTTAAAAGGTTGTTGATATTGTTAGTGAAGAAGCTTTCCTGTTTGTTAAGATTTAGTTTACGTGTAATTTTGAGGTTAGATGCAAAGAGATTAGAGGTGTCTAGTAAAGTAATGTTATTCTGGATTGCGATTTCTGCCATAGGTTTGGTTTGAGTTTTCTGTGTGTTGATGTTTTTGTATGTTTTCCAGAGGCTGTGTTCAGAGGAAAGGGTTGTAAGTTGGTTGGTAAATGTTTGCCAATTTTCTTTATATAGCAATTTTAATTTTTTCCTGACTAATGCATTGATTCTTTTATAGTTGCTGATGTCAGAGAAAGCTCTGGAGATTTTTTGCTTTCTTCTCAGCTTTTTTTCTAATGGCAGATAATCTGTTCATGTACCAAATTTTCTTTTGTATTTTTGGTAGTTTATTTAGAAGGGTTTTGAAAGCAGGTTTGGTAATGTCAAAAATGTGGTTTAAGAATGTGTTGCAATCATTTAAGTTTGTTGACCATAGGTACTGAGTGTGTTGCTGATAACAGGCTAATCTTGAATACCAATTCCTTCAAGTGCCATAACTGGCACATGAACCAATCTTTTCAAATTATGTAAACTACTGTTGCTGTTTTTTGACAAATTTTGCTTTTCTTTTTAAATTAATGGATGAGCATAATTGAATATGAATTGCAAGTGCTCTTTCGTATTAACTATGTAGTGTCACAAACTATTTTGTTGTTAGAAACAGTACACAAGCAATGATGTGGGTAGACACGTTATTCAGTGGTAGCCTCTTAGATGTAATTGCAGTGAATAAAATAGTGTCTAAGCAAATATTCATCTTTTATGGCTTTTTAATATAGTAGTTTGAATTTTAGCATAAACTAAATGTGACCATTGGCAAATCTGTTAGTCATATTCCAATAAACTAAGATTTGGGATATCAAGTAATGTGTATATAATACTTTTAGTGTTTAATTTTATGATTTCAAGGATTTGTTTTAATATTTGTGGTGAACTGTTGTTATTTGTAGATTAATGGTTTAATAATTTTATTTTTCAGTGTTGAAGCCATGAGACTTGGCATGAAATGTGCCATGTGTGGAGCTACGAAGCGGCAATATCCAGAAAGGAAATTTTTCAGATTTCCCATGGATGCATCAAGGTACTATTTTTGTAGCTGTTTTCTCAATAATTTTTAATACAAGCTAATGTTTCTCAACAAATACAGTGTTTACCCTTCAGAGTATGCTGAATGTTATTTGGAGTTAAGAGACAACCAAACTGAAATGCCTTAATATTTATTTTAGGTTTTATAGTGGATTGTAATTTATATACATTTTACACTAATCACCCAGTTAGCATAAAATTGTTTGAATAAAACTATAAAATTGGGGAAAAGATGTTTTTGGAAATGTTGTAAAGTTGTTTGTTATATATTGCTAAGTTGCTACTTGATTACAACACTGATGAGCTTGGAAAGCCACAGTCCATTGGATTCAACCTTAAGGCTGTGTCCCTGGGTTCGGGTGAACCATATCCTGTTCACATTAATGAACACTGGATGGTCTTGACAGGAGGCTACCATTTGTCTCCTAACAGCTGTTACAGTGGGTTCCATACCCAACCTTCTCTAAGCCCTAATGATCCTTGTGACCTGGCCATTTAGCCCATTGTGTGCTAAAAAGTGAAATAACCCAACCTGATATCATCAATTTGCTATATATTGTAAGTTGTAATTGCACGTTTGCTTTTTATTGCCAAGTTGTTATTGCATATTTGCTATATATTGCTTAGTTGATATTACATGTTTGTTATACATTGCTAAGTTGATATTACATGTTTGCTTTTTTTTTTTGTTGAAGTAAACACATGTTATATATATTGTTCATTCTTTCTTTTAGGATTATGCAGTATGGAGCAACCAAGTATAAGTGATATGTCTTCTGCCATCTTAAGGAAGCTCCATCAGGCTGAACAGTGTGATCTTCTGATCCTATAAAAGCAAATGTTGCTGCTTATGTAGCAGGATCTAATCAATTACTATTTGGTGACAAAACTTTAACTGAGAAAAAGGTTGATGATGTAAAAGTAGGGTTAACATATCCTTCAGAAACATTAGCAAGGGCAAATTGCATCATGGGTGACAAATTTCTTGCCCTGTTTCCAACTAATGTTCACGTGAAGACTAAATAACTCAAGGAAACAGAACGTGAAAACTTTTCTTGTGGTTTGTGTGAACTTGAGGTATGGGCAAGGAGTGTCTAAGTATGGGATTACAATAGTGTCACCTTATGTGCAGTTAATGCTCTATTACAAAACTAAAGAAATATCAAAAGGTGTAAAAAATCGAAAGAGAGCTAACAAGAAAATATCCAAACTCAACTGATTTTCTATACCTTTTAATTGCTTTTCAGTTTGTAATTACATATCCTAAATTGTGATACTACTATTTCAAATAGTATGATATATGTGTTTCTACTTAATTCAAACTGCAATTGGCATCTTATAAACTGCACTCTAAATATATGCAAAATAGTCGTATTCTGAGATTGATCCTACTTTTCACACTGAGTTTCACACAATTAGAAATTAAGGTCTATTGAATATAACTTAATATTTAAAGTTACTATGAACTGAAATATAGACAGAGTTATTAGATATAAAGGTAAGTGCAAAGTGGCATGTTCAATCTATTGCATTTAGCTTCCCATGGCCGAGTGGTTAGCGCGCTTGGCTACTGATCTAAGGAACCTGGGTTCAAGTTCTGGGTAAGGCATGGATGTGTGTGTGTCGTTTTTCAGCTGGGATCCTGCCATCCTCTCAAACCTTCTACTTTGGCATATAAATTGACAGGCTCCTGTCAGAACTCTATGGCAAGCAGCTGCTTGAGGGGGTATTTATTTTTATTTGATTACTATGAATTTTATTGTGATTATGAAGATTTTTTATTTGGTTATTATGCATTTTATTGTGGTTATGAAGATCATATACTATGTTGCATTTCATAATAGTCAGTAGTACTTGTATGTGAGGACAACATTTTTTCTGCATTATTTTTCAAGTAGCCCACATTTATTGAGCAAAAAAGTGTCGCTCAGAGGTAAAACAACCAACCACATTTATTGAAATTCAGTTGTGCAGAGTGTTATTAGATGCATGATAATTGCAGAGTGGCATGTTCAACTATTGCATGTAGTTTACATATTTGGTTACTATGAATTTTATTGCAGGTATGAAGATCATATACTGTGTTGCATTTCATAACATTATTCAATAGTACTTATAAGTGATGACAATATTTTTTCTGCTTTTGGTATAGTAAAAAAAAGGTTCTAACTTGAAATGAGTGGGGCAGAGTGTTATTAGATGCATGATAACTACAGAGTGACATGTTCAACTATTGCATGTAGTTTACATAATTGGTTATTGTGATTTTTATTATGGGCATTAATATCACCTACTATGTTGCATTATGTGAGAACAATGTTTTTTTCTGCTTTTGGCATTGTGTAAAAAAAAAGGTTCTAACTTGGAATGAGTTGTGCAGAGTGTTATTAGATACATGATAACTGCAGAGTGACATGTTCAACTATTGCATGTAGTTTATATTTTTGGTTATTGTGATTTTTATTATGGGCATTAAGATCACCTACTATGTTGCATTATGTGAGAAAAATGTTTTTTTCTGCTTTTGGCATTGTGTAAAAAAAAAAGGTTCTAACTTGGAATGAGTTGTACAGAGTGTTATTAGATACATGATAACTGCAGAGTGACATGTTCAACTATTGCATGTAGTTTATATTTTTGGTTATTGTGATTTTTATTATGGGCATTAAGATCACCTACTATGTTGCATTATGTGAGAACAATGTTTTTTTCTGCTTTTGGCATTGTGTAAAAAAAAAAGGTTCTAACTTGGAATGAGTTGTGCAGAGTGTTATTAGATACATGATAACTGCAGAGTGACATGTTCAACTATTGCATGCAGTTTATATTTTTGGTTATTGTGATTTTTATTATGGGCATTAAGATCACCTACTATGTTGCATTATGTGAGAAAAATGTTTTTTTCTGCTTTTGGCATTGTGTAAAAAAAAAGGTTCTAACTTGGAATGAGTTGTGCAGAGTGTTATTAGATACATGATAACTGCAGAGTGACATGTTCAACTATTGCATGTAGTTTACATATTTGGTTATTGTGATTTTTATTATGGGCATTAAGATCACCTACTATGTTGCACTATGGGAGAAAAGCGTTTTTTCTGCTTTTTGGCATTGTATAAAAAAAAGGGTTCTAACTTGAAATGAGTGGGGTAGAGTGTTATTATATGCATGATAACTACAGAGTGACATGTTCAACTATTGCATGTAGTTTACATATTTGGTTACTGTGATTTTTATTATGGGCATTAAGATCACCTACTATGTTGCATTATGTGAGGACAATGTTTTTTCTGCTTTTGGCATTGTGTAAAGAACTCTTATGGTAAAGAATAGTAGATTGTGGATGGAAATTTATGACAATTGCTAAATGGTATATGACCATAATATTGAATTTTTTGGCTTTTACCCAATCATGTGATATAGAAAATTAATGAAATTGCACTGTATAATGCAGTAATATTGTTAGAAAGTGTAATTTAGTATGTGGGTTAATTTGTTTTACTTTTAAGTTGTTTACTTATATCCTTTGTATCACATATGTGCTTTATTTTGATGTTGGCTCAATCATGCTGTAAAACAAAATAATTTGTATGACTGAGCAAAAAATTTGAATCACAGTTAATTTCCGAATTTTGAAAATATGCAACATTTATTTTACATACAGAGTACTCAAGTCTATATATAAGATACAGACATTGAGAGATTATTGTGGTTCATATTTTGATACTGAATTTAAATAAATATGTTTATTAAAAGAAATGATTTTTGTTGTTTGTTCTTGTTTATTATTTAAAAAAGAATTTTTGAAACTGAAAAATCAACTGAAATATGAAAAAATATATATAAACTAAAATTAATTTAAAATAAAAATTGAAGGAAGTAATTTTATTTGTGATCATGATTTTCAAAACAGGCATTTTAATACGAACCAGAAACAGGATTTTTTTTTGTTTTTCATATTGGGTTTTGTATTGCAGCAAAATAAAAAATATTGTAATAATTTTGATAATGCTAGTACGAAGAAAAAATAATATTGATTTCCATTAACTTTACTTAATATAAGCAATTTCAAAGATGAAATATTAATATTTAACTACTCTCAATCCGATTTCATCTTGCTATCTAAGCCTAGGTTGCAAGGGATGTAAAGGAAAAAAATGCAATTCTACAAGATGAATGGCACAGGCACCATGCCCCTATCGGTTTCGAAGGAGGCTTCACTGCGATGCACCAATTTGCCATGTTTAGAGGGCGCTCCAGCCGCACAGTTTACATTACGCCTATGGAAGCTAGCTCTCTCCTCCCTAGACACTCGTCACTGCTACGGCTGCCGCGAGACAACTACGGGAGCCTTCGGTAAAACCAGTCCTTGGGAGCGTTCGCTGAAGACGTCTCAACACGATGACAGAGCGCGAAAACCATGTCGTGACTGCATTGCTGTAAGGAGTGACCACATTCCTTATTAAAGAACTTTGTCCATTGCATTCTGACACCTCATTTTTGGACAAGTTCCTGTGTTATTTTTTGATGAAAAATGATTCTAGTGTAAAATACTTTACACCATTCTGAAACTAGCATTGTAATTCATGTTTCAAATTTCATTAAAATCATTTATGTAGTTTCCTGTTTATCATAATTTTTCTGAGTTTTCCTTTATTAATGGAAACCAGTGTATGATGAATGTCAGTCAGTATCATTCAAGGCTATGTGTTTCAACAGCCTATTATCACTAACAAATAAACTTTCATTCTGTAATTTAAAAAAAAAAAAACTTGCAAAAATCAATAATTTCATCAGAGTTGGGTTGTTTTACCTCTGAGCAGCACTTTTTTGCACACCATGGGCTAAATGGCCAGGTCACATGGACCCCGAAGGCTCAGAGAAGGTTGGGGGAGGGGACCCACTGGAACAGCTGTTGGGAGACAGATGGTAGCCTCCCGTCAAGGCCATCCAGCATGTTCTTTAACGTGCACAGGGTATGGCTCTCCCGCACACGGGACTACGGCTTAACGTCCCATCCGATGGACAGCGGCCTTTCCAAGCTCATCGGTGTCCCCTACTGACCGTGGGCAGGGCGGGGAATTTTGCGGAGATAAATCTCAACGCTGACCCAGCTGGGACTCGAACCTGGGAACTACAGATTATGAGCCTGGCGCGCTATCGACTGAGCCACCCCCGCCCCAATTTCATCAGAGAAGCTATTCAAACAAGTACATACCACTAAACAACAAATGGCCATTCCGCAATTTAAGAAAACCCCAGAGCAAAATCATCGGAGACAACCATTTTAAACTGAACATACTGCTAAACAAACCAACAACCATTCCACTCTTTTTATCCTACTCCCAGAACAAACCAATCTTGTAGCAACCCTAAAAAACAAAACTGTAAACAATTCACTGACGATTCACAGTATAAAAAAGCCCCTGGAACTAAATAATCCCATCAGAGACAATATTTAAAAAATACAAGAATTATCATAAACAACTTGCCACCGATCCTTAGCATAAAATGTTCTAGGACCTAATAATCCCATCAAAAAAAACAAGCTTAAAAAACATGTATAATTGTAAACAATTTACCACCAATCTGCATTATTAAAAAAAAATCAGAACAAGATAATCTCATCAGAGACAACCATTTTAAAAAGAGCATATCGCTGACAAAGAAATCGTCCCATTTCCCACCTAACACAATAATAGGGAATATGCATTTACCTAATTCTTATAAATTGTCTGCAACTTTCAGCACTTACCTAAGGCAAAATTTATACCTTTATGCTACGTACATAAGAATTAAATCCAAATCGCATTAAAAAAAACTATATGAATAGCTTGCCCTTTTTCTGAAAATAAACTAACTTTTATTCAACTTAGCAGGTCAAGAACCAGAGGCCACACGAAATATACCAACGGACAATCCAAAAAAATCATTTGATATGATGAAAAGCTATTATACTATATAAATTCACTTACTTTTTTTAATCCTACTAAAAACAAACATTAGGGCTTTTAATGTTACTTTACACCCCCTTTCACGACCAAGGGAAACATTTTTCCCATTTTAAAATTGGTGATTGTCGTATTTAATTATAACCTTATCTGCATTTTTTATACAGAATGTCAAAATAGAACGTATGCCGAACGCAATTACATAAACGGGAACGTTTAGAAAAAAAAAGAAATGTCAGGACGCATAATATATGTACTATGTGCAATGTCCATCTTTGCCTCACTACCAAAAGAAATTGCTTCGCCGAATATCATAATTAGCACATCATTCTATATAGTAATTTTATTTCACAATTTTGTATTATTTTAGTTAACATTTTGTTCTAATAAACCAATAAATAAAAGACATTGCATAATAAGCCTAACTATAATTTGTGTTACCTTTATAGTCCATTGGGAAAAATATTTCCCATAAAATTCCAAAAAAACTACACATTGTTATGTATTTTTCTTATGATTTTTATTTATTTTATGTCTAAACAAACTAAAATAAACAGTTACATACTAATATTAACTCTTAGAAACCTTATGGTCCTGAAAGGGTTAGGAACGTTCAGTAACCACTCATGGTGCCATCTAGTGAGTTGAGTGCCGTAAACTGCAGGTATACCTACATATTATTAGTAGTTACAAGTTATTAGAAATTAAAATAAATTTACAATATAAAAAAAAATCTCAGCACCTGGTGAGCCCCGATCGGTTGCTGGTGAAAACAAATTAGCCTTCCCATGCAAACAATCTGAGTTTAGCAGTGATCATTTTAAGGTACCCATTAACTGATTATGAATTTAAATTTCCTATCTTATATGATAGGAAATATAAGACAAAAAACTTAAATCAGTTTAGCTACATTTTTGGAGAGAATAGCAACAGTTATTGTGTTCCTTTCTCCAATGTTTTTTTTTTTGCACAGTACTTGGATCATCAGCTGTAGCAAGCTTCGTATGCAGCACGGGAAATGGTGTTCACCGCAGCCAACTGAACTGCATGCATATATGTTTTACCCAGATATAATCTCATGGAACCAGCAGACGAGAATTTTTGATATTAACAAAAATTAATTAATATTCAATACGTAGGCATCATCCCCTGATCAATAATAGATCAATCAATATATTTCAAAAGTTAGCATTACAATATATCAGGAATAACAACAAATGTTATTGTGACCATGATTATTTTTAAAGTGTTTGGAAAGTGGCAGCTTGTCATGTGACATGGGAAGGAGTGGCTTCCCACATCCGAATGTTTTTGATACTGATGAAAGTTAACCTAATAGCTAATAATTATAACTAACAATCAATATATAATATCATTCATTAATTAATAATCAACTAATAGTTTTTGAGCAGCATTTTCATGTAGTTCGGACATACAACAATTCAAATACATACCTCTTGTGATCAGCTGCTGGGTTACGAGTTATGGTGAAATGAAACCGACATTGGCCAACAAATGACAAGTGAAATGGAATAGGAAGATAATAGTAGGGAACGTAAAGCGTATAATTCATTATAAATAAAAGTGTCTTAACTCAGTGAAAGTTTTAATCCCTTATCAATCCAATAGTGCAACCCAGGTAAAAATAGACATGCATGAGACCCATTCCAGTTGCAATGTCAATCATGGCACACAGATCAGGGAAGTTCTCTAATCTGTATTATTTCTTACACTCTGAAGTTTCTAATTCTAAGTAATCCAATAAGTAATTAGTTGGACAGAGTCAGGAGTGTTTGGTATAGGTTCAATAACCCCCATTTAGAAATAAGCTATGACCTTCAACTCTGTAAAAGAATTTAGGTGTGGATTTTGCCATGTATACAATCTGGAAATGGTCAGCTGGAGTCACAAATTTCCTTTGATTGGTGCACTAACAAGCAAGCACACTGCACCTTTAGTACAGCAAAGGAAATAGAAAACAATTCTTCCCTTTCATTAACATTCTCCTATTGGGAAGAGGGCAAAAACACTGTACAATTTGGAAGCAGTTTTTCGTAAGTGTAAAACTGAAATAAAAAACCTAAAAATCGGAAAAGTCCAATAAAATCAAAGTAGTTGGCAGATCTGGGAAAGCTATGTACCATTCCCCTGTGATGATGCACAGAACCAGTCAGGCATAACACCTAAAGTAGCTTTCAGGGAGATATCCTCTCATCTGATGAGAAATGGTAGGAGAGGGATGCGAGATCAGCCGAGACTTACTTTTTAGTCAGATTTACTTTTTATAACTCATGCTGAAAAGTAGTCAACTCCACAAGGTCTTGATGTTGACCACTTACACCTGGGATTCCCTACACTCAGGATCACATAAAGCTCTTAGACTGACCAGTTAATCCTGAAGGTACCGCTACTATTTGGGTCACAGGGTGAATGGGATTTTGATTTTGGGTCACAAAGTAAACAAGTATTTGAATTTTGGGCTGCAACAGAAAAAATGGGGGAAACATTCGACTTTCACCAACCCAACTTGTCTTGACTATGATTTTGTACTAGGACATTTGCACTGAGGCTTCTGCTGAAGCACCATCTGTATTTACTGCTTGTTTGCTGGTTGTCAGCCCCAATTAAACAGATACACAAGATACTTCATATCAACTGCAAATAATCCTGATTCAAAGCCACTGCAGGTACCTGAACACTTGAAACTAGTCTTTACCAGTCCTAAATAGGAGTAATGTTTCTCACACATCTGTTTGCTGTTGTTTGAAAGAGCATGAGGATTCTGATGGCAAAGAATTCCATTAGATGCTGCAATTTCTACCAGCACGATACCTTTAGATTCTAGCAGATAAAGAACATCTCTGCCCCATGCCTGTGATTAGAGGCTGGTTGATATATATGTGATTAGAGGCTGGTGATCCTATCAACCATGCCTCTGATTAGAGGCTGGTTGATATTACCTCACTTAATAAACCTAACTTCTTCAAAAATACTGCTAACCAATTACTTCCCACAGATACTTGGAACATGGACTCTTAACAGAAGGTATTATCTGGATATTGTCATACAGAAGTTCCAGTAGTATAGTCTGAACACTGGGTTTGCAACATACCAAAGGTCAGAAAATTAAAAATGTTAAATTTCTCTTTTTAGAGACATGATGGCAGCACACACCTATAAGGTGTAACAATGCTTCTCAGCACTAATGCTCTTTTAAAATATGGAAGCATTAATGAAAGATTTCTTACAGCTTAATTTAAAACATGGATTAAAGATAGGTTTTATGAACAACTTCAGGATATTTTGAATTAGGTCAAAAAAGCACATATTCTACTTGTTTTGAGTGACTTCATTCCCAGTTAATACTAACTCTTTCCTTTGGGTAGGAACAATAATATAAGTTTTTCGCACTAGTGGTTGCAATGCCTATGGGGAACATCTGCAAGTTAACTTAATGGTCTGAATATAACCAATACTACCAAAACCACGATGTTTATAAATACACATGGGTTTCATTTAATGTGTTGCATAGGAATCTGATTAGCTATGAATTAAATACCAAATAAACTTCTAAATTGGTCTCTGAAGTTCCTACCAGCATTGATTTCCTGAGCATTTAGCAATAGGGTTGGGTTGTTTTACCTCTGAATGGCACTTTTTTGCACACAATGGGCTAAATGGCCAGATCACAAGGACCCGAAAGGCTCAGAGAAGGTTGTAGCAGTAGTCTTTGTCCCATACCTGCAATAACAGAACTATTTGAAATTTTCAGCCCTACTTTTCTCAATAAACCTGGTTTCTTTAAAAATCTTAACCATTGTTTTTTTTTTTTTTTCAGATTACTCGATTGTGAGGACTCTGCATAGTAAATATTGATGTCCTCACACAGGAATTCCAGCATTATAACCTAGACATTCTGGACAAGACACCAGATTGACAAGTAAAGATCTGATACTTCAAAACATGTGCAGAGTGTAAAGTTAGCTTTCAGCAGTAATGCTCCTCTAGGATATAACTGCATTAACCCTTCTAGTGTCCAAGCCATCCACATACGTACGGAGAATTCGAATTGAGGGGCCAATGACATATGTATACACATTTAGTACAACAAAAATATATCGATTTTTTAAAAATAAAAATTGCCATTGTAATTTTTATATTTATATATCTTATAAAATATATATAATTCAGGCTTCAAAAATAATATTTTGTTTTTTAGTTTGATGCATATTTTATTAAACTACAATATAAATAATTTTAAAAAGCCATCTGAATGTCATTTCTTAGAAGCACTAAACAGTATTGCCGATTTGCTTGTTAATGTTCTTACTGCTAAAGCAACCTTCTGATTTAATTACAAAATAAAAAAGAAGTAATTACAAAATATGTTCCCCAATTTAGTTTTTCCGTTTCACACTCTTCTCTGTCAAAAACCTAGTCAGTATTCCCAAGTTATTTATATCATTTTTCCCTGCAATCTATGCATATTTTACACCTTCAAATCGAAACTAAAAGTAAACACATCCTTCTTAGAAATTCTGGTTGCACCTGCATTGAATTAGTTATGCTTCAACTGAGGCAAACAAGACTCAGATGGCTGATGCAATCTCTGTTGCTTGTGCTATGTGTTGTTTACAGTTTTGGTCCAGCATATTGGATACTCTTTGTAAAGTTAGTATTTTTTTTATATTTAAACCTTAGTTAGTTTTCATTTCAGTAGATTTATTTTCGGAAATTAGCGATCTTTTGGCCGATCGATAAGTATTGATTTTTTCATAGTTATATCATATGGTCGGTCTACAACTTGTGGCTGTGGATATTTTAACATCGTTTTAGCTATATGTTAATTTTTATTTTATTATTTATTACTTTTACAGTAAAACTTTGATCTAGTATCATTTTCTGAAAATAATTTTTTTAATGAAGTCTTGGATATGGAAGCAAATTAATTTCTGTAGTTTTATTTCCGCTAATTAGCGATTTTTAGATTGGCTGATTTATCAATTACTGATATATCTTTCCGGGTTGGCTGGATCGGAAGCCGGCTTAAAAGCTGTTGCGGATATATTATTTATTAATCCCATTTAGGTTATAAGTAATTTTTCTTTCATTATTTCTTGTTTTTTTAATAAAAAAACTTTAAGATTGTACCGTATTCTGAAATTGAATGTCTTGGGTACGGAAGCCAATAGACTTCCTTATAGGGCAATTTCGGGAAGGGCTTGTTCTTGGTGCACAAACCTTTCTGCACTTAACCAAGATCGCCAAACTTCGACACCCAAAGAAAAAATTCATAATGTTTAATAAAAAAGGCAGCCAAGAAAACTTTTTCCTATTTCATAACCAGTTCAGAAAATTTCGTGAATATGAGAAGGCCAAGTCGCGTTGTATAACACTGGCTGTGTTTAAAATATACGATACTGAAAAGATTCATTAAAAAAAATAAAAATCATATTTAAGGTGAATATAATAGTATTCGGGAGGAAATTTCCTTTTGATAATATAACTATTTTTAATTTTAACTATATTAATAATTTAAATTATTTTTATTCAGCAGGTTTTCCAAAACGAAGCCTTAATAGTATAGTGCAATCTTTTTTTTCACCATATCACATTGAAAAATGCTTATTAAAATCAATATGCTTGCAAATTTATTTATATTATTTATTTTCATAAAATTCGTAATTAAATTCTGTTTAATTTCGTATATAACATGACCTATTTCAGTTGATTGGTCATTTTTTTTTAATTCTAAAGTTGACTTGTTTATTTGACTCAGCGCAATTGGCTCAAAGCATGGTGGTACCAAGAAAAAAATTACAAAACGAGAAGAATATTTACTTAAAACCAAAAAAATAATTTTTTTGTTATTCAGAAATATATAGTCATTCTATTCATGTGCATTGCAATCATTTTCATCTATTAGTTTTTTTTAAATAAATTTTTATTTGAGTTGCCAGATGGATTTTTTTACTACATGACTCTAAAAAAGTCCTATTAAAATAAAACATAAGTTTTTTGTTACATACTTGATTTTCAGAAAATCCAGAATCAAATGCTGATTAATTTGGTAATACAACATGCCATAATTCCTTTCATTAATTATTTGGCAAAAAAAGTTCTAAATTTTTTTTGGCTAAGCATAGTGAGAAAATAGCTTGGCCCCTGGATGGAAACCTGTTTTTCAGCCTAGACGCTGGAAGTGTTAATGAAAGATTTCTTAAAGCTAAACTTAAAACATCGATTAAAGACTTTAATATTGTCTTCTGTTGCACTCCCACTGAGGGTTATGATGAGAATGGGAAATATAGGTTTTACAAACAACTTCAGGAAATTTTAAACTCTCTCAAGAAAGAGATAACAATTTGTGCTTTGCGACTTCAGTACCAAAGTTTGTACTGATGCTGATCTTGAGATATGAATGATAGGTTCTTCTGCCATACGTAGTTGCAATAGCAATGGGGAATATCTCTTAAAAGTAAGTAAACTTAATGGATTCACAATAACACTTACTATAAACAGCAAGATATTTATAAATACATATGGGTTTCACTGAAGAGATGCATAGGAAAATGATGAATATATTAATTATATATAAATTAATAGATATTTATTTTATATCAATTAATAGATATATATATATATTAACAGTAAATGGTCTAGTTATGTTAGAACTACTAGGTTGTATAGAGATGACAACGTTGGATCTGACAATTATCATGTTAAAAGTGTCTCGCAAGTGAAGCTTGTGAAATGCTCTAAGGCATCACAGGTTACTTAGTCATTAAGACAATTGTGTTTCACTTACTACTGAAATTGAGGAAGAATGGGATCATTTTAGCAGGCTATTACTGAAACAAACAGTACTCTTCAAGGTAAAAAGAAGTATATGACAAAGTCAACTGACTGATAAGGAAATGGACCTTATTTACAAAAACAAAGACTACAGGAGTAAAATTAATCAACAGTCTTAAAAGTCTAAACTACTAGTCTAAAAACACAGCATTTGAGAGAGTTTAATAAACCTATAAAGGATCAGTGAAAAACTGATAGGAATCTTTAGCTTGATGGGCTGGTTGATAAACAACAGAAGCAGCTATACAACACAAAAACAGAAAGCTGTAGCAGATAGCAAATATTTTTATGTGGGAAAGACTGCCATACTAGGGGATATAAGAAAGATAATTGAAGGTTATGATTCTGTCATGGAAAGATTGGCTACATGCTTCCAAGATGTTCTGAACAATATGGTTAGTTGTACTACAAATGTCTGTAATAATATATTTGCATTACTGGCTATTATTGTTGGCTGTATACCATTTTGGTGCTATATTAAAAACTGAAGTTACTTGGATACTTCAAAATGAAATCCACACAAATTCTTAGGTGTTTATGAAATTACTACTGTAATGCTTAAGCTGGGATTGTTTCTGTTGTCACATGGCTCACCAGAAACATTATCATTTTTATTATAAAGGTATTATTTCTTAGGATTTTGCTACAACTATTATTACTATCATTATTTCCAAAAAAAAGTTAATGTTTCTTGCAATAATTATAGGGGCATCAGTCTACTTTTTTGTTCCATGTCATTCCATGCTCACTGCAAACAATTCTTCATTATTGTGCTTAACAATATTAAGAATTTAGTAAAAATAATAATTTGAGATGAACATTGTAGGTTGAGAAATGGTACAGCTCATCATCATCATCATCCTCAAGCAGTCCTGGGCTACAGAGGTCCAACCAGACCGTGCAATTTAGTTCTCCAAGCAAGTCTGTCCTGAGCTACATCTACTGCATCTGGCCACTGCACACCAATTCTAATAAGGTTCTGTTTGACACTGTCTGCCCACCGCATCCTAGGTCTCCCCATCTTTCTGAGGCCTTTAGGCACACTGTTCATAACCCTATTCGCCAATCTATAATCATTCGTATGGGCAACATGGCCAAAACAACAGTCTCTCTCTTTGCACAATATGCTGCTTAAAGGAAGTTGCAAACTCCTATTGCAAGCTTATCATTACTTACAAAGATGAACCACCTAATGCACAAGATACTGCATAAGCATCTTGAATCAAAAGCATCTAGCTTCCCGTTATCTTGTTTACAAAGTGTCCAAGTTTCACTACCATAACTAACCCTAGAAAGAACCAAACTATTATACAGTCTAATTTTAGACTTTAGGTGTATACACCTATTTCCCCACACTCACCACAGATTCTTAAAAGTACAGGATGCAATTCCTATTCGTCTCTTAATCTCATGTCGCACATCGCCAGTATCTGTTATATAGCTCTCAAGATAATTAAACTGTGACACCTGCTCAAGACTGCAACCATTCAGATTAACTGAATCACAGCCTGCCTGACCAATTTTCATCACTTTAGTTTTCTCTCTGTTTATAACCAAACCTACTCTACTACCAGTCTCATCAACAGCTCGAATGAAAGAATTCATCTCTACAACATCATTTGCCAAAAGGGCTAAATCATCAGCATATTCTAATTCAGAAATTTTCATATCTCCAGTCCATTTAAGGCCAAAATCTTTCCCCAGAAGTGAATTTCACATAACATAATTAAGAACCAAGCTAAAGAGAAAAGGAGACAAAATGCACCCTTGTCGAACATGAGAAGTAATGCTAAACCAATTGCAACAAGCCTTAACAACTCTCACACAAAACTCAGTGTTATTATAGAGAGCTTTCATTATGTTAACTAACTTGTCTGATATACCATATGATCTCACAATCAACCACAAATTATGATGATCAACAGAGTCGAAAGCCTTTTTGAAACAACAAAGCTAGCAACCAAAGGTTTATGAAACGCTAAACATTTCTCAAGAATCTCATCATCATCATCATCCTCAAGCAGCCATAGGATACGGAGGTCCAACCAGACCGTGCAATTTAGTTCTCCAAGCAAGTCTATCCTGAGCTACATCTACTGCATCTGGCCACTGCACACCAATTCTAACAAGGTCCTGTTTGACATTGTCTGCCCACCGCATCCCAGGTCTCCCCCTCCTTCTGAGGCCTTTAGGCACACTGTTCATAACCCTATTCGCCAATCTATAATTATTCATACGGGCAACATGGCCAAACCAATGGAGTCTCTCTCTGCACAATATGCTGCTTAAAGGAGGTTGCAAACTCCTTTGTCTAATCTCATCATTAGTTACAAAGTTGAACCACCTAATGCCCAAGATACTGCGTAAGCATCTGGAATCAAAAGCATCTAGTTTCCTGTTATCTTGTTTACACAGCGTCCAAGTTTCACTACCATAACTAACCCTAGAAAGAACCAAACTATTATACAGTCTAATTTTAGTCTTTAGGTGTATATGCCTATTTCTCCACACTCTCCATAGGTTCTTAAAAGTCCCGGCAGCAATCCCTATTCGTCTGTTAATCTTATGCCGCACATCACCATTATCTGTTACATAGCTCCCAAGATAATTAAACTGTGACACCTGCTCAAGACTGCAACCATTCAGATTAACTGAATCACAGCCTGCCTGACCAATTTTCATCACTTTAGTTTTCTCTCTGTTTATAACCAAACCTACTCTACTACCAGTCTCATCAATAGCTCGAATGAAAGAGTTCATCTCATCAACATCATTTGCCAAAAGGGCTAAATCATCAGCATAATCTAAATCAGAAATTTTTGTATCTCCAGCCCATTTAAGGCCAAAATCTTTCCCTTGCAGTGAATTTCGCATAACATAATCAATAACCAAGCTAAAGAGAAAAGGAGACAAAATGCACCCTTGTCGAACACCAGAAGTAATGCTAAACCAATTGCTACAAGCCTTACCAACTCTCACACACGACTCAGTGTTATTATAGAGAGCTTTCGTAATGTTAACTAACTTGTCTGGTATACCATATGATCTTACAATCAACCACAAATTATGATGATCAACAGAGTCGAAAGCCTTTTTGAAATCAACAAAGCTAGCAACCAAAGGTTTCTGAAACTCTAAACATTTCTCAAGAATCTGCCTAAGTGAAAATATCTGATCCACACATCCCCTACCACTTCTGAATCCACATTGCTCATCACGCAATTGACTGTCAACCAGATTCTTAATTCTATTAAGCACAATCATGGAAAGAACTTTACCTGGAACAGAGAGTAGGCTGATACCCCTATAGTTATCACAAGAACTGCGATCACTTTTTTTGAAAATAGGGATAACAATAGCTGTGGTAAAATCTTTACGAACCATGCCTTTATCATAAAAGATATTCAGGATTTCAGTCATCCAAGTGGTAACCGAAACATTCCCAGCTCTGTAGTAATTTCATCTACCCCCGAGGATTTATGAAGTTTAAGTTTAGAAATAGACAAAATAACTTCAGACTGTGTTATAGGGCCAACATTAAAGCCACCATTGCATCTATCATCATTAAAAACAATGGGAGTAGAACTAACCACATTGTTCAGAACATCACTGAAATGCTCAGCCCACCTAGCCACAACAGAATCCTCACTTTCTTCTACCTTGTTTATCCTTCAATCCCTGTATTACTGTCCATTTTCTACCACACAAAACATTAACTATCTGATACAGCTCTCTGCTGTTGTGCTGTCTAACTGCTTTCTCGGCTTTGTCAGCCAAGCCATCAAGCCAAAGATTCTTATCAGTAGCTAACTGAACCTTTACACATTTATTAAGTTCTCTGTAATGCTCTCTATTAGGACTATTAGGGTATTGATTCATGACATTCCTGCAGTTCTTTCCATCTGAAATAAGCTCAAGTGCCTTATCACTCAGACAATTCTGCCTCCTCTGCTCATTTTTCCCTAAAAGAGTACTGTTAGTTTCCAAAAAAGCCTGTTTAAAATGGTCCCATTCTTCCTCAACTTCAGTAGTAAGCGAACTATGACTGTCATAATGACTAAGTAACCTATCATGGGAAGCTTTAGCTATAACTGGGTCTTTCAGAGCTTCAGTATTAAAGGTAAAATTCCTAACCCTAGCACAACACTTTTTAAGGTTAAGTTGCAAGACACTTTTAACAAGGTAATGGACAGATCCAATTTCAGCTCCCCTATATGACCTGGTATTCCTAACAGAACTAGCCCATTTGCTATTCATTAATATATAATCAATCATATTCTTATGCAGCCCATCAGGTGAAACCCATGTGTACTTATGTATGTTTGCAGTGTTTGGAATAAGTGTTAGTTATTCTGAATCCATTGAGTTTACTTACCTGTAGGAGATGTTTCCCATTGCCATTGCATCTACTTCCCCAAAGTTTAGAGTCAGTACCAACTTTGGCATTGAAGTCACCTAGAACAAGGGTAATATCTCCTTTCTTGACAGAATTCAAAATATCCTGAAGTTGTCCGTCCATGTGTACTTATGTATGTCGCGGTGTTTGTAATATGTGTTAGTTATTCTGAATCCATTGAGTTTACTTACCTGTAGGAGATGTTGCCCATTGCAACTACCAATACCAAAGGGCCTATCACCCCTCCCCAAAGATCAGAGTCAGTACCAACTTTGGCATTGAAGTCACCTAGAACAAGAGTAATATCTCCCTGACAGAATTCAAAATATCCTGAAGTTGTCCATAAAACCTATCCTTCTCATCGGCATCCTCAGTGGGGGATAACAGCATATAACATTCAAGTCTTTAACGCTTGTCTGAAATTTTGCTGTAAGAAACCTTTCATTAATGCACTCATATCCTAAAAGAGCATCACTAGCGTGTCTGCTGAGAAGCAGACCCATGCCTTGGTGATGCTTGTCATCCCTCCCTGAAAAGAGAAATTTAAGATTATTTTTAAGAATCTGACCATTATCTGTCTATCTGGTCTCTTGCAAGCCGAGAATATCTAAATCATAATGGTGGAATTCTTGTGTGAGGACATCATGCATATATCAAATATTTTCACTTAAATAAATTCTTGAAAAATTAGTTAAATCATACCAAAAGTTTGGCAGCAAACATAAGTTCATTGATACACATCTCACAGCTTTCCACCATTAACATACAAACTCCCTTCACAAGGTAGATAACAGCAAGTAGAAACACAATCTGTTAATCCAACAGGGCAATAACTAAGTGGGACCACTACACTAAATTTGGAACCGATTGTTCAAATACCCACTGAACAAGTTCCACAACAGAATGGCAATGAAAAAACAGTGGCAACAAACAGCTGAATGCAAAAACACCGCCTGAGCAATACATGTCAACAAAAACTGTGACTCTACGTAATACTGCCAATGAAACGGTGCATACAAAAATGGCAGACAACAAAATGCCACCTATACAAAATGGCATGAACAAAAACACACCAGCACATAACACTGAGAGCAAAAACGCCACCAATGCATCATGGCTGCGAAATGGCAATTAGATCCCTTTAATGAAATATTTATATAACAGTTTAATAAAATGTGCACCAAATAGAAAAGGGAGTACTATTTTTAAAGCTTAAATTAAATATTTTTATCAGATATGTACAAAAAGATTTTGGAACAGTAATTTCTATTTTTTTTTTTAATCAAAGTTTCATATGTATTAAGAATAAATATATCCATTTCTGGACTGTCATTTCTGAATCTGTTAACATCTGTAAACAATGCACACTCTTGAAGGTTTAAAGCTCATTATATGAAGCTCTTGTGATAGACCATACTTGTTATATCAGACTTTCACTGCATATGAAATAGAAAAGTATTTCGTCCATCATCACATTATGTATGCATTTGTATATATATGATATGATATCATGTTATGTCATTATATCATGAATAGCTGTGAAAATTTTATGGATATGAATTACACTCTGGTATTTTTCAACCTGTGAAAAAGACACCCTAAGGGTGCACAAACACTCATTAGGGAGTACAAAAGAAAAAGATGGCAATAACAGATGATGTATTTTCACTAAAAATAAGAGTAATCTTTCACTTAAAAATTATATATTGCCTTTTACTTTTTTCTTACATCAGGTGGTACACAATGTTCTATGTTGCTCTAAAGGAGCATACCAATACTACAGATTAATTACAAAAGGGTATGAAGCCTAAAAAACGTTTAGGTATTACTGGATTAAGGGTTTCATGAATACAGAAATGCTAGAAAGTAGTAACACAAAAAGGTTAAGGAACATTGTTATACAAACAGAATTAGAAATAAAAGTGACAACTTACTATTCTCTCAGATCCTCAGGAACATCCAATTCAAATTTACTAAATGTACTTTTATTAATTGATGAACTGTAAAATATAAAATAATACCATTTATCTCATAATTGTAGTAGATACTTTAAAACAGTTTCTCTGTAACCTTCTAAACTACTTAATGACCAATAAAAAAAATAGAGTTATACCTAATCATATACGGTATTTGAAACAAATTTCAATACATTAAGAAACATGGAATAATTTATACTAAAGAAGAGCAGTTTCATAATATACAAATACTTCAGTTTAACACTGAACTTTGTGAAGTACTATTTTGGATATCATTAATTTGAAATATAAGCTGAATACAAGTGTTGGTTACTTTAGCATATTTATATCATTTGCAATGATAATGATAAGCAACTCATAAAGACATAAATCATATGATTTATATCAGAAATCAAATTCTGGCATAAATCTAACGATTACTAGTCATTTGAAACTTTGCTCAAGGTTTTTCATTAAATCAATATATCAATGACACCCAACCTTTTCAGACTGAAAAATGACTATCAGAACTTGCAGACAAAATATGGTAGCCACCAATGTAATATATATATATAGAGAGAGAGTGCCCCATGACTTAAGGTCAGTATACCTCAGGACCTTATTCCAGAGGTCATTCTGAGTCAAAAAGTGTCATAAAAACATGGGTCTGATCCAAAACAGTTACAGAACTATGGAAAATCACAGTACATTGAACAAAATGGAAAAAACTATATTGTCTATTTTACATAGTTTCGTACTGGTACATGTTCAAAATGGCCTCTGTCAGTTTGGATGCATTTTCTGACTAATGACTAAGGAATATGTAACCTTATTAAGAACTTCAGTGTTATTTATGCATTTTTCAGCATTCTAAATTCCTTGAAGTAGTTCTCCGCTATTCACCTTGTGTTCTTACACCATGGTTTTCATGTGTGTCGTCAGTATTTCCTTCTCCCCTCCCTCTCATCTATGCATATATAATGATATATGTATATGATTCTTTCAATATAAATGGAAGTGATTGCCCACTGTTCTTCAATTAGACATGATGTCAGGCATCCTGATGTGAAAACATGCATAATCAGCTTCTGGCTCACAAAAAGCATGAATGTGGCTAATGGTCAAGGTGGGGATCAACTTAATGAGTGGGGGGGGGTAATCAGTATCTGGGACAAGCAGATCAGATTACACTGCAAGATGCAAAGTGTTAGGCTAATATGTTTTGAGCCTAGGGAGGCTTGAGATTGGTCGGTTGTTTGGGGAGACTTGAGATGGTCAGGGGAAAAAGGAAATGAAAAGAGGGCTGGAAGCTGGAGAGTAGAAGTCAAGCAGTAAGGTCAATCATGGATTTTAGTGTGGCAGCCAGGGTAGAGTGTGTGGTTGAAATCTCGCAATGTGTAGACTTCTATCCGTAGTCTGAAGTCTGAGCATATACATATGGTATTTTGTATCCTTTACAGCTAGTATAGTGTGATGAATAATTAATCTTCACCTTACATTACCAAACAGCCCAGTATCTTATAGTAACATTTTTCATAATAAAGTTGTTAAGTTACATTCTGCCTCTGCTCAAGTTGATCGATGCCCCAAAGTTTGACACATAGATATAAAATCCTCTCAACTTGCTAGCATACAGGATTGAATCAACCACCCAGCTATAGAACCTTACAATGTGACCTCACATGTGATAATCTAGCAGGTTCAGATCTGATGATCAACAGTGGCTAATTCTGTGTACCACCACACAAGCAATCTGTCAGTAAGGGGTCATCTTGCTGTTTCAGATATTGTGTGATTTTACTACTGAAATGTGGTAGTGCCCCATCATGCTGATAGTACATCTTAAGTTTTGTTCATATAAGAACATTCTCTAAGAGAATTGGCAGTTCATGTTACAAAAATTCAGCATAAATGTCACCTATCAGACATCGCAAGAAGATGTATGATCAAATTATAGCTGCTCACCAATGACACTGCACATTTACAGTAAGGCCAACTTTGAAAATTACTTTCCATTATTCCATGTGAATTGTCAAAAGCTCATAAATGGTAATTTCCCATTGTTGGCTCCACTATGAGTAAGAGTGAACTGGGCCTTGTCAATGAACAAAATGTAACAATGCAAGAGGGGGTGCATCAATCCAATAGCAAAATTCCAACTGCGTACATATGTCTACAGATTCCAGATGTTGAATTTGCTGGATATGGTATGGATACAATCCTTCTCTATGCAGTTTTCTCCATACTCTCAGGCAGCATAAACTGGAAGGAGAGCTGTGTACCAATCCACAATGGTGATGCAGAGAACTGGCCAGATCTAGTGCCTAATGTCCGACCCCGCCTTCTCGTGGTGCAGGCCATTAGTACTTTTCAAAAGAACTATTCTCTTTTGGAAGGGAATGCAAGGGGAGGGCTGGCAGTTCAGTATGGCCTACTGATCTGGTCATGTATGGTCACTTTTTTATCAACCTGCTGAGGAGTGATCAACTTCACAGGGTCTTGGTGCTAACCATTTATACCTATTAGACTGGATTTGTTTATGGATTTGAGCTTGATTATGGATCCTGGACTTGCTGTACTTGTGGGCATCTGTTGAGGGAGAATCTACCACTGTGTTTTCTGTTTACTTCTGGGTTGCCACCATAAGTTAACAGAGGCATAGGATACCTTATATCAGCTGGTGGATAATCCTGATCAGAGGTCATCGCAGGTACCTGAACCTCACTTAGCTAGTTCGGCATCGTCAATCCTAAACTGGAGTAATGTATCTCAGGCAGGTCATATGGCTCTTGAAAAAGTTCACTTGAAAAGGTGGTGACTGAAATTCCTGCCAGCATCAGTGACTTCAGCCTTTAGCAGAGGAGGAACAGGTCTTTCCTCCATGCCTACAATCAGGGGGCTGTTTGATATTGTTGGCCCTAACTATCTCAATAAACCTAGTTTCTTTAAAAATCCTACTAATTATTTTCTCTCTGCAGGTAAGTGGTATGTGAGGATGTTATATAGAGATTAATCTCTCGATGTCCTCACACAAGAATTCCAGATCTATAACCTAGATATTCTAGGCTTGAAAGAGACCATATGGACAAGTAAAGGTGAGATACTTAAAAATAACTTTAAATTTCTCTTTTCAGGGAGGGAGGATCGAAAGCATCTCCAAAGTGTAGGTTTGCTTCTCAGCAGACACGCCAGTGATGCTCTTCTAGGATATGACTGAATTAATGAAAGATTTCTTAGAGCAAAATTTAAAACAAAAATTAAAGACTTGAATGTCATCTGTTGTTATGCCCCCACAGAGGACTCTGATGAGAACGAGAAGGATACATTTTACAGCCAGCTTCAGAATATTTTAAATTCTATGAAGAAAGGAGATATTTCTCTTGTGCTAGGTGACTTCAATACTAAAGTTGGTACTGACTCTGACCTTTAGGCAGGAATTTTAGGTCCCTTTGGCATTGGAAGTTCCAATGGCAATGGAGAACATCTCCTACAGGTAAGGCAACAGGCAACTTAATGGTTTACGAATAACTAATACATACTACAAACACAGGGACATTTATAAATATACGTGGGAAAAAAACTAAAGTAATGAAAATTGGTCAGGCAGATGATTCTTCAGTTGCTTTGAATAGCTGTACTATTGAGCAAGTGTCTCAGTTTAATTATCTTGGAAGCTATGTAACAGATACTGGTGATGTGCGGCAGGAGATTAACAGAGGAATAGGGATTGCCGCTGGGACTTTTAAGAATCTATGGAGAGTATGAAAAAATAGGCATATACACCTAAAAACTAAAATATATAATACTTTGGTTCTTTCTAAGGTTAGTTATGGTAGCGAAACATGGACCCTTTGTAAGCAGGATAACAAGAAACTTGATGCCTTTGATTCTAGATGCTTATGTAGTATCTTGGGCATTAGGTAGTTTGACTTTGTAAGTAATGATGAGGTTAGAAGGAGTTATCATCAACCTCTTTTGAGCAGTATATTGTGCAGAGAGTTGGGTTGTTTTACCTCTGGGCGGAACTTTTTTGCACACCATGGGCTAAATAGCCAGGTCACATGGACCCTGAAGACTCAGAGAAGGTTGGGGAAGGGGACCGACTGGAACAGCTGTTGGGAGACAGATGGTAGCTTCTCATCAAGGCCTTTTGTTGGGTTGTTGTTTTACCTCTGAGCGGCACTTTTTTGCACACCATGGGCTAAATGGCCAGGTCACATGGACCCCGAAGGCTCAGAGAAGGTTGGGGGAGGGTACCCACTGGAACAGCTGTTGGGAGACAGATGGTAGCCTCCCATTAAGGCCATCCAGAGTGTTCTTTAACATGCACAGGGTATGGTTCTCCCGCACACGAGGCCACGGCTTAACGTCCCATCCGACGGACATCGGCCTTTCCAAGCCCATCGGTGTCCCCTACTGACCATGGGCAGAGCGGGGAATTTTGCGGAGATAAATCTCAACACTGACCCAGCTGGGACTTGAACCTGGGAACTACAGACTATGAGCCTGGCACGCTACCGACTGAGCCACCCCCGCCCCTCTCGTCAAGGCCATCCAGCGTGTTCTTTAATGTGCACAGGGTATGGCTCTTCCGCACATGGGGCCAAGGCTTAACGTCCCATCCGACAGAGTGGGCTTTCCAAGCCCATCGGTGTCCCCTACTGACTGTGGGCAGGGCGAGGAATTTTGCGGAGATAAACCTCAGCGGTGACCGAGCCGAGACTTGAATCTGGGAACTACAGATTACGAGCCTGGCATGCTACCGACTGAGCCACCCCCACCCCCATATTGTACAGAGAGACTGTTGGTTTGGTCATGTTGCCTGTATGCAAAGCTTCAGATTGGCAAAGTGGATTATGAACAGTGTGCCTAAGGGTATCAGAAAAAGGGGGAGACCTAGGATGTGATGGGCAGACAATGCCAAACAGGGCTTTGCTAGAATTGGCCTAGAATGTCCAAATGCAGCAGCTGTAGCTCAAAAGAGACAAGTCTGGAGAGGAAAATTACACAGTCTGATTGGACCTCTGTAGCCCATGGCTGCATGAGAATTTTGTATCATGTATGTATGTACCAAATATTGAGGTGGGTGGAAATTCTTTTAATTCCACTCACCTCAAAAATTCCTGAATTCATATTAAGTTCAAAGGAAGATAGGGTACTGGATAGGTTGGGTTGTTTTACCTCTGAGCAGCACTTTTTTGCACACCATGGGCTAAATGGCCAGGCCACAAGGACCCCGAAGGCTCAGAGAAGGTTGGGGGAGGGGACCCACTGGAACAGCTGTTGGGAGACAGATGGTAGCCTCCCGTCAAGGCCATCCAGCGTGTTCTTTAATGTGCACAGGGTATGGCTCTCCCGCACACGGGGCCACGGCTTAACGTCCCATCCGACGGACGGCGGCATTTACAAGCCCATCGGTGTCCCCTACTGACCATGGGCAGGGCTGGGAATTTTGCGGAGATAAATCTCAACGCTGACCCAGCTGGGACTCGAACCTGGGAACTACAGATTACGAGCCTGGCGCGCTACCGACTGAGCCACCCCCGCCCCAGGGTACTAGATATTTTTGTTCAATGATAAAGAGAAATCAGATTTTGTGCCCTCTCTTCCTTTGAAGTTAATGTGAATTCAGTAAGTTATTTTTCATCAAGGGTATATTTTGCATTTACTTTTTGCATGTAGGAATATTACTATTTTATAATTTTATATTTTGCTTTTTAGTATCTACTTTGCAAAAAACTGCCCCCCAAAACACTTATCTTTACCCAGGGAAAAGAGAAGTGTTTTTGGAAACAGAGGTTTTAGTGGATAGGAAAATTTTTTGTGGAAGTGTTTTTTGAAGTATAATTGCTACATTTCTTATGCTCATTTCTTATGTTCATTCTATTCACCATTAAATTCCCTGGCACCCTTTTCTTTTTGGAAGGAGGAGAGAGAGGAGAGCATAACATGAAGCAGCTCATGACATTTTGATGTCACAAACTTTTATTGCAAGTATAACTCATTGAGATCAACTTCATAAAATTTTCCTCTCTATTTAGGGGAAAAACCAAGACAATCCCTGCCCCTGATATGTAGGCAAAGTAATTAGATAACTGCAAAGATAAATGTACTCTTAAAATTGTATAAGAATTCCAACATCGGAGGAAAGTTTGGAAATTAAAAATAATTTAGCCAAATGCAAGAAGCTCCACAAAGCCAAAGTGGATGTGTCGGCAAAAATAGTGAATTACAGTTTTCCCAAATCAACCATTTCTGAAAATTATACCTAACCACTGGAGGTTCAAGGCCATTGAATACTAGAGTTCAAATAGGTAATAATAATTTCTAAATTATGTTAACTATATTTACATACGTATATATAGTGGGCAAATAATATTAACTATTGTTTATTTTTCTGACTTTTATTTTGCTTATTTTACAAGTATTAATATTCTATTTTATGGTTAACAATTATATACCAAAGCAGTTTATGGGAATTATGTCAAACTTGAAGACTGTTAGATTAAGGTGTTTCTGTGCAATAGAATGTCGGATTACACAGATTTGACAATATTATGTAATATAGCATCACAAAGATGTTGACTTAAAAAAAAAATAACTACCTGAAAGGGGTTCCTGTTCAATTTTAGCACTGCTTTTAGAAAATGCTCTCCCAATTCAAAATGTCATGCTTCACCACTGCTGATTAAGTGATTCATCTTGAAGCCAAATTACAATAAAAAAAACTACCAGTTGCAGATGTATCAATATTTTTAAATTATAATTAATAAGTTTTTAGATGAGGAATAATTTATCTGGTATTCTGCTTGCTGCCAATTAGTTAAAACTTGGATTCTGGTTCATGGACTGATTAGAGAATTTTTTAATTTTTGTTATGCTTATGATAAAAAGATCATACCTTCATTGAGAATTTTTTAATTTTTGTTATGCTTATGATAAAAAGATCATACCTTCATTGAAAATTTTCTAATATTACTTACTTTGTATTTTTAGGTCTTAAACGATCACTAGGCACAATTTCGGTACATGTTGTTTCCCAACCTACATATTCTACTACATGGAAGCCACCTTTAGTCATCTTGACTATAGCCCGCCACCAACCACAAGCTTCTTGTTCATTTGCACGTGAGAAAACCTAGTGTAAAAGAGATTAATAAAATAACTGCAATTATTTTAACAAACATTTTAACTATTTATTATTTATAACTTTTTAAATCTTAAGGGTTAAACAATATTTTGTTAGAAAAAGAAATTTAAAATATTAGTTTCAAAGAATTGAAAACAAAAAATTACACATTGTAACCACAATGCAATTTTCTTCTCCAGACACATTTATCTCATGTAACACCTGCCATAATAATAGTCTGAGTCTCAGAAGCCAAACTCTCATTTTCACTTTCTCAATTCTAGTGACCTGGAAATAATATCTCGTACAAAGTTCTACATTTTTAACGTAAATCAGCATTTTTTTAAACTTTTCCTAATCAAATATGGAAAACGACATTTGAAATTATAATTTTTAAACTGATGATTCTGCTGGAAAAAAAATTCAGCTAATCTTGACAATTCTTCATCTTGAGCCTGTAAGGACAACACTCATATACTTGAGTAACTGTAAATAGTGTCAAATACCAACACATTACACTTTTCCTCAGATGTTACATACATAGAGATTATCAATCAGCTTTCATTTCACAGCTCAGCTGTTAATGCCATTTTCCATCTAAAAAATATGGATTGCTTTCGAAACTATTAATGGAAGACATCAATTTTTAAATACTGATTTTCAGTGGAAGACGGATTTTTTTCTGCAATTGGGATGGAAGTGGATTTTTTTTCTTTACTTTGTTACTTCTAGAATTGTTTTCATGGTTCTTCAAATATATCACATGAATAAAAAGAATGATAATTATTTTAAAACTAATGAAAATAACACTATTTTACAATATATGTCAGATTTTGCTGAACTCAAATGGTGTTGCTTCAATCAAGATGGAATTATGGTATTACATCAGAAAACTTAATAATAAATGACATTAAAATAAAATGTTCAATGAAGAGAAAACTTAATTTTAAAAGATGGGATTTATTTGTCATATTTTACATCATACTGAAAAAATTTAATAATTAACCCTTTCAGGGCTCATGTCCATTATACAAGTTGACAGAATGCAAAATGAGAGATCGACGATGATTATATCAGTTTTTAGTACAGAACATGAAACTTTTTTTTAAAACTGCCATTTGAAAATTTTCTTACATATATCTTATAAAAATGCATTATTAATGCTTTAAAAATAATACTTTCTTTCTTGATTTTATGCACATTTTATTAAACTATGATATAAATAATTGTTAAAGCCATCTGATTGCCATTTCTTAGAAGCAATATATGGCATTGTAGATTTGTTTGTTAATGTTACTCTATGATGAAACAACTCTCTGATTTAAGTTGACAAGTTTAATTTGAACTATTATCAACAATTTTTTCTTAAAGTTTCAAAAATCTCCTGAAAATTAACAAAAATCTATTTTTAAAAACAAGTTTTGGAAGCAATTATGAAGTATGTAATTCTACACCCCTCCCCCCACCACAACCATCTTTCATTTTACACACTTTTCTATTTTAAACATATTTCAATATTCCTACAATTATTTTTATCATTCATATCATTTATCCATATTTATCCCAGCATTTTATGCATCATTACCACTCCTCAAATTGAAACTATACCTAAAATAAGAGACTTCTCAGCCAGAGAGTGTGTTGTTCGACTGGCTTCAGTGTAAACTAGGTCAAGACTGGAAAACACAGGTGGCTCACGTGTGATCTGTATAGGGAGAGGCTGCATTATAGGTTGTTTATATGGTTAAGTTCCAATATTTCCTCCCCAAGCATTTGATATCTTCTCCATTGCAAAAGTTACTATTTTATTTACCTTTTTTATAATTAAAACTTAGTTTTCATTTTGCACCGCAAAACCTCTATCAGCAGACCTCTATCACCAAGTGAGAGGCAACAATACCAGACCTGTGAAAACAACAGCTACAGAGAACAGCACACAACTCAGAATTATCCTACTTGAACAACCGACAAAGTTACCTCTAGAAGAACGAAAGAAAAAAATGCAGGTATGACTATTTAACCTAAACTTCACTGCACCGACCTATGACCATCAATTATCCCATTAGTTCAATGAGTCAATTGTTTGTCATACTACCATGTGACTAGGCCAGCACCTACAGTGTTTATAGAGTCAACTTAATCTCTCTTTAATTCAGCACACTGTGTTTTTACCTTCATTTTTCAATGTTTCAGTTAAACTTTAAATGCTTTGAAATATTTTTATTGGATTATTTTACAATTTATCTATCCCTTTTAGATATATCTTTCAGATTTTATTTAATCTTGTTCTTAAAGCAAAATGAATATTTCCCTTCATTAGTTACTTCAGGATGAGGTTTTAAAGTTGTGTAATTTCTGAAAACACGAAAATTAGCTTGGCCACCAGAGTGAGACCAGTTTCAGGAACCTGATACTTTAAGGGTTAAAGATGTTCTGCTGTTATTATATCACCATCATCTGATGAAAAACCCAGTATGTGTTCACCAATTTCACATTCACACAATTAATTCCAAAAACCACTGAATCATTTACAACTAGACTCAACACTGTCACTTCTGTTATTTTGAAATGAGCTTAAAATATTCAAAAATACCTAAAGAATGAAAAAACAAATTTGCATAATATCTTGCAATGAACAAAGTTCAGAAAACTTTCATGTACCAGAAATTATTTTAGAATAACCTATTGAATATATATCAAGAATTGCAAAATTAATTTTATTTAATTGAAAATTTTTATTTTCCTGTATCCTATTATTTTGATCCTAATGAAAACTGTAAGTGATTGCAGTTTCAACTTCTGATACATGAATTTCAATTTTGCAGGTGAAAGAGAGAACTTTTAATATGACTTATATTGCATTATATTAAATCCTACTTAACACTAACATTATAAGATCAACAATACCTCAACTTCTTGATTTTCAGTCATTTCATTCTTATCTCCTTCTTTGGTATATGGAGGAACACGTACTCGACGGAATGGAAATTTACTTTCTGGTTGCCAGCTATTTAATTGCAAATACAACAATATATCTCATATACTTTCTCAAACTTGTATAGATTTCACACTCTTAACAGTTAAATAATGTCAACCTTTTTTTATATTCTTCAACACTTTTTTGAACATTACAGTAAAACTTCATGGGAATATTCATATATATTATAGTTTACAGGATTAATCAATAAATAACATCCATAAAATTACCTATTGACTTTAATGTCATCAAATCAATAAATGGATTTTGTGGAAAAAGGTTTTGTCAATGTACCGGATTCGAACCCACATCTCTCCAGAAACCACCAGAGTGTCTAAGACCCCTAAACTAGCATTTGCCTCTTATTGACATTCTCTGTCAATGACAACTGACATTCTGTTTCTTCTCCACTAATATGACTTATCACTCTTCCCATGATTTCTACCCCTGGGCTTGGTGCCATCTATGATTTGGGATGGCAACTATTTCTTTTTTTATGTTGTGCTAAATAAGATGTAAACAAATAAGTTATTAAAGATTTAATCAATAAATAATATCCATAGAGTTACCTGTTGAATATAACATCAATAAATGGATTTTGTGGAAGGTTTTCCTGGAGAGATGTAGGTTCGAATTCTGAATGTCGCCAAAACATTTTCCACAAAAAACATTTATTAGTTTACAGAACAACTGATTATGATTAACAGTTTAAGTAGTTAAAGAATAACAATGGACAGGTTTCTGCAATTTAGTGGAGAAAAACCTTTTTTTCAGTTTCTATAGTGACATCAATAGTCAGTAACAGAGAAACGTAATGCTAAGGGAGGACATGCTTTACAAATACTGTATGGGTACTAGGTAACTGAGCACAATACAAGCTGAGTGGAAACAAAAAGCTTCAATGGATTTAAAAGTCTTGAAAAGGTGGTGCCTGAAGTTCCTGCCAGCGGTTCAGCGACTTCAGCCTTTAGCAGAGGGGGAACAGGTCTTTGTCCCATGCCTGCGATCAGGGGGCTGTTTGATATTGTTGGCCCTACCAATCTCAATAAACCAAGTTTCATTAAAAATCCTACAAATCATTTTCTCTCTGCAGGAACGTGGAATGTGAGGACATTACATAGAGATTATTCTCTTGATGTTCTCATGAAGGAATTCCAGCACTATAACCAAGATATTCAAGGCTTGCAAGAGACCAGATGGACAGATAAAGGTCAGATTCTTAAAAATAATCTTAAATTTCAATTTTCAGGGAGGAACAATAATAAACATAAACAAGGTGTGGGTCTTCTTCTCAGCAGACACGCTAGTGATGCTCTTCTACGATATGAGTCCATTAATGAAAGATTTCTTACAGCAAAATTTCAGACAAGTGTTAAGGACTTGAATGTTATCTGCTGTTATGCGCCCACAGAGGATGCCGATGAGAAGGATAGGTTTTACGGACAACTTCAGGACATTTTGAATTCTGTCAAGAAAGGAGATATTATCCTTGTTCTAGGTGACTTCAATGCCAAAGTTGGTACTGACTCTGACCTTTGGGGAAGAGTGATATGCCCTTTTGGTATTGGTAGCTGCAATGGCAAAGGGCAACATCTCCTACAGGTAAGTAAACTCAATGGTTTCAGAATAACTAACACTTATTACAAACACCACAAACATACATAACTACACAAGAATTTCACCTGATGGGCTGCATAAGAATATGATTGATTATATATTAATTAACAGCAAATGGGCTAGTTCTGTTAGGAATACCAGGTCATGTAGGGGAGCTGAAATTGGATCACACCATTATGTTGTTAAAAGTGTCTTGCAACATAAACATAAAAAATGTTGTGCTAAGGTTACAAAATTTACCTTTAATACTGAAGCTCTGAAAGACCCAGTTATAGCTAAAGCATACCATGATAGGTTACTTAGTCATTATGACAGTCATGGTTTGCTTACTACTGAAGTTGAGAAAGAACGGGACCATTTCAAACAGGCTTTTTTGGAAAATAACAGTACTCTTTTAAGAAAAAAGGGGCAGAAGAGGCAGAATTATTTGAGTGATTGAGCTTATTTCAGAAAGAAACAACTGCAGGAATGTCTTTAATCAATACCCTACTAGTCCTAATAGAAAACACTACAGAGAACTTAATATACATGTAAAGGATCAGTTAGCTGCTGATAAGAAACTTTGGCTTGATGGCTTGGCTGACAAAGCTGAGGAAGCAGTTAGCACAACAGCAGAGAGCTGTACCAGATGTTTTCTGTGGTAGAAAACATACAGGTATACAGGGATTGAAGGATAAGCAAGATAAGGTTTTAGAAGGTGAGGATTCTGTCATGGCTAAGTGCACTGAGTATTTCAGTGATGTTCTAAATATGTGGTTAGTTCTACTCCCATTGTTTGCAATGATGATAGATGCATTGGTGCTTTAATGTTGGCCCTATAACACAATCTGAAGTTATTTTGGCTATTTCTAAATTTAAACTTCATATATATCCAGGGGTAGATGAAATTACTACGGAAATGCTTAGAGCTGGGAATGTTTCGATTACCACTTGGATGACTGAAATTTTGAATATCTTTTATGATATAGGCATGGTTCCTAAGGATTTTACCAGAGCTATTGTTATCCCTATTTTCAAAAAAGGTGATCGCAGTTCTTGTGATAACTATAGGGGTATCAGCCTACTCTCTGCTCCAGGAAAAGTTTTTTGCATGATTGTGCTTAATAGAATTAAGAATCTAGTTGACAGTCAATTGTGTGATAAGCAATGTGGATTCAGAAGTGGTAGGGGATGTGTGGATCAGATATTTTCACTTAGGCAGATTCTTGAGAAATGTTTAGAGTTTCAGAAACCTTTGGTTGCTAGCTTTGTTGATTTCAAAAACGCTTTTGACTCAGTTGATCATCATAATTTGTGGTTGATTGTGAGATCATATGGTGTATCTGACAAGTTAGTTAACATAATGAAAGCTCTCTATAATAACACTGAGTCGTGTGTGAGAGTTGTTAAGGCTTGTAGCAATTGGTTTAGCATTACTTCTGGTGTTTGACAAGGGTGCATTTTGTCTCCTTTTCTCTTTAGTTTGGTTATTATGTTATGCGAAATTCACTTCAAGGTAAAGGTTTTGGCCTTAAATTGGCTGGAGATATGGAAATTTCTTATTTAGATTATGCTGATGATTTAGCCCTTTTGCCAAAAGATGTTGATGAGATGAAGTCTTACCTTAGGGCTGTTGATGAAACTGGTAGTAGAGTAGGTTTGATTGTAAACAGAGGGAAAACTAAAGTGATGAAAATTGGTCAAGCAGGCTGTGATTCAGTTAATCTGAATGGTTGCAGTCTTGAGCTGGTGTAACAGTTTAATTATCTTGGGAGCTTTGTAACAGATAATGGTGATGTGCTGCATGAGATTAACAGACGAATAGGGATTGCTTTCGGGACTTTTAAGAATCTACAGAGAGTGTGGAGAAATAGGCGTATACACCTAAAGACTAAAATTAGACTGTATAATAGTTTGGTTCTTTCTAGGGTTAGTTATGGTAGTGAAACTTGGGCACTTTGTACACAAGACAACAGGAAACTAGATGCTTTTGATTCTAGATGCTTATGCAGTAAATTGGGCATTAGGTGGTTCAACTTTGTAACTGATGATGAGGTTAGGCAAAGGAGTCAGCAACCTCCTTTAAGCAGCATATTATGCAGAGAGAGACTCCGTTGGTTTGGTCATGTTGCCTGTATGGATAATTATAGATTGGCGAATAGGGTTATGAACAGTGTGCCTAAAGGCTTCAGAAAGTGGGGGAGACCAAGGATGCAGTGGGCAGACAATGTGAAACAGGACCTTGTTATAATGGTGTGCAGTGGCCAGATGCAGCAGATGTAGCTCAGGATAGACTTGATTGGAGAACTAAATTGCATGGTCTGGTTGGACCTCCGTATCCCATGGATGCTTGAGGATGATGATGGTTAGCATACTTGACTACTATGACCAGTAGGGCACGTCCTTGTGTAAGTGTTTGTATGTTGTATGAGAAACCACGACAAGCCTAACATAGTTTCCAAGTTTTTCTCCGTCCTTTGTTTAGGAAAATACCTTCTTCCTTTTAAAAATAATAAAAAAATAAATAATTAGTTGAAAAAATTGGCAGCTTGGTTGCCTGATTACTGATAATAGATGGCGCCACTGGTGAATAAACAAATACACAATTAAAAGAACCTTCTTGCTCTGATATTAATTAAAAATAACTTAAAATTCTCTGTCGCTGAGCAATAAAATTTTAAAGTTTATCCTTCAAACTATTTGCATATTAAAAGTTTTAGGAGAAAAACCCAAAGCTTTTTGGAGCAAGGACAATGCTCAGTCTTCAGTGAAGTCACACCATATGGTGATGTTAGGGCTGTTTAAATCTTCTTTCTACATGTTGTGAAGGACAAAAGGCTTATCATCACCACATAGTGTCAGTTCACTGAAGACAGAGTGCTGTCCTTGCTCCGAAAAGCTTCTGAGTTTTCTCTTAAAAACTTTTAACAAGCAAATAGTTTGAAGGATAAACTTTAAAATTTTATTGCTCAACAACAGAGAATTTTCAGTTATTTTTAATGAATCAACAAAAATTGTGGGAATGTTTATATGTCACTTTGTTGAAGAAATAGTTAGCTTCTTGATGGTCTAGCAGCTATGACACCCAGCCTAGTTCTGTGAGAGTTTGAATCCATCAGGACAACCAATTTTTTTAAACTAATTATTTCAAATCTGCTTAGTGTATTATTTAATTTAATTCTTCAAGATTCTGCAGATGCTGTCTTGATCTTCACAGAGAAAAAACAGGCCCAAATGTTTCTTAGTACAATACAAGAAACTTAAATTTTTTAAAAATAGAAATATCAAGTTTAATTTTTTTTATTTAAACATCAGCAAAAATTAAGTTTTGACATTAATAAATAATGTTTACTTTTTAATTTATTATAAAATATGATCAGTAGCAGATTTTCCTTTTTGTTGAACAAGTCAAAAAATGTTTTGTCTCTAGATTCAATACAGCTTTTCAGGCTGATGCTGCATAGGTTAAAGAATTTCATAAAATTTAAGAAAGATAAATCAAACTTTACAGGAGAATTCATTGGTTGGGGTTTTCATCATTTACACGCTTTCATCATAAAATGAAAAAGGTATTACAGTATGTAGAAAGAAGAGAAACTTGCTACAAAACACCTAAAACACCAAAACAATATTAAAAAAAAAACAGTAATATCACAATAAGACAATAATTGCACAATTTAGCTATGCATTAATCAGACCACTCAAAAAAAATTTTAACTGGCATACACAGAAATGCTGAAATTTATATAATAAAGATGACTAAATAACAAATTTTCTCTATATCACTGTAATTGTCAGAAAAACTAAGACAATTAGTTAAAATTACTATCTGAGAGTTTACCATGATTTTTTTCCTTGCAAACCTATCTGATAATGTAGATGAGTCCTGTTCTGAGGTGGGTAGTACAGTCTAGATACGAGTTCAGTGTTCCTTTTTCTTGTTGTTGTTCTTGGCAGGAATTCTGGTGCTAGGTTGGCATCAATTTGGTGCAAACGTTAACTATGTATCAGCAGATTCCAGCTTTTGTCACAATTTTTTGGAAGAGTGAATACTGAATTTCAATACATTATTCATCAACATCATCATCCTCAAGCAGCCATGGGCTATGGAGGTCAAACCAAACCATGAAATTTAGTTCTCCAAGCAAGTCTGTCCTGAGCTACATCTGTCATCTAGCATCATCATCATCATCGTCATTCTCAAGCAGCCATGGGCTACGGAGGTCCAACCAAACCGTGCAATTTAGTTCTCCAAGCAAGTCTATCCTGAGCTACATCTACTGCATCTGGCCACTGCACACCAATTCTAACAAGGTCCTGTTTGACATTGCCTGCCCACCACATCCTAGGTCTCCCCTTCTTTCTGAGGCCTTTAGGCCTACTGTTCATAACCCTATTCGCCAATCTATAATTATTCATATGGGCAACATGGCCAAACCAGCGGAGTCTCTCTCTGCACAATATGCTGCTTAAAAGAGGTTGCAGACTCCTTTGCCTAACCTCATCATTAGTTACAAAGTTAAACCACCTAATACCCAAGATACTGCGTAAGCATCTAGAATCGAAAGCATCTAGTTTCCTGTTATCTTGCTTACACAGCGTCCAAGTTTCACTACCATAACTAACCCTAGAAAGAACCAAACTATTATACAGTCTAATTTTAGTCTTTAGGTGTATACGCCTATTTTTCCACAATCTCCATAGATTCTTAAAAGTCCCGGCAGCAATACCTATTCGTCTGTTAATCTCATGCCGCACATCACCAGTATCAGTTACATAGCTCCCAAGGTAATTAAACTGTGACACCTGCTCAAGACTGAAACCATTCAGATTAACTGAATCACAACCTGCCTGAACAATTTTCATCACTTTAGTTTTCTCTCTGTTTATAACCAAAACCTACTCTACTACCAGTCTCATCAACAGCTCGAATGAAAGAGTTCATCTCATCAACATCATTTGCCAAAAGGGCTAAATCATCAGCATAATCTAAATCAGAAATTTTCGTATCTCCAGCCCATTTAAGGCCAAAATCTTTCCCTTGAAGTGAATTTCGCATAACATAATCAACAACCAAACTAAAGAGAAAAGGAGACAAAACGCACCCTTCTCGAACACCAGACGTAATGCTAAACCAATTGCTACAAGACTTACCAACTCTCACACACAACTCAGTGTTATTATAGAGAGCTTTCATTGGGTTAACTAACTTGTCAGATATACCATATGATCTCACAATCAACCACAAATTATGACGATCAACAGAGTCGAAAGCCTTTTTGAAATCAACAAAGGTAGCAATCAAAGGTTTCTGAAACTTCATAGGCAAAATATCATTCTTAGGCAAAATCAAGAATCTGCCTAAGTGAAAATATCTGATCCACACATCCTCTACCACTTCTGAATCCGCATTGCTCATCACGCAATTGACTGTCGGGTTGAGTTGTTTTACCTCTGAGCGACACTTTTTTGCACACCATGGGCTAAATGGCCAGGTCACATGGACTCCGAAGGCTCAGAGAAGGTTGGGGGAGGGGACCCACTGGAACAGCTGTTGGGAGACATATGGTAACCTCCCGTCAAGGCTATCCAGCATGTTCTTTAATGTGCACAGGGTATGGCTCTCCCGCACACGGGGCCACGGCTTAACGTCCCATCTGACGGACAGCGGCCTTTCCAAGCCCATCGGTGTCCCCTACTGACCGTGGGCAAGGCGGGGAATTTTGCGGAGATAAATCTCAACGCTGACCCAGTTGGGACTCGAACCTGGGAACTACAGATTACGAGCCTGGCGCGCTACCGACTAAGCCACCCCCGCCCCACGCAATTGACTGTCAACCAGATTCTTAATTCTATTAAGCATAATCATGGAAAGAACTTTACCTGGAACAGAGAGTAGGCTGATACCCTTATAGTTATCACAAGAACTGCAATCAGCTTTTTTGAAAATAGGGATAACAATAGCTCTGGTAAAATCCTTAGTAACCATGCCTTTATCATAAAAGATATTCAGAATTTCAGTCATCCAAGTGGTAACCGAAACATTCCCAGCTCTAAGCATTTCCATAGTAATTTCATTCATTCATTCATTCATTCATAACGTCACCAAAATTGGGAGATCCTTATGCATTATATGCATATTTATGTATCCTTATGCATATTTATGTATCCTTTTTTTATATATATATTTATTTTTAGATCTTTTCTGTATTTTTTATATATTTTTTTGTATATTTTCTTTATTTTTTTATATATTTTTTTTTATATATTTTTTCTGCAATTTTTGTATATATATATATATTTTTTTTTTGCAATTATTAAGTACATCCCTTTTTTTTGTATATATATATTTTTTATATTATATACCACATATCCGTCTCTTTTAGGAAATCCAGCAAGAGGCGAAATATTTTAATTTGTGTTGAAAGAACAGAAAAATTTAAAATTGTGTTAATATTATAATCAGTAATTCCAATCTTTTCCAGTTCCTTGAAAAATTTTTCCCTTTGTGAGTTATATTTATTACAGTTTAAAATAATATGATTAGTGTTTTCTATAGATTTGCAAGTTAAACAATTTGGGCTATTACTAATTTTCAACATAAATTTTGACTTATTTAGCATAATTGTGTCTGTTCTTAGCTGAAAGAGAATTTTGCATTCTTGTCTATTAAAAGGTAAATTAAGAAGGTGATTTATTTTATTAGAGAGAAAATATCTAAAATTTGGTTTGAGCAAAGAATTAATTTGAAAAAATTTTTCAGAGATATAAAATTCAAGATTTTTAATTTCTTTTTTAGATTGTAGATAGAATTTATGAATTGGGGTACAAGTAGTATATTCATGTGTGGATTTGGCTATTTGATCCACTTCATTTTCTTTGATTCCAGCATGTGCTGGAATCCAACTCAAGTAAATGTTATTATTATTTTTGTTGACATTTTCTGTATTAAGTTTGAGAATAGAACTAATGTAATGTGGATATTCTGTATATGAAAAATCTTGATTTAAGGTCTGAATAGCTCCCTTAGAGTCAGAAAAAATGACAACAGATTGATTTTTAACATTTTGTAAAAGCCATTGAAAAGCAGCTAAGACAGCATATATTTCAGCGTGTAAAATAGGAGTGTTAAATGGTAATTCAAATTTCGAAGAAATATTAAGAGAGGGAATATAAAATGCAGCCGTTGATGATCTAGAGTCTTGAAGTAGGGAACCATCTGTATAAATTTCTAAAAATTCCTTATAATTTTCATTTTTGTAGTTATGAAAAATTTGACAAATACCCTCATTTGAGAAGTCATTTTTGGAATTTAAAAAAGGAATCTCAATGTTGAAATTAGGAGGAACATGACACCAGTTAGCCAAAATTTCAGGGATATCTCCTCTAAAATCTTCTTTGTGAAATTTATTAAAATATTCAATTAGTGTTAAGTTCTCTTTTAAAATTTTGTAAAAAGGAAATCTTTTGTATTTTAGATAGAAAGGGTGTTCTGGAAGTTTAAGATGTAATCTAATGTAATATTTTAAAATTAGAATGGAGTGTCTAGTTTTAAAGTTTGGGATTGCAGTTTCTGCCAAAAGTGAAAGAGTTGGACAGAAGTTGGGATCTACCCCTGGGGATTTATGTAGTTTCAGTTTAGAAACAGCCAAAATAACTTCAGATTGTGTTATAGGGCCAACATTAAAGCCACCAATGCATCTATCATCATTGCAAACAATAGGAGTAGAACTAACCACATATTTAGAACATCACTGAAATACTCAGTGCACTTAGCCATGACAGAATCCTCACCTTCTAAAACCTTATCTTGTTTATCCTTCAATCCCTGTATACCCGTATGTTTTCTACCACAGAAAACATTAACTATCTGATACAGCTAACTACTGTTGTGCTAACTGCTTCCTCGGCTTTGTCAGCCAAGCTATCAAGCAAAAGATTCTTATCAGCAGCTAACTGATCTTTTATACATTTATTAAGTGTTCTGTAATGCTTTATATTAGGACTAGTAGGGTATTAAATATGAACATTCCTGCAGTTCTTTCTTTCTGAAATAAGCTCAAGTGCCTTATCACTCAGATAAGTCTGCCTCTTCTACTCCTTTTTTCCTAAAAGAGTACTGTTAGTGTCCAAAAAAGCCTGTTTAAAATGATCCCATTCTTCCTCAACTTCAGTAGTAAGCAAACCATGACTGTCATAATGACTAAGTAACCTATCATGGTAAGCTTTGGCTATAACTGGATCTTTCAGAGCTTCAGTATAAAAAGCAAATTTTTTAACCCTAGCACAACACTTTTTAAGTTTAAGTTGCAAGACACTTTTAACTAGGTAATGGTCAGATCCAATTTCAGCTCCCCTATATGACCTGGTATTCCTAACAGAACTAGCCCATTTTCTGTTAATTAATATATAATCAATCATATTCTTATGCAGCTCATCAGGTGAAACCCATGTGTACTTATGTATGTTGCGGTGTTTGTAATAAGTGTTACTTATTCTGAATCCATTGAGTTTACTTACCTGTAGGAGACGTTGCCCATTGCCATTGCAGCTACTGATACCAAAAGAGCCTATTACTCCTCCCCAAAGGTCAGAGTCAGTACCAACTTTGGCATTGAAGTCACCAAGAACAAAGGTAATATCTCCTTTCTTGATAGAATTCAAAATATCCTGAAGTTGTCCACAAAACCTATCCTTCTCATCCTCATCGGCATCCTGAGTGGGGGCATAACAGCAGATAACATTCAAGTCTTTAACGCTTGTCTGAAATTTTGCTGTAAGAAACCTTTCATTAATGCACTCATATCCTAGAAGAGCATCACTAGTGTGTCTGCTGAGAAGCAGACCCACGCCTTGGTGATGCTTATTGTCGTCCCTCCCTGAAAAAAGAAATTTAAGATTATTTTTAAGAATCTGACCTTTATCTGTCCATCTGGTCTCTTGCAAACCAAGAATATCTAAATTATAATGGTGGAATTCTTGTGTGAGGACATCAAGAGAAAAAAGCTCTGTGCAGAGTCCTCATATTTCAACTACCTATGGAGAGAAAATGGTTAGTGGGATGTTTAAAGAAACTATGTTTATTGAGAGAGGGAATGTCGACAATATCAAACAGCCCCCAAATTGCAGACATGGGGCAAAGACCCGTTCCCCCACCACTATAGGCTGAAGCCATCTACACTGGAAGACTTCCTCCAATGTAGAATTTGACGATGCCAATAGAAGCAAAGAGTTCAGGTGCCTGCAATGACCTCTGCTCAGGATTATCCACCAGCTGATAAACATATCCTGTGAATCTATTCACTTGGGACTGTCAACCCACAAACAAACAGAAAACACAGCAGAAGATTATCCCTCCACAGAAGTCCACCAGTGCAGCAAAATCAGGATCCATAATCAAGCTCAGAGCCATATATCTGTCCAGTCCAGGGTTTATATGGTCAGCACCAGAACCCTGTGTGGTTGACCACTCCTCAGCAGGGTAGAAAAAAAAAAGAAAAAGTAGCCATAGTTGTCCAGATCAGTAGGCCACACTAATCTGACAGCCCTCCCCTTCTGTTCACTTCCACAAGAGTGTATCTCTTTTGAAACGTACTAACGGTCTGCACCACGAGAAGGCGGGGTCCGACATTAGGTGCTAGGCCTGGCCGGTTCTATGCATCATCACAGGGGATTGGCGCATAGCTCTCCTTCCAGTGACTACCTAGCTACCATTTACAGCACTTTAGATACTGTCTGGATTTATGATGTTTGAAGTGTTTGAACTGCATCCTAGGTCTCCCCCTTCCTAAGCCTTTAGGAACACTGTTCATAACCCTATTTTCAAATCAATAATTATCCATATGAGCAACATGACCAAACTAACGGATTCTCTCTCTGCACAATATGCTGCATAAAGGAGGTTGCAAACTCCTTTGCCTAACCTCATCCTTACTTACAAAGTTGAACCACCTAAATGCTCAAGATACTGTATAAGCATCTAGAATATAAGCATCAAGTTTCCTGTTATCTTGTTCAGAAAGAGTTCAAGTTTCACTACCATAACTAACCCTAGAAAGAATCAAACTATTAAAGTCTAATTTTAGTGTTTAAATGTGTACACTTATTTCTCCACACTCTCCGTAGATTCTTAAAAATACCAGCAGCAATCCCTATTCTTCTGCTAATCTCATACCACACATCACCAGTATCTGTTACATAGCTCCCAACATAATTAAACTGACACTTGCTCAAGAGTGCAACCATTCAGATTAACTGAATCACAGCCTGCCTGACCAATTTTCATCACTTTAGTTTTCTCTCTGTTTATAACCAAACCTACTTTACTACCAGTTTCATCAACAACTCAAATGAAAGAGTTCATCTCATCAACATCATTTGCCAAAAGGGCTAAATAATCAGCATAATCTAAATCAGAAAATTTCGTATCTCCAGTCCATTTAAGGCCAAAATCTTTCCCTTAAAGTGAATATCGCATAACATAATCAATAACCAAACTAAAGAGAAAAGGAGACAAAATGCCCCCTTGTCAAACACCAGAAGTAATGCTAAACCAATTGCTACAAGCCTTACCACTCTCACACACGACTCAGTATTATTATAGAGAGCTTTCATTATGTTAACTAACTTGTCTGATATACCATGTGATCTCACAATCAACCACAAATTATGACGATCAACAGAGTTGAAAGCCTTTTTGAATATTTCTGCTATAAAAATGACATCTCCCGATACCCTCTCCCAAACAGCATGAAAAATCTTAAAATAACCCACTGCAATGAAAATCAAATGATGAGATGTAAATAGTAAAAACACCTTTAGACACTGATATACACCAAAGAGGCAAAACATTATGACCACCCACCTAATATGATGTTGGTCCTCCTCATGCAGCCAAAACAGCTCTTACCCAGCAAAGTATGGATGCTACAAGATTTCTAAAGGTATCTTGTAGTATTTTGTAGCAACATGTTACCAGCAGATTCTTTAACTCTTGAAAGTGGTTGAGCCGTCGCACATTGGATATGCTGTTCCAACACAAACCACAGATGCTCAATTGATGTCTGGGGAATTTGGAGGTCAGGGCAATACCTGAAAGTCTTCCTCATGTTCCGCGAACCATTTTCGACAATCCAGGCAGCGTGGCATGGCACATTATCTTGCTGAAAGAAGGCACTACTAGAGGGGAATACCAATGCCATGAAATGATGTACCTGGTCTGCAATGATGTTTAGGTAGGTGGTAGACGTCACAGTTTCCTGTACATGAATAACTAGACCCAGGATTTCCCAGCCGAACATTGCCCAAAGCATTACACTTCCTCCACCAGCTTGTTTTCGTCCCACAGTGCATCTTAGTGGCAACACTTCCCCAGGTAAACGATGCACATGTACCAGGTCATCCACATGGTACAACAGGAAAAGTGTTTCATTGCATCATATGACCTACTTTCAATCATTCAAGATCTAGTTTTGATACTCGCATGCCCATTGTGTTTTCAACGATGAATCGAGTTAGCATGGGCACTCAAGAGGCCTGCGCCTATCATCATCGTCGTCGTCGTCGTCGTCGTCGCCGTCGTCACCACCATCCTCAAGCAGCCATTGGCTATGGTGGTCCAACCAGATATTGCAACTTTGTTCTCCAAGAAAGTCTGTCCTTAGCTACATTAACTGCATCTGGCCACTGCACACCAATTCTAATAAGGTCCTGTTTGACATTGTCTCCCCATTGCATCCTAGGTCTCCCCCCCCCCTCTTTCTGAAGCCTTTAGGCACACTGTTCATAACCCTATTCGCCAATCTATAATTAACCATATGGACAACATGCCCAAATCAACGGAGTTTCTCCCTGCACAATATGCTGCTTAAACGATGTTGCTGACTCCTTTGCCTACCTCATCATTAGTTACAAAGTTAAACCACCAAATACCCAAGATACTGCGTAAGCATCTAGAATCAAAAGCATCTAGTTTCCTGTTATCTTGTTTACACAGCGTCCAAGTTTCACTACCATAACTAACCCTAGAAAGAACCGAACTATTATACAGTCTAATTTTAGTCTTTAGGTGTATACGCCTATTTCTCCACAATCTCCATAGATTCTTAAAAGTCCCGGCAGCAATACCTATTCGACTGTTAATCTCATGCCGCACATCACCATTATCTGTTACATAGCTCCCAAGATAATTAAACTGTGACACCTGCTCAAGACTGCAACCATTCAGATTAACTGAATCACAACCTGCCTGACCAATTTTCATCACTTTAGTTTTCTCTCTGTTTATAACCAAACCTACTGTACTACCAGTCTCATCAACAGTTCGAATGAAAGAGTTCATCTCATCAACATCTTTTGCAAAAATGACTGTCATAATGATTAAGTAACCTATCATGGTAAGTTTTGGCTATAACTGGGTCTTTCAGAGCTTCAGTATTAAAAGTAAAATTTTTAACCCTAGCACAACACTTTTTAAGTTGCAAGACACTTTTAACTAGGTAATGGTCAGATCCAATTTCAGTTCCCCTATATGACCTGGTATTCCTAACAGAACTAGCCCATTTGTTGTTAATATATAATCAATCATATTTTTATACAGCCCATCAGGTGAAACCCATGTGTACTTATGTATGTTGTGGTGTCTGTAATAAGTGTTGGTTATTCTGTAACCATTGAGTTTACTTACCTGTAGGAGACGTTGCCCATTGCCATTGCAGCTACGAATACCAAAAAGGCCTATCACTCCTCCCCAAAGGTCAGAGTCAGTACCAACTTTGGCACTGAAGCCACCTAGAACAAGGGTAATATCTCCTTTCTTGACAGAATTCAAAATATCCTGAAGTTGTCCGTAAAACTTATCCTTCTCATCCTCATCGGCATCCTCAGTGGGGCATAACAGCAGATAACGTTCAAGTCTTTAACGCTTGTCTGAAATTTTGCTGTAAGAAACCTTTCATTAATGCACTCGTATCCTAGAAGAGCATCACTAGCGTGTCTGCTGAGAAGCAGACCCACGCCTTGGTGATGCTTATTGTCATCCCTCCCTGAAAAGAAAAATTTAAGATTATTTTTAAGAATCTGACCTTTATCTGTCCATCTGGTCTCTTGCAAGCCGAGAATATCTAAATTATAATGGTGGAATTCTTGTGTGAGGACATCAAGAGAAAAAGCTCTGTGCAGAGTCCTCACATTCCAACTACCTGTGGAGAGAAAATGTTTAGCGGATGTTTAAAGAAACTATGTTTATTGAGAGAGGGAATGCCGACAATATCAAACAGCCCCCTAATCACAGACATGGGGCAAAGAACCATTCCCCCACCACTAAAGGCTGAAGCCATCTACATCGGAAGACTTCCTCCAATGTAGAATTTGACAATGACAATAGAAGCAAAGAGTTCAGGTGCCTGCGATGACCTCTGCTCATAATTATTCACCAGCTGATAACATAACCTGTTAATCTATTCACTTGGGGCTGTCAACCCACAAACAAACAGAAAACACAGCGGAAGATTTTCCGTCCATAGAAACCCACCAGTGCAGCAAATTCAGGATCCATAATCAAGCTCAGAACCTTATATCAGTTCAGTAGGTTTATATGGTCAGCACCAGAACCCTGTGTGATTGACTACTCAGGAGGATAGAAAAAAAAGAAAAGTAGCCAGATTTGTCCAGATCAGTAGACCACACTAATCTGGCAGCCCTTCCCTTCCGTTCACTTCCACAAGAGAGTATCTCTTTTGAAAGGTACTAATGGTCTGCACCACGAGAAGGCAGGATCGGACATTAAGTGCTAGGCCTGGCCGGTTCTATGCATCATCACAGGGAATTGGTGCATAGCTCTCCTTCCAGTGACTACCTATCTACTATTTACAGACCTGCAGCTATACAGCCTCATTTTCAGCAGGGTTTGATATACTGTATGTTGGAACACATTACTCCCGTCACCAGCATTCAAATTATGGGTGAGTAGTGCCACAGTATCCCTTCTGTTGGCTCTTACCATATGGGATAGCCTTCGTTCACCTCTAGCATCAATGAGACATGATTGGCCTACACCTTGCCAGTGGTTGCTGATTTTTCCTCAGACCACTTTTTGAAGGTACCAACCATGGCTGACTGCACCCCACAAGCACCCCACAAGCCTTGCTGTTTCGAAATTGCTCTGACCCAGTTGTCTGGCCATTACAATTTGGCCTTTGTTAAAATCACTTAAGTCTGCTGCCTTTCCCATCTGAAGAACAAGAATAACACTGATTAACAGAGCTCAATATCAGGAGTTATTTATACCATTTCATGACCTTCACACAGGCCGTAGTTTACCTGCAGATGCGTCGATTTGCATACAGATGCACAGGCACAATGTTTTGGCTCTTGGTGTAAGTTCTTATATGGTGTAGATTTAATTTTTTTGTGTGCAAAAGGTGTGATTATAAAATCAATGAAGATGAGAATATGTGCACATATCAAATTGTCATTTAGAGATGCATTTACAGTTCTGAATAGTAGAATGGTGAAGAACACATTCTTGGTGAACAAATTTAATAGTACTGTTGGGATTTTGCAAAAAATTAGTATCATGCATATTCTAAGAACAAGATTGGGTATAATCATGTCATAAAAAAAGAAAGTAGTATAAAATATATCACACACAAATACATAAGATTTAGATTTCAAATGCATTATACATTCTTCTTCAGTAAAACAAAAAGTGGTGGTTAGTTCTACATCAGAATCTATTATCAGAAAGTTTATTTAAAAATACTGTAATGTACATGTTATATATATATCAATGTTTGAATAAGTGTATTTGACGTACCAGTATTGAGTGGATGAATAAGTAATTGCTTGAATAACTTATTCAAGCAATTACTTATTATTGTCCAATCTCTTATTGTATTAAGTTGTGAGAAAATCAGCAATATTTGTTGTTGATCAAAATGCACTGGTTTCCATAAATTAAGGAAAAATGAGAAATAATCGGGATAATTCACCAAAAACTTGTGTGATCCTCACCAAAATGTAAATAACGTAACCAGTAAAGTAATTCCGAGGGAGCATATCATATGCAAATTAGTCTAGGTTGCATCAATTTGCGTAATCGGATAGCGGCATAAAAACAGGTGTTTTGGAATGGATCATTATTTTATGTTGTAAATGCGAGTCAAGAAATTCAAAATAGCCGTTTTGTAGGAATGACCTTGAGACATCATTTGCCAAATGAACTGCGGTGAAAAGCTATTGGCCGGCTCGAATCACGCCAAAGTCAGTCAGACATAGCAAGATGGCTGAATGTGAGTCCTGTGGTCCATAGACTGTGGAATCAATTTCTTAGCATGGTCCGTCTCAGAGGTTTAGTCGAGGAAGTGTCGTACTCGGAATTTTGCAATCCCGAGTTCGACGTAACTATCTGTCGCCATTTTCTTCCAGCCACCCGACTTTTTCCTCAGTAAAACAACAAGAAAACGACAACTTGGACCACCATGTTGAGGACGATGGGCCATCTGGGCCTTTGCACATGGCACCCCGTCCAAGAAACGCGAAAAACAAAGCCATAAAAAGGGGAAAGAGAGTTTTTCGAATACGCGCAGCAATGGTCACCAAGAACTGCACAAGGGGAGACTCAGGATCACACCGGATGCTGGGATGTTCAATAAAAATCGGACCACGCCAATGATCTTCGGCCACCGCTGTCACTGGACGAACTCTGCTGTCCAATGAGAGGTTACCGCGGGGTTGGTTGTGTAGGGTTGTTTTACCTCTAAGCAGCACTTTTTTGCACACCATGGGCTAAATGGCCAGGTCACATGGACCTCGAAGGCTCAGAGAAGGTTGGGGGAGGGGGCCCACTGGAACAGCTGTTGGGAGACAGATGGTAGCCTCCCGTCAAGGCCATCCAGCGTGTTCTTTAACGTGCACAGGGTATGGCTCTCCCACACACGGGGCCACGGCTTAACGTCCCATCCGACGGACAGCGGCCTTTCCAAACCCATCGGTGTCCCCTACTGACCGTGGGCAGGGTGGTGACCGCGGGGCCCTGTTCGAATTCTGAAGTGCGACCAACGAGAAGTGTGTGTGCTGATGTGTGGACGTGCGATCCCAAGTGAGCGCAGAGTAAAAAGAGACAATGAACGCCAGGAAGATGGAAGGCAATGCAGCTAAGCAGCGGTTGAAGATGCTGTAGGCTGAGACAGACGATTAGGAAGGAAAGGGTGAAGAACGAGTGTACCCCACCCTCCGGATGCCGCCAACTTGCAAAATCATACAAGTCGTCGTCAAGACCCCTTCACAGAGAGAAAAGATCAGTGAACAGCATACAGCGAGCAACCCAGCCCCTGTAGCGACCTGCGAATAGGGATAGACGAAGGCCCCCTGTCAAGCTAACTGCTGGAACCACTCACTGGCGCCTCCATTCGCGTCGCCAGCGGACTTATGAGGTGTTTTTCGCCAATGAATGATTCATGTCATTAATGGAGCCTGGACAACAATTGCCAGAGCACGAAGGATCTCCCATTGGTCGAGCCCCAGTATAACAGACAAGAAAGAACTCAACAATGGAGCCGATTAGGAAGGAAAGGGTGAAGAACGAGTGTACCCCACCCTCCGGATGCCGCCAACTTGCAAAATCATACAAGTCGTCGTCAAGACCCCTTCACAGAGAGAAAAGATCAGTGAACAGCATACAGCGAGCAACCCAGCCCCTGTAGCGACCTGCGAATAGGGATAGACGAAGGCCCCCTGTCAAGCTAACTGCTGGAACCACTCACCGGCGCCTCCATTCGCGTCGCCAGCGGACTTATGAGGTGTTTTTCGCCAATGAATGATTCATGTCATTAATGGAGCCTGGACAACAATTGCCAGAGCACGAAGGATCTCCCATTGGTCGAGCCCCAGTATAACAGACAAGAAAGAACTCAACAATGGAGCAAACTAAGCTAAAAAGATCAGCAGCCGTTTTTCTGAGATTCTTTAGTTTTACCACTACAGTATTAGTCCCTGAATGTCCCCTTTTTCTCTCTGCATCTCCCAGAATATCTCGCCAATAAGGTTCAGTTGCCTGGCGTGTACTATAGTATTTGGAATTGTGATCCGACCCCGGATGATTGGTCGTGTATTTACCGAATAAAGTATGTTTGTTATGTACCTTCCTGTATGAATGAGTTTTTATTGATGAGAATCCCCCCCCCCCCACAAACAGCATAGAAAACACAATGCAATCATCAGTCATTATTTTGGGGTCTAACCTATCGGTTGCCCCCTAGTTCTTACCCCCCATCAACTAGATCTGGTGGGGTGTAGAACAGAAAGGCTAGAGTTATGACCGCTGTACAAGACCGATATCTGCAATTAACAGTGCAAAGGAGCAGGATGCCTACTCCCTCTCTTGCAGCAGCCACTGAGAGGGTTGTATCAGCTTCTACTGTGCGTAGAAGGCTTCATGAGGGAGGTCAGTATGCTAGAAGGCCAGTAATTTGTATACCCCTCACATCACATAACAGGAGAGAGTGGTTGAATTGGGCACACACACGTTAACTGGACAGAAGAGCAATGGAGGTCTGTATTCTTCACAGACGAGTCCAGATATTGCTTGCAGAGTGGGTTTCCAGACTGTAGGTAAAGTTGGTAATTCATCATTGCAACATAATTCTTGAATGACATGAATAATTAATTTTTCAGTACAGGAAAGTTTAAATTGTGAACCTGGACTGGCAATGATCCTAGCTTCTTCAAATATTGAAGTTTCATTATTGTTGATAATAATGTTAGATAAATTATAATTGGTTTTACCACATAATCACTGTTTGTATATGTACATCATGACAAACAAGTGAGACATCTTAAACTGTTATCGACCACTATCTTACTTGCTACAAGATACAAGACAGGTGATAGGGCTATACTAGCTGATACACTTTAGTTACTTTAAAGTGATAAGAGAGTAAAAAGTTTTTTTAATGCTATTTATCCAAGTTGATGTATATCCTTTTCATTTGTTGGCTTTAATACACTCTTCTTATACCATTGAGATGCCAGTCAGTTACAAACAGGATACTTCTTAACTTTGTGAGAATGACACTGTTGCTGTTGATACAGTGTTGAATATCCTGCAGTACTCATCTTATAATGCAACTTTGTGGTCCACTTCCATCATAATTTACTATTGAGATTCCAACAAGACAAAATAAATCCCGTTAAAATACACTGTTACATGCATTTCGTTCAGCTTCATCAGGCAGTATGCAGTTTAATACTAATACATTACATGATTTATAAGGCTATCCTACTAGCAGATACCCAGCACTTTTCCTGTTAAATGGTTTAAAATTAATTTCCAAATTGATGGTATTGGTTTTATGTCAGTATTAAATAAATTACTTTTAGTTAAATTAATAAATAAATTTTCCATATAAATTAATTGTGTTTTAGTTCCAGATGATGCAATTATTTTTGCATTTAATATATAGTTATGCAAATTACCTGTAAGATGGTCTATGTTAATGCTATTTTGCCTAAATTATTGCCCAAATCATATTGATGCTTTGTCATTTGTGCTCCTATCCGTCAGTATGTTTTCCCTATATATATTTAATAAGCTCACCGGACAAAAAATTAGTCACCCCTGGCTGAATGTCATCTAATATTCCTCCGTGCGACTAAAGAACAGCCGAAATCCTGTCTGGCATGGATGCCACCAGTGTGCGGATGTAGTGCACGTCACTATTCATCCACTCTTCCAGCAGCAAATGCTGCAGTTCAGCCAGATGGCTGGGAAGGCACTTCACTTGTTGCCCCAAATAGTCCCACAAGTTTTCTATGGGATTCAAATCTGAGAATTTGGCAGGTCAGTCGAGATGTTCGAAGACTTAAGAATGCTTGTAGTGCCAATCCGATACACTCCGAGCCCTGTGCACACAATTGCCGTCTTGGAAGACTGGGGTATCCTTCTGGTGTTCACTGTGAAGATGCTGCGCAAAAGGCAACATGTGGTCATCCAGGAGATCTATATAGCCCTTCTGGTTCAAGTGTGACGATACAGCAACCAAAGGACCCATTTCCTCATACGTGAAACACCCCCAGAACATCACAGAGCCTCCTCCAGCTTAAACAGAACTTTGCACACAGTCCGCATGGAAGGCTTCATGCAGCTTACAATGTACCTGTCGCCTCGCATCATTCGAGTACAAGGAAAAACGTGACTCATCCAACCAGATCACACACTTCCAAGAATCAAGTTGTTTTTGTGGTGCTGTGCCCACAAAGCCTTATACAGAGCTGTTAACATGGGTCTCTTCCATGGTACTCTGCTCCAGATATCCATGGCATGCAGTTCCCTTCAGAGTGTTTGTTTGGAAACAGCTTGTTGTAGGCCTGCATTGAACAACTGGAGCAATTCCTGCCTCATTGCAATGCGGTTTGCCCTAACAATGTGTGACACACTGTGGCAGTCCCTATTGGTGAGCAGTCTTTCTGCCGCAGTTCTGGCAACGATTAGCGGCGGACTGCGATGTACGCCACTGCTGGAAGACTCTTTGGACAGTATGTTTCGACACACCTGCAAAGGCAACAACTTCTTGCACACTATACCCTTTGGCTTGGCCAAATGCAAAAACACCTTTTTGCCACTCATTCACATCTTTGCCGCGACCCATATTTCACAGAGCAACTATCACACACATGGCACACAACCACTTCTTGTCACTGTATAAACCCTGTAGCGCATGGCACAGTTATTTGTAGGACACGCTTATTATTAGTGTGCCCTCTGTTGCTGTCGAATGGATGTAACCCTCTTAAGGCGGGAGATGACTAATTTTTTGCCCACTGAGCTTATTACCCAATAATACCACGTTTTCATCTTCTATTTCCATTAAATAAATATCCCCTGTGGTTACTTTGATCTCTATCATTAACTACCAGTATTTTTACATTATTAAAAATTTTTAAAGGTAATTTTATGTCTTATTTTTTAATATTTTTTCTCATATACTTGACAAATTAGGAATATATGGAAAAGCTATTGTACATGTTATATTCGATTGGGGTAGATGTTCTTGATGTGGGGTACATGCACCCCTTGGGGGTATGTGGTAAAATTTTTTGGGGTATGCCGTGAGAGCTCAAAAGTCGCTAGATCTAGTAACAAAGTAAAAATAACCATTGTTAAACTATAACTATAGTTTTATCTATCTATACAAGGGGTACGCCAGTTACATACACATTTCCAGGGGGTATGTGAAGCATAAAAGGTTGAGAACTACTGGAATGGGGTATTTGTACAGGAGTTATTTGAGTAGTTGCAAAATATTTATATTTAACTTTTCTTCTCCATTTTCTTTCAAATATTCTTTTCTGTATCTGGCTTTCATTCCTATTTCAGAGATTTACTGTAGTTCTGAATCTAGATCCCTTTTGTTAGAGCAGTATCTATAAGCTCTTAAAAAGTGGGAATTAAACACAGATTTTTTTATAATGTCCAAGTTAAATTTTCAGGGATTACATTCGGTATGTATGTGTGTCAGTGTTCTGTACACAGTCATTTCGCATTTTGCGAGATATTAAAATATCTAAGTATGGTAATGTTCCATCAATTTCCTTTTCATGAGAAAAATTAATAGTAGGCATTATACTATTGAATGTATTAACTAAAATTTTCAATTTGTCAGCATCGTGGCCCGAAAATAAAAGTACATCATCAATGTAACATATATATAATCAGTTTGTCCAGGTGGTAATTATGACGAAGCAACAATATGATGAAAAAAATAATACAAACACTAAAAACTTCAAAATGCGAACCAATTCAAGATGACTCTATACCTAAACCAATAAAGAAATTAGAGAGATTAAAGAATTATGCATTTCTCCCCAAAAATATAACAAAGTAGCGTAGACCACTGATGTACCCAGCAGTACCACAATTATTTGTAAAGGTAAAGCTTCGCAAAGAAAATTATCCTTTCCACTCATTAGTGTCCAAAAGGAAATCACCAACATACTGTTTAGAGAGAGTATTATTTGATTTTTTTAAATATATTTTGTTAACATGGAATATATTGTGACATCATGTTCTAATGTGGCTAAAATCAATCAAAATTGTCAGGTAACAGAGACTGCCACAATGCACTCAATCGACATCATATTGCTGTATCCTAACCCTCTGGTGTTGGCTGTGATGAAGTGGTGCATATGAAGAAAAAATAGCTGGAGGCAAGGCCAACAGCACAGAACTTCAGTGTGCACGATGTCCTGGAATTGGCCATCACATTCAATTGGTTCCAAGTGAATGGCAGGACATGAGTCCAGACCAAGGGAGTTCCAATGGGATCACCTATGCCTGGACTTATGGCCGACTTCATTCTGTGACATGTTGATATTGAGGCATTGAAATTGGTACAGTACAAATCGCGATTATATACATTTTACATTGATGATGTACTTTTATTTTGGGACCAAGATGCTGACAAATACTTAATATATTCAACAGTATAATGCCTACTATTAATTTTACTCATGAAAAGGAAATTGATAGAACATTACCATACATAGATATTTTAATATCTAGAAAAAACACAAAATGTGAAATGACTATGTATAGAAAACTGACATACATACTGAATATAATCCCTAAAAAATCAACTCATCCTGGACATTATAAAAAATCTGCATTTGATTCTCACTTTTTAAGAGCCTATAGATACTGCTCTAACAAAAAGGCTCTAGATTCAAAGTTACAGTACATCTATGAAATAGGAATGCAAGCGGATACAAAAAAATAATATTTGAAAAAAAAAATAGAGAAAAAAATTAAATATAAATATTTCACAACTATTCAAATAACCTCTGAACAAATACCCTGATCAAATATAACGTATACATTACCTTTTCCATATATTCCTAATCTGTCATGTATATTAGCAAAAATATTAAAGAAATATGACATATAATTACCTTTAAAAATTAATAATGTAAAAACACTTGTAGTTAATGATAGGGATCAAAGTACACCACAGGGGAAGTTTATTTAATGGAAATAGAACATGAAAACAAGGTATTATTGGGTAATATTAAATATATATATAGGGAACACATACCAAAAGATGGCAGTACAAATGACAAAGAATCAATACGATTTGGACAATAATTTAGGTAAAACATCATTAACATAGACCATCTTTCATGCTACTTTGTATAACTATACATTAAATGCAAAAATAATTGCATCATCTGGAACTAAAACACAATTAAATTATGAGAAAATTTATTTATTAATTAAAATCAAAGTAATTTATGTAATAATGGCATAAAACTAATACCATCAGCTTGGAAATTAATTTTAAATCACTTAACGGGAAAAGCCTTATAAATCATGTAAAGCATTAGTTTAAACTGCACACTGCCTAATGAAGCTATATGAAACATGCATAACAGTGCATTTTAACTGGAGATATATTTTACGACTCAAGTTTGGAATCTCAATAGTAATTTATGATGGAAGTGGACCATAAAGTTGCATTGTAAGATGAGTACTGCAGGATATTCAACACTGCATCAACAACAACAACAGTGTCATTCTCACAAAGTTAAGAAGTATCCTGTTTGTAACTGACTGGCATCTCAATGGTATAAGGAGAGTGTATTAAAGACCACATGAGGATACCAACAGCAGTGTGTCTATAAACCCTTGAAATTGAATGCATCAGCTCACTTGTTTGTCATGATATATATATACACAGTCGTATCAGAATAATATGACCACCTACCTAATAATGAGAATAACCACCCTTGTCCCGGATGATAGCTGCGAGATGGCATAGCATAGACGCAATGAGGCCCTAGAAGGTTGCCAGAGGCACACATGCCCATTCAGACTCCAGCAGTATGGAAGTTCCGGAGATGACGTGGTTGTGGGTCTGCACGCAGAACCTGTTGATCCAAATGGTACCACAAGTGCTCTATGGGATTGAGGTCTGGCAATTTCACCCGCCAAGGGAGAACAAAGACATCGCTGTCGTGATATTGGAACCAGTCATGCACCACCTTAGTGACATAGCAGGGCACATTGCCCTGTTGGTAGACACCATCACCACCAGGGTAAACATCCAACATGAAGGGATGCATGTGGTCAGCAAGAAAGCACAGACAGGTAGCCTTGGCATTCAGGGACCCATCCAGTGGTACCAGCGGTCCCAGGTCATACCAGGAAAACATCCCCCAGACATGCACACTGCCACCACCGGCCCGTACTTGACCAATAAGCGTGTCCGGGTATTGGTTCTCGTGTGTCTGATGCTGTATCCACCACCACCCATCACTTCTGTGGAGTAGAAACTTGATTCATCAAAGGCAACCTATTTCCACTCTTCAACTGTCCAATGACAGTAGTTGCGTGTGAACTGCAGGCGCCGTTACCGATGGAACTTGATTAACATGGGCACCTTCACACAGCGACTCCGGAGACCCATGCATAACAGGGTTCGCTCTGCTGTTATTGCGGACATGTACCTGGTTGCCCCAGCATTCATTTGAGTGGTCAATTGCTGCACTGTTACACGTCGATTGCCCTTTACCAGTCAACAGAGGTGACATTCTCCTCTGTGGTCGATGGCCTTTGGGGCTCCACAGTTATGATGTCTGGAGGTAATCGGTGTGCCAGCGGTTCATTCTTGGTACACCCTTACTAGAGCACCTCGTGAACAGCCCACGAAGTCTGCTGGTTCCGAGAAGCTTCCACCGTTGGTGCGGCAAGCCGATTATCATTCCTTTTTGAACATCCATCAAATCAATACCTCTGCCCATTGTGCTCACATTACACACTATTGCTCATCTGTCCTGGCCAGCTTTTATCTCCATGTGGTCAACCTTGTCATGTGCACTCTGTGATGCCCTTGGGTGAGTACACTGTGATTCTGGGTAGTCATATTATTCTGATACAACTGTGTATATACACACACCGAAGAGCCAAAACATTATGACCACCTGCCTAATATGATGTTCGCTTTCCACTTGCCGCAAAAACAGCTCTTACCCAGCAAGGTATGGATGCTACAATATTTCCAAAGATGTCTTGTAGTATCTGGTACCAACATGTTACTAGCAGATCCTTTAACTCTTGTAAGTTACATGGTTTAGCTGCTGCAGATCGGATATGCTGTTCCAACACAAACCACAGATGCTCAATTGGATTGATGTCTGGGGAATTTGGGGGCCAGGGCAATACCTGGAAGTCTTCCTCATGTTCCGCGAACCATTATCGAATAATCCGGGCAGTGTGGCATGGCACATTATCCTGCTGAAAGAAGGCACTACTAGAGAGGAATACCGTTGCCATGAAAGGATATACCTTGTCTGCAATGATGTTTAGGTAGGTGGTAGACGTCATAGTTTTCTGCACATGAATGACTGGACCCAGGGTTTCCCAGCAGAACATTGCCCAAAGCATTACACTTCCTCCGCCAGCTTATTTTCGTCTCACGAAATTAAAACTCTGCAAATTTAAGATAATAATTAGGTGAAATTATATTAGCACTATATTTGGAATTTTTAGTTCTGTTACTTTAAAAAGCAGAAAATACACACAAGCCTTACTCATTTTCAAATGCTACTGTCACTTCTTCCTCATGAACATCTGTCACATAAGCCTGTATATAAGAAAAAAACTTAGTTCCTACACATAGAAATACCAATGCATTAAAATAAAGTTATTGCAATCAAAAACACATTCTATATTAGATATTTGAAATAAATGAAATTGATGTACAGTTTCTATGTGAACCCTTCATTATTCAGGTGGATTGTCATGAAATCTACAAGGTATATATTTCCTGGCTGTGCAAGTGAAAAACTACAAATTTCTTTTGATTAAACAAAAGTGCTAGTAAGAGTCATATGTTGGTGTTTTTCACTAATCCACAAGACCACTCTTTCATCAAGCAAATTGTTATGTGCAATGAAAAATGAATCTTTTTCAATAATCCAAACACCCAAAAGCAGTGGCTTTATCCATTTGTTTATCCAGGCAGACTCCCACTTCCTGTCACAAACAGGGACACCATCTATCATCAGAGTGTGTTACATATCCCTGATGAAGGCGTTTATGGAGCTTGAGTTGGGTAGGTTTATGAATTAATCTTTCAGTTCTATAAAATGTGATATATTACTTGTGAACCCATCACTGTTCACCCTCTCAGCCAAAAAGGTATAATGCATGGACCAAACAGTTGCCATCATCACAAAGACAAGCTCAACATAGAATGAGTTCCATGTAGTTTACACAATGACTATGCAGCAACTGTGACCACTCAGCATATGAATTGGAACTGCAATATTAAGCATGAACTAGGTGACAAGTTTTAATGTGTTAATGTAATGGTCTTATGAGCAAACATCCAGTATTTTATGAAACTTCATAACTCAATAGTGATACTGAATAAAGTATATTATTGCTGTGTTGTAAGAAGTAATTACGTCTATAAAAGTTGTAAAAATAAACTAGGTGTGAAATTGCTTAAAAGCCTTTATCTAAGGGCTAATGATATTTGAAACTTTGTAAAATTTCATTTCCTTATTTAAACTTCCACAAAACTGTCAGCTAATATTTTTTGAAAATTTATCAAAAACAATATGTTATAATGCTATATTGTGAATTTTTCATAGACAGAACAAGGTCTTGTTATACACTAATAATAATTCTGTATAAGCTGATAAAAATAGATAAATGGTTACTGTAATTTCCAGCACACAATCTTCAGCAGGGTATAATCCACAGGACTAATGAATTAGCAGGAAAAAATAACTGTGTAATCTGTAGCAGTTCATAATATAAAGTCCAGTCATTTCCCTCTTTCATAAAAATCACTTTAACATCATCATCATCATCCTCAAGCAGTCATGGGCTACAGAGATCTAACAAGATCATGCAATTTAGTTCTCCAAGCATATCTGTCCTCAGCTACATCTGCTGCATCTGGCGCACTGCACACCAATTCTAACAATGTCCTGTTTGAGATTGTCTACCCACCGCATCCTAGGTCTCCCCCTCTTTCTGAGGTCTTTAGGCACACTATTCATAACCTTATTCGCTAATCTAAAATTATCCATACGAGCAAAATGGCCAAACCAACGGAGTCTCTCTTTACACAATATGCTGCTTAAAGGAGGTTGCAGACTCCTTTGCCTAAACTCATCATTAGTCACAAAGTTGAACCACTTAATGCCCAAGGTAATGTGTAAGCATCTTTAATCAAAAATGAAAAAAAAAAAACCTTTAGTCAAGATTTTAACTCCAGAACTTCTTTTGCTAAATAACTAATGAAAGGAATTATGGCATGCTATATTCCAAATTAATCAATATTTAATTCTGGATTTTCTGAAAATAAGTAACAAAAAAAGACATCTAATTTTATTTTAATTCGACATTTTTAGAGTTGTATAGTAAAAAAATGCATCTGGCAACACACTAAATATTTATTTAAAAAACATTAATAGACAGAAATGATTATAATGTACATGAAAAGAAAGGCTATTTCTGAATTGTCATCATCATCATCATCCTCAAGCAGTCATGGGCTACGGAGGTCCAACCAGACCGTGCAATTTAGTTCTCCAAGCAAGTCTATCCTGAGCTACATCTACTGCATCTGGCCATTGCACACCAATTCTAATAAGGTCCCGTTTGACATTGTCTGCCCACTGCATCCTAGGTCTCCCCTCTTTCTGAGGCCTTTAGGCACATCGTTCATAACCCTATTTGCTAATCTACAATTATCCATAGGAGCAACATGACCAAACCAAAGTTGCCTATCTCTGCATAATATGTTGCTCAAAGGAGGTTGAAAACTCCTTTACCTAATCTCATCATTATTTACAAAGTTCAACTATCTAATGCCTAAGACACTGCATACATCTAGAATCAAAAGCATCTAGTTTCCTGTTCTCTTGTTTACAAAGTGTCCAAGTTTCACTACCATAACTAACTTTAGAAAGAATCAAACTATTATACAGTCTACTTTTAGTCTTTAGGTGTATATGCTTATTTTTCCACACACTCCATAGATTTTTGAAAGTCCCGGCAGCAATCCCTATTTGTCTGTTAATCTCATGCCTCAAATCACCAGCATCTGTTACATAGCTCCAAAGCTAATCAAACTGTGATACCTACTCATGACTGCAACCATTCAGATTAACTGAATCACAGCCTGCCTCACCAATTTTCATCACTTTAGTTTTCTCTGTTTATAACCAAACCAACTCTACTACCAGTCTCATCAACAGTTTGAATGAAAGAGTTCATCTCATCAATATCATTTGCCAAAAGGGCTAAATCATCAGCATATTCTAAATCAGAAATTTTCATATCTCCAGTCCGTTTAAGGCCAAAATCTTTCCCTTGCAGTGAATTTCACATAACATATTTTTATAACCAAAGAGAAAAGGAGACAAAATGCACCCTTGTCGAACACCAAAACAATTGCTACAAGCCTCACCAACTCTAACACATGATTCAGTGTTATTATAGAGAGCTATCATTATCTTAATTAACTTGTCAGGTATGCCATACAACCTCACAATCAACCACAAATTATGATCATCAGCAGAGTCAAAAGCCTTTTTAAAATCAACAAAGCTAGTAACCAAAGGTTTCTGAAATTCTAAACATTTCTCAAGAATCTGCATGAGTGAAAATATCTGAACTACAGATCCCCTACTGCTTCTGAATCCACACTGCTCATCACGCAACTGTCCATCAACCAGATTTTTAATTCTATTAAGGACAATCATGTAAAGAACTTTACCTAGAACAAAAAGTAGGCTGATGCCCCTATAGTTATCACAAGAACTATGATCACCTTTTTTAAAAATAAGAATAATAATAGCACTGTTAAAATCCTTAGGAACCATGCCTTTATCATAAAAGATATTCAAAATTTCAGTCATCCACCTGGTAACCGAAACTATCCCAGCTCTAAGCATTTCTGTAGTAATTTCATCTACCCCTGGGAATTTATGTAGTTTAAATTTTGAAATAGCCAAAATAACTTCAGACTTCGTCGGCTTTGTCAGCCAAGCGAACAAGCCAAAGATTCTTATCAGCAGCTAACTAATCCTTTACACATTTATTAAACACTCTGTAATGCTTTCTATTAAGACTAGTAGGGTATTGATTAAGGACATTCCAGTAGTTCTTTCTTCCTGAAATGTGTCTTATCAACTTATTAAGTTGGTGTTATCACTTGTGCATTACATGCACAAGTGATAAGACTAACTTAAGTGCATCTACAAATCTTTGGGAAAAAAAACAACAAAATAAGGATCAAGTGTATCAGCCATCTGTCATGGACTTGCAACAACAATCTGATAAACAGTGGTAAAATATGCCTGATCCTCTCATAACTTTAAGTAATCTAAAGTATTTTCAACTAATATAAGCTGATTGTCATCCACTTTATAGTAAGGTATTGATAGATAGTAGCATCGAAGTAGCTCATTCATTGTCATGATATTTGTAACAGTAATTATGTGAAATCGAAATACAGCTTACTATAAAACTTATGCCACTTAGGCATTCTTACTACATAAAATGATCTGTTCAGTTACAGATAAAGCAGGTTCACGAAACAAAACTCTCATTCTGCTTTCTTTTAAAATCACTACTCTTGCCTATTGTCAGTGTTTTCAGCATGTTGGAATTTTGTCCTACATTACTTTGATTAGAATTAAATTTTATAACTAAATGGCCAAATCTGTGCTCTCTGTTGTCCAGTATAATTTTCTCATAATAATTAATCCTGCTGCAGAAAATTCTGCACAATTTCATGGCAATTTTCCATGGTCGATTCTCTGCAACATGTGAATTTTCACATCTCCTAGCAGTAGATCTTTAATCTTTTCAGCTAACATTTAATCTTCCTACTACTGGAAATCATCTACTTCCAGACTCTTCAGATAACAATTAAAGTAACTTTTCATCTGATATGTGATTTTAACAATATTTTTTCACATGATATACTATCAATAAAAGATCAGACTATGCAATTAAGGCTTTATTTTAGAAAACTTGACGAATAAAAACAATTAAATTGTATATTAATTGAAATTTAATTTCTTCCCCGAATATCATAATATTTACCTGAAAGGTGATTTTTATTTTGATTCTTTTCAGCACAGTCTCTCCTACTCCTGCACATGTAAGTGAGCAATGAGAACAAGAACAAGTGATTTCCTCTCAGGGGATGCTGTGTGCAGCAGCCAGTCTTAAAGAAGCTCTGGCTATGAAGACTTTTTTTAGTTATAGTTTTGATTTGAAGAGCAGGAAAGACACATCGAATGCTGGGATGAATGATATGATAAAAATAATTCTATGAAGAGTGAAATAGGTTTAAGGCAGAAAAGAGTATAAAACAGGTGGGAAAAACAGGGATATGTAATCTGCAATTACTTCCAAAATCTTTCATTTTAAACATAGATGATAATCACAATGTTACTTGTTGCTTTATGTTGGTGAAAATATTTCCGCAAAATATTTATTGATTTATCTTTCATTTTTAAAAGTAGCCCTTTTTTGTTAGCTTTCAGATTTTCAAAACTTAACGGAAAAATTTGTTGCTAATAATTCAAATCAAACTTGTGAGCTTATATCAGAAAGTTGCTTCAGAAAAAGAGTATGTTAACAAACTAATCAACAATACTGTATGTATTCTAAGAAATGGCAATCAGATGGCTTTAACTCCTTCAGTGTCCAGCCTGAAAAACTGGTTTACTTCCAGAGGCAAAGCTATTTCTCCCTAAACTCAACCAAAAAACATTTAACTTTAGAACTTTTTTGCCAAATAACTAATGAAAGGATACTGAGTCCATCATACTTCCATCATACTGAATCGACATAGATGATGCCAGTGGTGAATCAACAAAAAATGAAGGAGTGCTTATGTCACATTGTTGAAAATAATGATTAGTCTCTGTGGTCGGATTACGATGCCTAGCATACTTCTGCGAGAGACATGGGTTCGAATCTCAATCAGGGCAACCAATTTTTTTCGTTAACTATATCAAAGTTCTTTTAATGGAAAACGAAGAAATAATAAAAGAAAAATTCACATATTATCTAATGTTAAATAAAATATCCAGAGCAAAAGTTGTAAGCCAGCAATCCAATGTAGCATGACTTCAAAAAAAGATACTAATCGATCAACAGATCAAACAACCAAAGGATAGATAACTTACAAAAATAAATCTACAGAAATGAAAACTAAAGTTTAAATATAAAAAAGTAATTATTTATGAAGGGAGTATATCCAATATATAGGAATAGCACTTTAAACAATCTATAAGTAGATACTAACCATCTACTTATAACACACAGAAAGGAGACGGCACGTATGAGCCACCTGCATCTTCCTCTACATTGAGCTGTGACCTAGTTGCTGCTGCAGCCAGTCTTGGAACATAAGACTGTTTTTATTATAGTTTCAATTTGAGGAGTGGGAATGATACACAGGGATAAATGATATAAATGATAAAAATATTTCTAGGAATATTAAAATAGGTTTAAGGCAGAAAAGAGTGTACAACAGGAAAAAATCAACAAAGGTAAGTACTTTGTAATTACTTCCAAAACATTCCGTTTTTAAAAATCATCCTCCTCCTCCTCAAGCAGCCATGGGCTACAGAGGTTCAACCAGACCATGAAATTTAGTTCTGCAAACATATTTGTCCTTAGCAACATCTGCTGCATATGGCCTGCACACCAATTATAACAAGGTCCTGTTTGACCTTGTCTGTCCACCACATCCTAGGTCTCCCCCTTTCTAAAGCCTTTAGGAACACTGTTCATAACCCTATTTTCTAATCAATAATTATCCATATGAGCAACATGGCCAAACCAACGAAGTCTCTCTCTGCACAATATACTGCTCAAAGGAGGTTGCCGATTCCTTTGCCTAATCTCATCATTACTTACAAAGTTGAACCACCTAATATTCAAGATACTGTAAAAGCATCTGGAATTCAAAAGCATCAAGTTCCCTATTATCTTGTTCACAAAGAGTCCAAGTTTCACTATAACTAATCCTAGAAAGAATCAAAACATTATACAGTCTAATTTTAGTCTTTAGGTGAATACACTTATTTCTCCACACTCTCCTATGGGCTAAATCATCAGCATAATCTAAATCAGAAATTTTCGTATCTCCAGTCAATTTAAGGCCAAAATCTTTCCCTTGAAGTGAATTCGCATAACATAATCAATAACCAAGCTAAAGAGAAAAGGAGACAAAATGAACCCTTGTCGCACACCAGATGTAATGCTAAACCAATTGCTACAAGCTTTACCAACTCTCACACACGACTCAGTGTTATTATAGAGAGCTTTCATTATGTTAACTAACTTGTCTGGTATACCATATGTTGTCAGAATCAACCACAAATTATGACAATCAACAGAGTCAAAAGCATTTTTGACATCAACAAAGCTAGCAATCAAAGGTTTCTGAAACTCTAAACATTTCTCAAGAATCTGCTTAAGTGAAAATATCTGATCCACACATCCCCTACCACCTGATTCTCCACAATCTGCATAGAATCTTAAAAGTACCGATAGCAAACCCTGTTTGTCTATTAATATCATGCCATATATCACCATATCTGTTACATAGCTCCCAAGATAACTAAACTGAAACACTTGCTAAAGAGTGCAACCATTCAGATTAACTGAATCACAGCCTGCCTGATCAATTTTCATCACTTTAGTTTTCTCTGTTTACCATCAAAACTATTCAATAAAAACCTAAAAACTACTGACTACCTTGAATTCTGTCAAGAAACAAGCTAGCAAGTCAAGAACGGAGATATTACATTTATTCTAGGTGACTTCAATGCCAAAATTGGTACTGATTCTGACCTTTGAGGAGAGGTGATAGGCCCCTTTGGTATTGCAGCTGCAATGGAAATGATAATGTCTCCTACAGGTAAGTAAACTCAATGGTTTCAGAATAACTAACACTTATAAACTAAACACAATAGTGACATACTTAAGTACACATGGGTTTCACTAGATGGGCTGCATGGGCTGATTATATATTAATTAACGGCAAATGGGCTAGTTCTGCTAGGAATACCAGGACATATAGGGGAACTGAAAATGGATCTGACCATTACCTTGTTAAAATTGTCTTGCAACTTAAACTTAAAAAGTGTTGTGCTAAGGTTAAAAAATTTACCTTTAATTCTGAAGCTCTGAAAGTCCCAGTTATAGCTAAAGCTTACCATGATAGATTACTTAGTCATTATGACAGTCATGGTTTGCTTACTACTGAAGTTGAGGAAGAATGGGACTGTTTTAAACAGGCTTTTCTTGAAACTAACAGTACTCTTTTAGGAAAAAAGGGGCAGAGGCGGCAAAATTATTTGAGTGATAGGGCACTTGAGCTTATTTCTGAAGGAAAGAACTGTACGAATGTCCTTAATCAATACCCTAGTAGTCCTAATAAAAAGTATTGCAGAGATCTTAATAAATGTGTAAAAGATCAGTTAGCTGCTGATAACAATCTTTGGCTTCATGGCTTGGCTGACTAAACTGAGGAAGCAGTTAGACAGCACACCAGCAGAGAGTTGTACCAGATAGTTAATGTTTTGTGTGGTACAAAATGGACAGGTATACAGGGATTGAAGGATAAACAATGTACAGTTATAGGTGAGGATTCTGTCATGGCTAGGCGTGCTGAGCATTTCAGTGATGTTATAAACAATGTGGTTAGTAAATCAATAAATGTTTTACGGAAAAAATTTATTCATTTATCAATGCCAAAAGAGCAGCATGAAATGCTGTGATTATCATCTATGTTTAAATGTGGTTAGTTCTACTCCCATTGTTTGTAATGATGATAGATGGATTAGTATCTTTAATGTTGGCCCTGTAACACAGTCTGAAGTTATTTTGGTTATTTCTAAACTTACTCTACATAAATCCCCAAGGGTAGATGAAATTATTACAGAAATGCTTAGAGCTGGGAATGTTTCAGTTACCAGGTGGATGACTGAAATTCTGAATATCTTTTATGATAAAGGCATGGTTCCTAAGGATTTTAACAGAGCTATTGTTATTCTTATTTTTAAAAAAGGTTATCACAATTCTTGTGATAACTATAGGGGCATTAGCCTACTTTCTGTTCCAGGTAAAGTTCTTTGCATGATTGTCCTTAATAGAATTAAAAATCTGGTTAATGGACAGTTGCGTGATGAGCAGTGTGGATTCAGAAGCTGTAGGGGATCTGTAGTTCAGATATTTTCCCTCATGCAGATTCTTGAGAAATGTTTAGAATTTCAGAAACCTTTGGTTACTAGCTTTGTTGATTTTAAAAAGGCTTTTGACTCTGCTGATGATCATAATTTGTGGTTGATTGTGAGGTTGTATGGCATACCTGACAAGTTAGTTAAGATAATGATAGCTCTCTATAATAACACTGAATCATGTGTTAGAGTTGGTAAGGCTTATAGCAATTGTTTTGGTGTTCAACAAGGGTGCATTTTAGTAATAAATAGGCACTTTAACGTCAATTTCAATTTTAGAGGAAAAATTGTCTGAGCCGGGTGGGATACGAACCCACGACCTCCTGATAACATGTCAGGTGCTCTGGAACACTGAGCTACCAGCCGCCGATCAAGATCTCCTCTAATTAATGCTATGAACATTCCCTTTATGTCACATATAGGCGTTATTTTAAGCAATTTTTAGCCCTAGGGGCTTTCTATTTTTGCAATAGATGGAAAGCATGTCTTACAAGTATGCTAATGACAATAAATATTGAGATAAACTCAGATAAACTCAACAGTTCAACATCTAGTAATAAATAGGCACTTTGATGTCGATTTCAATTTTAGAGGAAAAATTGTCTGAACTGGATGGGATACGAACCCACAACCTCCTGATAACATGTCAGGTGCTCTGGACCACTGAGAATGACCACCACAAATGATGTTGATGAGATGAACTCTCATTCGAGCTGTTCATGAGAATGGTAGTAGAGTAGGTTTGGTTATAAACAGAGAAAAAACTAAAATGATGAAAATTGATCAGGCAGGCTGTGATTCAGTTAATCTGAATGGTTGCAGTCATGAGTAGGTGTCACAGTTTGATTACCTTGGGAGCTGTATAACAGATAATGGTGATGTGTGGCACGAGATTAACAGACAAATAGAGATTGCAGCCAGGACTTTTAAAAATCTATGGGAGAAATATGTGGAAAAATAGGCATATACACATAAAGACTAAAATTAGACTGTATAACAATCTGGTTCTTTTTAGGGTTAGTTCTGGTAGTGAAACTTGGACACTCTGTAAACAAGATAACAGGAAACTAGATGCTTTTGATCCTAGATGCTTACGCAGTATCTTGGGCATTAGGTGGGTCAACTTTTTAACTAATGATGAGGTTAAGTTGGTTGGTTGGTTGGTTGTTTTGGGTTTTATGGCGCATGGGCGACTAGGCCATAATGCGCCAAACAAAAGACAATATAAAAGATAAAAGACGTGTAACCCGCAACCAAATTTAAAACAAAAGAGCTAAATAGTAAAATGGTAAAACAACAAAGAACAAGTGTAAAAATACAAAGTAAAACAACAGAATACCAGGTGTAAGTGACCTGGGATATACACACAATGTATAAGGTGGTAAAATCAAAATCAACATCAAAATGTGATAAAATACAATACAAAAAGAGCAACAAGTGTAAAACAACGAAAGACAAAATCAACAAAATATATATATAAAAAACAACAAGAAGAAAATTTGTCTAAAACAACAAATAGTGTTATATATATATATACAGTATATACAATGGCTATAAACGAGTAAAATAACCTGTAAATTGTAAAAATTGAAAGACAGCGTTAAAACAACAATGATCTGATAACAAATGTCCGAGTGTAAGGGACTCGGACGTAAAATCATGAAATGTAAAAAACAAATGTCGTTCTAGATTAAAACATGGGCAATGAATTAAAATATGTTTGATAGTTAAAATGGTGTCACAAAACTCACACTTAGGTACGTCGTCCGCCCGTAGAAGAAACGAATGAGTAATAAATGAATGACCTAAGCGGAGCCGAGCAAGTACAACTTCCTCCTTGCGATTAATGCGGTAACAAGACTGCCATGGTTTGATGATTCGTTTGATCTCAAAGAGCTTGTTTGTAAGCTGTTCTGACCATGATCTCTGCCACTGTGCCCGGAGCTCGGTGGTAAAACGCTGCCGGAAATCCAGATAGGGAACCGGCAACGGAGAGTCGGACATGGCTGACCTGGCAGCAGAATCTGCCAAATCATTGCCCCTGATTCCGACGTGACCGGGAACCCAATAGAAATGGATGGTGGTGGTGGTGGCTGCCAGACGATGTAGCTGCTGGCTGTGAAGAAGTTCAGGAATGGTTCCTATAACATAATGAGGAATTCCATTTATTGCCATGGCCCCCAAATATGCCAAACACAAATCCTATCAAGAATTTGTGGTTTGAGTTGGAGATACGGGTACGAGAAGCATCACCCCAACCACGTAATTTACAGGAACTACTGTTGCAGTCATGGTACCAAATATCAAGCAACACCTACCAACATCTCGTTAAATCTATGCCTCATCGAGTGAGAGCTCTTTTGGTGGCGAGAGGAGGACCTACATCACATTAGGAAGGTGATTTTAATGTTTTGGCTGATTGGTGTAAAATACTTTGTCCATTCACTTTATTGTACTTTAATAAAATATACATAAAATGAAAAAATTATTTTACACACTTCAATTATATTTTTTGAAAGATGGGTAATTATCATCATCATCAAGCAGCCATGGGCTACTGAGGTCCAACCAGACCATGTAATTTAGTTCTCCAAGCAAGTCTGTCCTGAGCTACATCTACTGCATCTGGCCACCACACCAATTTTTACAAGGTCCTGTTTGACACTGTCTGCCCACAGCAACCTAGGTCTCCCCCTTTCTAAGCCTTTAGAAACACTGTTCATAACCTTATTTTCAAATCAATAATTATTCATATGAGCAACATGATCAAACCAATAGATTCTCTCTCTGCACAATATGCTGCTTAAAGGAGGTTGCTGATTCCTTTGCCTAACCTCATCATTACTTACAAAGTTGAACCTAATGCCCAAATACTGCATAAGCATCTAGAATCAAAAGCATCAAGTTTCCTGTTCTCTTGTTTACAAAGCATCAAAGTTTCACACCATAACTAAAACTAGAAAGAACCAAACCATTATAGCACCTAATTTTAGTCTTTAGGTGTATACACTTATTTCTCCACACTCTCCGTATATTCTTAAAAGTCCCAAAAGCAATCCCTATTTGTCTGTTAATCTCATGCCGCACATCACCATTATCTGTTACATAGCTCCCAAGATAATTAAACTGTGACACCTGCTCAAGACGGCAACCATTCAGATTAACTGAATCACAGCCTGCTTGACCAATTTTCATCACTTTAGTTTTCTCTCTGTTTATAACCAAACCTACTCTACTACCAGTCTCATCAACAGCTCGAATGAAAGAGCTCATCTCATCAACATCATTTGCCAAAAGGGCTAAATCATCAGCATATTCTAAATCAGAAATTTTCGTATCTCCACTCCATTTAAGGCCAAAATCTTTCCCTAGAAGTGAATTTCGCATTACATAATCAATAACCAAGCTAACAAGAAAAGGAGACAAAATGCACCCTTGTCGAACACCAGAAGTAATGCTAAACCAATTCCTACAAGCCTTACCAACTCTCACACACGACTCAGTGTTATTATAGAGAGCTTTCATTACGTTAATTAACATATCTGGTATACCATATGATCTCACAATCAACCACAAATCATGATGATCAACCGAGTCAAAAGCCTTTTTGAAATCAACAAAGCTAGCAACCAAAGGTTTCTGAAACTCTAAAACATTTCTCAAGAATCTGCCTAAGTGAAAATATCTGATCCACACATCATGGAAAGAACTTTCCCTGGAACAGAGTAGGCTGATACCCCTATAGTTATAACAAGAACTGCGATCACGTTTTTTGAAAATAGGGATTAAAATAGCTCTGGTAAAATCCTTAGGAACCATATTTCATCTACCCTTTTATAATTTCATCTACCCCTGGGGATTTATGAAGTAGAAGTAAGAAATAGCCAAAATGACTTCAGATTGTATTATAAGGTTAACATTAAAGCCACCAATGCATCTATCATTGCACACAATGAAAGTAAAACTAACCACATTATTTAGAACATCACTGAAATGTTCAGCCCACCTAGCCATGAGGGAATCCTCACCTTCTACAACCTTACCTTGTTTATCCTTCAATCCCTGTATACCTGTTCATTTTCTACCACACAAAACATTAACTATCTGGTACAGCTCTCTGCTGTTGTGCTGTCTAACTGCTTCCTCGGCTTTGTCAGCCAAACCATCAAGCCAAAGATTCTTATCAGCAGTTAACTGATCTTTTACACCTTTATTAAGTTCTCTGTAGTGCTTTCTATTAGGACTAGTAGGGTACTGATTAAGGGCATTCCTGCAGTTCCTTCTTTCTGAAATAAGCTCAAGTGCCTTATCACTCAAATAATTCTGCCTCCTCTGCTCCTTTTTTCCTAAAAGATTACTGTTAGTGTCCAAAAAGGCCTGTTTAAAATAATCCCATTCTTCCTCGACTTCAGTAGTAAGCAAACCATGACTAGCATAATGATTAAGTAACCTATCACGTTAAGCTTTGGCTATAACTGGGTATTTCAGAGCTTCAGTATTAAAAGTAAAATTTTTAACCCTAGCACAACACTTTTTAAGTTTAAGTTGCAAGACACTTTTAATTAAGTAATGGTCAGATCCAATTTCAGCTCCCCTATATGACCTGGTATTCCTAACAGAACTAGCCCATTTGTTGTTAATTAATATATAATCAATCATATTCTTATGCAGCCCATCAGGTGAAACCCATGTGTACTTATGTATGTTGCAGTGTTTGTAATAAGTGTTAGTTATTTTGAAACCATTGAGTTTACTTACCTGTAGGAGACGTTACCCAATGTCACTGCAGCTACAATACCAAAAGGGCCTATCACCCCTCCAAAAAGGTCAGAGTCAGTACCAACTTTGGCATTGAAGTCACCTAAAACAAGGGTAATATCTCTTTTTTGACAGAATCCAAAATATCCCGAAGTTGTCGGTAAAATCTACCCTTCTCATCTTCATTGGCATCCTTAGTGGGGGCAAAACAGCAGATAACATTCAAATCTTGAATGCTTGTCTGAGATGGTAAAACAGCAGATAACATTCAAGTCTTTAATGCTTGTCTGAGATTTTCCTGTAAGAAATCTTTCATTAATGCACTTATATCCTAAAAGAGCATCACTAGTGTGTCTGCTGAGAAGGAGACCTACGCCTTGGTGATGCTTATTGTCGTTCCTCCCTGAAAAGAGAAATTTAAGATTATTTTTAAGAATCTGACCTTTATCTGTCCATCTGGTCTCTAGTAAGCCAAGAATATCTAAATTATAACTGTGGAATTCTTGTGTGTGGACATCAAGAGAAAAAGCTCTGTGCAGAGTCCTCACATTCCAACTACCTATGGAAAGAAAATGGCGACATTATTAACAGCCCCCTAATCACAGTCATGGGGCAAAGACCCGTCCGCACACCATTAAAGGCTGAAGCCATCTACACTGGAAGACTTCCTCCAATATAAAATTTGATGACACCATTAGAAGCAAAAGTTCAGGAGCCTGCGATGACCTCTGCTCAGGATTATCCACCAGCTGATAAACATATCCTGTGAATCTATTCAATTGGGGCTGTCAACCCACAAACAAACAGAAAACAGCAGAAGATTTTCCCTCCATAGAAGCCACCAGTGCAGAAAATTCAGGATCCATAATTAAGCTCAGTGCCATATCAGCACCAGGACCCTGTGTGGTTGACCACTCCTCAGCAGGGTAGGAAAAAAAAAAAGAAAAGTAGCTAGAGTTGTCCAGATCAGTATGCCACACTAATCTGGCAGCCCTCCCCTTCCGTTCCCCTCCAAAAGAGAATATCTCTTTTGAAAGGTACTAATGGTCTGCACCACGAGAAGGTGGGGTTGGACATTAGGTGCTAGGCCTGGCCGGTTCTATGCATCATCACAGGGGATTAGTGCATAGCTATCCTTCCAGTGACTACCTATCAACCATTTACAGACCCGGAATTAAATACTATATATAATATAACGAGACTTGCAGGATACCCTGATGCATTTGTCAATAAGATTAAAAAAACCACTAAATTCTGTGTACAAAAAACATCCCAACCCAATCCTTCACAAATAAAGGATGGAACTCAATATGCACATAGTTTTCCTTTCTTACAGGAAGTATCTAAAACACTTAAAAATGTTTTGATGAAATATAATTTAAATATGCCATACATAGTTCCCAACACAATTAAAATCTATTAATCAAATATCAAATAAATATAATTCAAGGGGGGGGGGTATGAAATCAAAATACCAGATGCAGACAAATTGGGGGGGGGGGGGAACAGGTATGTCGGAAAAACATATCGAACATATGAACAGTGTATGAACGAGCATCAAGCAGATGTTAAAAATAAAACTGATAACACTGCTTTATTGCAGACTATTATACAAAATCAGATTAAAGTTGATACTTTCACATATTAACCTCTAATAGCACCACCTAATAAGTTTCAATTACAATATGCCGAAAAACTTTTAATTAACTTGCATAAAGACCACTTGTGCAACACGGAGATTCCGCCCCTACCTGCGGCTTGAAATCTCCTGTTGCGCGAGCAGCATTTTAATTTGTTGAATCACCGATAGAGGGAGACTACTATTTATACCTTTACCATCTCACTTCACATTGTTTGATGAAGCCCCGCATGCATTTGGGGTGAAACTCACAACGAGTGTCTCCATGAACATCACCATGAATTTCTAGACTGAAGACTACTTCTATGGTTTTAATGTTTAAATGGTTAATTTTTACTGGTTTTGTTTTAAACTGGCACCGAATATGCTATTCATGAGTGTTTTATGATCACTATGAATCTGCTGATGGTGAACTATATTTGAACGTTATATCATGAATTCTTCTGCGCATCTACTGTTTTCAACATAAAAGCTGTTAATCAACATCTTGTGCATTTTACCATTATTCCTGAAATATCATGGAAAGAACAACTTCAAACATCATAAATCCAGACAGTATCTAAAGTGCTGCAAATGGTAGCTAGGTAGTCACTGGAAGGAGAGCTATGCACCAATCATCTGTGATGATGCATAGAACCGGCCAGGCCTAGCACCTAATGTCTGACCCGGCCTTTTCGTGGTGCAGACCGTTAGTACCTTTCCAAAGAGATACTCTCTTGTGGAAGTGAACAGAAGGGGAGGGCTGTCAGATTAGTGTGGCCTACTGATCTGCACACTATGGCTACTTATCTTTTTTTTTTCTACCCTGCTGAGGAGTGGTCAACCACACAGGGTTCTGGTGCTGACCATATACACCCACTGGACAGATATATGGCTCTGAGCTTGATTATGGATCCTGATTTTCCTGCACTGGTGGGCTTCTGTGGAGGGATAATCTTCCGCTGTGTTTTCTGTATGTTTGTGGGTTGACAGCCCCAAGTGAATAGATTCACAGGATATGTTTATCAGCTGGTGGATAATCCTGAGCAGAGGTCATCGCAGGCACCTGAACTCTTTGCTTCTATTGGCATCGTCAAATTCTACATTGGAGGAAGTCTTCCAGTGTAGATGGCTTCAGCCTTTAGTGGTGGGGGAAAGGGCCTTTGCCCCATGTCTGCGATTACGGTGCTGTTTGATATTGACGGCATTCCCTCTCTCAATAAACATAGTTTCTTTAAACATCCCACTAACCATTTTCTCTCCATAGGTAGTTGGAATGTGAGGACTCTGCACAGAGCTTAATCTTAAATTTCTCTTTTCAGGGAGGGAAGACAACAAACATCACCAAGGCGTGGGTCTGCTTCTCAGCAGACATGCTAGTGATGCTCATCTAGGATATGAGTGCATTAATGAAAGGTTTCTTACAGAAAAATTTCAGACAAGCGTTAAAGACTTGAATGTCATCTGCTGTTATGCCCCCACTGAGGATGCCGATGAGGATGAGAAGGATAGGTTTTATGGACAAGTTCAGGATATTTTGAATTTTGTCAAGAAAGGAGATATTACCCTTGTTCTTGGTGACTTCAATGCCAAAGTTGGTACTGACTCTGACCTTTGGGGAGGAGTAATAGGCCCTTTCGGTATTGGTAGCTGCAATGGCAATGGGCAACGTCTCCTACAGGTAAGTAAACTCAATGGATTCAGAATAACTAACACTTATTACAAACACTGCAAACATACATAACTACACATGGGTTTCATCCGATGGGCTGCATAAGAATATGATTGATTATATATTAATTAACAGCAAATGGGCTAGTTCTGTTAGGAAGAAAATATAGGGGAACTGAAATTGTATCTGACCATTACCTTGTTAAAATTGTCTTGCAACTTAAACTTAAAAAGTGTTGTGCAAAGGTTAAAAAATTTACTTTTAATACTGATGCTCTGAAAGGCCCAGTTATAGCCAAAGCTTACCATGATAGGTTACTTAGTCATTATGATAGTCATGGTATGCTTACTACTGAAGTTGAGGAAGGATGGGGCCATTTTAAACAGGCTTTTTTGCACACTAACAGTACTCTTTTAGGAAAAAAGGAGCAGAGGAGCCAGAATTATCTGAGTGATAAGGCACTTGAGCTTATTTCGAAAAGAAAGAACTGCAGGAATGTCCTTAATCAATACCCTACTAGTCCTAATAGAAAGCATTACAGAGAACTTAATAAACGTGTAAAAGATCGGTTAGCTGCTGATAAGAATCTTTGGCTTGATGGTTTGGCTGACAAAGCCGAGGAAGCAGTTAGACAGCACAACAGCAGAGAGCTGTATCAGATAGTTAATGTTTTGTGTAGTAGAAAACGGACAGGTATAAAGGGATTGAAGGATAAACAAGGTAAGGTTATAGAAGGGGAGGATTCTGTCATGGCTAGGTGGGCTGAGCATTTCAGTGATATTCTAAACAATGTAGTTAGTTCTACTCCCATTGTTTGCAATGATGATAGATGCACTGGTGGCTTTAATGTTGGCCCTATAACACAATCAGAAGTTATTTTGGCTGTTTCTAAACTTAAAATACATAAATCCTCAGGGGTAGATGAAATTACTACTGAAATGCTTAGAGCTGGGAATGTTTTGATTACCACTTGGATGACTGAAATTCTGAATATCTTTTATGATAAAGGCATGGTTCCTAAGGATTTTACCAGAGCTATTGTTATCACTATTTTCAAAAAAGGTGATCACAGTTCTTGTGATAACTATAGGGGTATCAGCCTATTCTTTGTTCCAGGAAAAGTTCTTTGCATGATTGTGCTTAATAGAATTAAGAATCTGGTTGACAGTCAATTGCGTGATGAGCAATGTGGATTCAGAAGTGGTAGGGGATGTGTGGATCAGATATTTTCACTTAGGCAGATTCTTGAGAAATGTTTAGCGTTTCAGAAACCTTTGGTTGCTAGCTTTGTTGATTTCAAAAAGGCTTTCGACTCTGTTGATCGTCAAAATTTGTGGTTGATTGTGAGATCATATGGTATATCTGACAAGTTAGTTAACATAATGAAAGCTCTCTATAATAACAATGAGTTGTGTGTGAGAGTTGATAAGGCTTGTAGCAATTGGTTTAGCATTACGTCTGGTGTTCGACAAGGGTGCGTTTTGTCTTCTTTTCTCTTTAGTTTGGTTGTTGATTATGTTATGCGAAATTCACTTCAAGGGAAAGATTTTGGCCTTAAATGGGCTGGAGATACGAAAATTTCTGATTTAGATTATGCTGATGATTTAGCCCTTTTGGCAAATGATGTTGATGAGATGAACTCTTTCATTCGAGCTGTTGATGAGACTGGTAGTAGAGTAGGTTTTGGTTATAAACAGAGAGAAAACTAAAGTGATGAAAATTGGTCAGGCAGGTTGTGATTCAGTTCATCTGAATGGTTGCAGTCTTGAGCAGGTGTCACAGTTTAATTACCTTGGGAGCTATGTAACAGATAATGGTGATGTGCAGTAGGAGATTAACAGACGAATAGGGATTGCTGCCGGGACTTTTAAGAATCTATGGAGAGTGTGGAGAAATAGGCGTATACACCTAAAGACTAAAATTAGACTGTATAATAGTTTGGTTCTTTCTAGGGTTAGTTATGGTAGTGAAACTTGGACACTTTGTAAACAAGATAACAGGAAACTAGATGCTTTTGATTCCAGATGCTTACTCAGTATCTTGGGCATTAGGTGGTTCAACTTTGTAACTAATGATGAGGTTAGGCAAAGGAGTTTGCAACCTCCTTTAAGCAGCATATTGTGCAGAGAGAGACTCCGTTGGTTTGGCCATGTTGCCCGTATGAATAATTATAGATTGGCGAATAGGGTTATGAATAGTGTGCCTAAAGGCCTCAGAAGGAGGGGGAGACCTAGGATGCGGTGGGCAGACAATGTCAAACAGGACCTTATTAGAATTGGTGTGCAGTGGCCAGATGCAGTAGATGTAGCTCAGGACAGACTTGCTTGGAGAACTAAATTACATGGTCTGGTTGGACCTCTGTAGCCCATGGCTGCTTGAGGATGATGATGATCTAAAGTGCTTGGCAACTGCATCATTGCTAAAATCTTGTACAGATTAACATCATCTCTTCAAACGTCATCTAGAAGAAAAAACTATTGAAGATTAACAAAGAATTGCACTTTCAGTTAAAGCCAGCAGCACTCTCTTATAAAATGGTAACGTTTTTTACAACCTTACTTTGGACTTTTTTAACAAGTGTAAAAATTCCCTAAGCTAATTATCGTCTAGTCTTACAGCTTATACCCAGACTATATACTACCCCTCAAGCAGCTGCTTGCCACAGAGGTCTGACAGGAGCCTGTCAGTTTATATGCCATAGTAGAAGGTCTGTGAGGATGGCAGGACCTCAGCAGAAAAACGACACACACATCCATGCCTAATCCGGGGCTCGAACCCAGGTCCCTTAGATCAGTAGCCAAGCGTGCTAACCACTTGGTCACGGGAGTCTTGTGTAATTTGAGACAGTAGCTTTTGAGCTTTACTCAGTTAAAAACAGCTAATCGTGCATTAAATATTTTTTAATCAAACTGCTGTGTAACTGAACTTTAATCATCAAGGTCGTTACTTCCTCTCCCTAAGGAATCTCGACCTAGAACTTTGACAATCCTCAACCAGCTGGCTTCCCTCATCTTGTACTTTGTGGACTGCTAGACACACTGTTTTGACTCACCTCTCCTATGTTTCTTCTTACCACCCTGACTTTGAACATGGCCACCGGAATGTCTAGCATCCCTATAATACTACAGTGGAACCGCAGGGGCTTCAGGAGCAAAGCTGCTCATCTTAGGAACTACCATTACCAACATGCCAATTCCCATCCTTCCTCTATGTGAAGCCTACCTCCCTGATCACTTGTCTTCAAGCCGTATATTGTGCACACAAGCAATCATCCGCTTTCTTCTAAAGCGGCGATTCTTGTGCACAAGAATGTCACACATCATGCTATTTATCTCACTTTCACTTATGCAAATAGTGACTTTGTAGCATGCTGCATCTGGCTGAATAGCCTTGATATCACCCTGATATCCTGTTACATCCAGCCTTCCACTGCCTTTCCTGTATCCACCTTACAGGATATTCTATCGCAGTGCCCTCAGCCCTGAATTCTCTGTTGGGACCTTAATGTCCACAGTCCATCCTGGGGCAGAGACATCAGTGATCAGAAAGGGAAGGATATCAAGAATGCCATCTTGCAGCACAATCTCTTATCATCAATGATGGCTTGCCCTTTCTACAGACCTCCGAGTACCTACAGCTCCATTGACCTCAATCTCTGTTCTAACATTGGTCAAAGCCTCAGCTGGTCAGTTGACTCTGACACTTGGAGCAGTGACCACTTTCTGCTGCATATCTCATACCAAAAGATGTACAGCCCCCAGAAGAACCTCTAAGTATACTGACTGGCAGCTCTTTCAGCAGATCTCCTCTGAAAGATTTGCTACCATCGACACTGTGGATCTCAGTGTCAGAGGCCCTTACCACTGCCTCTGACACCTGCACTGTTACAATATCAACACCCAGGTATCTTCCCCCTCCTGATATTCACTACAAGTGGCTTCACATCATTCGGGTCGAGCTGAAAGGCATGACCCGCCTCTCTGGTAGATTTTTCAGACATTCTCCATTTCAGAAGGCTACATGTGACGATCGAAAAGTACCTGAACTGCCATGAAAGGTTCAGATGGAGATCCTTCTGCTCCAGTATTGTCTTCACCCCTACTGTCTGGAAATACACAGGAATCTGACGGGGAAGCTGCAGCCTGCTCTCCCTTTCAGTAATCTTGCCTTGTCCAACAGGAAGGATTTAGCCGCCACTGCTAATGCCTTCTTGCAGCACTTCACCTTTTCCCTTCCTGCCCCACTGGTGCCTGATCAGTATACATCTCAGCAGCCCTGCTCTAAGAGTGAGCCCTGTTATAATAAACCTTTCACCTTGCAGGAACTCATTTCTGCTATTGAAGCTTCAAAGCACTCCATGGCCCCAGGCCTTGACAGCATCAGCTATACTCAGTTAGCTAACCTGTCACCCAAGGCTCTGCTTGTGTTCTTAAAGTCTTCAAATCACTCTTAGGCCAGCTCTGTCCCTGATTCATGAAAAGCTATGCACATAGTACCTATCTTGAAGAAAGGAAAACACACCACAGACTTCTCTTCCTACAGGTCCATTGCTCTATCTTCTTGCGTCTGCAAGATCCTAGAGAGACTTGTCCTTGGACACGTAGAATGGTACCTGGAGTCCAAGGGCCTCTTTCCTGACTGCTTCTCTGGTTCCCACAAAAGTAGGTGCACATCAGATAACCTGATGGATTTCACCTCTGCCACTGACCAGGCTCTGTCTGATGGTCAGACTACCATGGCTGTCTTCTTCGACATACAGAAGGTATTTGACTCCGTCCCACTCAGATATTCTCTGCAGACTCCATGATCTCAATCTCAGAGACAATATAATTCACTGGATCATGGCATACCTCTCCAACAGGATGGTTCGTGTCAAGCTGGGCAACATGCTCAGTGCTTCCCACATTATCAATCATGGAGTACCTCAAGGGGGTGTCCTCAGCCCGATGCTTCTGAATATCTTGCTGTCAGGCATACCCTCTCGATTTGAAAATAGAGGGTATATCTATCTATGAAGATAACACCTGCATCTGGTTCCCTAGCCAGGGCCCTTGACTCCCACCTCCTTGACTCCATTACCTCCCTTCTTGGTTCCCACAGAACAAGCAGCTGCAGTGAACACACATGCGCCTTCTAACAGATTTCTTTCAGGTCATCAGCCTCTTCTGCAAGGTCTAAGGTCCTGTATCTCTACCTGTTTTTCTTGATTAGTAAACTTAATGGTTTCATGAGATAGCTGAGGTAGTATCTTCTGCCTCTGCTTTCTCGTCCTCCTGTTCTGACTGGTGTAGGGAGTCCCTCATTGGAGGCTAATTTCACCATGAATTTACAACACCTTGAGCCTTAGTGTTTAACAAAGTGTATTTTATTTCCTTTCCTGTATGACTCAAGTTTTTGACAATCTTAGTCTCACTCTTTCCACTGATAAGACTGTGGCTACAGTTTTCACAAAGAGGTGCCTTCCTGCCACTTTCCCTGGGATCATGTTTGGATCTAACCACATCAAGATTGTCAAACAGCACAAGTTCCTCAGTGTCATGCTAGACAACAGGCTGACCTGGGGGCCTCACATCCAGCATCTTAAGACAGTTGCCACTGTGCAGCATAATATCCTGTCTTTCCTTGCTGGCACCCACTGGGGTAGTTGATGCAAGACCCTCCTGGTCTTGTATTGGCACTTGATCCTCTCCAACATCAACTACAGTGGTCACCTTCTCAGCTGAGGAAGCTTGCCTCTGTCCACACTAAATCTCTTCACCTCTGTCATGGACTCTGCCCTAAATCATCTAATGCATCTGTGATCGCAGAGGCCAACATGCCATTCCACTGCATCTGAAGAGAGATATTTTGTGTCACCTTTCGAAGCTCCACACCCTCCACTATAACTACAAGCTTCTCAGGAAACTGCAAGACAGGCCAGACTCTGCCATCACCGTGTTTGCCACTGACTTCTATGACCAAGTCATCCCTGCCAGCTCCACAGCTGGCAATAAGCTCTTTCCTGATCTTCCACCCTGGAAGAACAGTGATCTTATGATCAATGTCACTGTTCCTTCTCTAGATCAAAAGAGCGACTCAGATCCAGTGGCTATCAGGCTTCTCTCCACCTCCTATGTTATGTCACTGCATGATATGAGAGATGTACCTAGATCTACACCAACAGATCTGTTGATCGGGAGAGACTGTGCTGCCTCTGCCTTTGCCATCCCTGATATTGACATCGCCAGAGGTTTCTGTCTTCCGCATCTCACTTCCTCCACCTCTGTGGAGCTTCATGCTATCCTTGAAGCTGTGCTTTTCATCCTCAGCCTCGGGAATGGCAACTTTGTCATCCTCAGTGATTCCAAATCAATTTTCTCCAGAAATCTTGCAAGCCCTCCAGAAGAGAGACAGCAAGAGCTGCAACCCCTTCCTCATTCAAATGATCATGGAAACATGCTCCAAGGTCACTTCTGCCAGTATCACGATCCATTTCTAGTGGATCCCTTCCCATATAGGATATCTGTCTTCCTGTGTAGGGATCCTGGCAATGAGCTTGATGATCGCACTTTGAAGGAGGTGCTTGAGAATCAGAGGTATGAAACTAATTATCCTCTCTCAGTGACTGCAAGAGTTTTGTCTCACAGCTGATGAGACAGTATCACCTTGCCCAGTGACAGAGGGACACCAGTTGTTCCTCATTCAGGTACCTGGTTGACCCTTCACTCACTGCTTCTATCCTTGGTAACCTCCGCAGGTCCAAGGAGACCCTCTTTCATCATCTTCGAGTTGGTGTGATCTACAGCAACTCTATGCTTCACATTCTTGGCAGAGCTCACAGCCCAAACTGTGCCACATGCAGCACACTTAAGACTGTATCTCACGTACTACTGAACTGCTCCTGCTACAATGCTAAAAGAGAAACTTTGTTTCAGGAGCTTCATGCTATTGGAATCACTGATTATTCCATTACCTCCCTTCTTGGTTCCCACACAACAAGCAGCTGCAGCGAACACACATGCGCCTTCTAACATATTTCTTTCAGGTCATCAGCCTCTTCTGCAAGGTCTAAGGTCCTGCATCTCTACCTGTTTTTCTTGATTAGTAAACTTAATAGTTTCATGAGATAGCTGAGGTAGTATCTTCTCCTCTGCTTTCTCGTCCTCCTGTTCTGACTGGTGTAGGGAGTCCCTCATTGGAGGCTAATTTCACCATGAATTTACAACACCTTGAGCCTTGGTGTTTAACAAAGTGTATTTTATTTCCTTTCCTGTTTACTTTGGTTACTGAGGGGAAAGAAAATGCAAGGGAATGATTTTGGCCTTAAATGGTCTGGAGATATGAAAATTTCTGATTTAGATTATGCTGATGATTTAGCCCTTTTTGCAAATGATATTGATGAAATGAACTCTTTCATTTGAGCTGTTGATGAGACTCGTAGAGTAGGTTTGGTTATAAACAGAGAGAAAACTAAATTGAAGAAAATTCATAAGGCAGGCTGTGGTTCAGTTGATCTGAATGGTTCCACTCTTGAGCAGGTGTCTCAGTTTAATTATCTTGGGAGCTGTATAACAGATACTGGTGATGTGTGGCATGAGATTAACAGACAAATACAGATTGCTGCTGGGACGTTTAAGAATCTATGGAGAGTGTGGAGAAATAGATATATACACCTAAAGATTAAAATTAGGCTGCATAATAGTTTAGTTCTTTCTACAGTTAGTTATGGTAGTGGAACTTGGAACCTTTGTAAACAACAGGAAACTTGATGCTTACACAGTGTCTTGGCATTAGGTGGTTCAACTTTGTAAATAATGATGAGGTTAGGCAAAGGAGTCAGCAACCTCCTTTGAGCAGCATATTGTGCAGAGGGAGACTGTTGGTTTGGCCATGTTGACAGTATGGATAGTTTCGGATTAGCAAATAGGGTTATGAACAGTGTGCCTATAGGCTTCAGAAAGAGGGGGAGACCTAGGATGTGGTGGGCAGATGATGTCAAACAGGTTGGGTTGATTTACCTCTGAGCGGCACTTTTTTGCACACAATGGGATAAATAGCCAGGTCACAAGGACCCCAAAGGCTCACAGAAGGTTGGGGGAGGGGACCCACTGGAACAACTGTTGGAAGACAGATGGTAGCCTCCTGTCAAGGCCATCCAGCATATTATTTAACGTGCACAGGGTATGGCTCTCCCGCACACAGGGCCACAGCTTAATGTCCCATCCAATGGGCAGTGGCCTTTCCAAGTCCATCGGTGTCCCCTACTGACCGTGGACAGGGCGGAGAATTTTGCAGAGATATATCTCAACGATGACCCAGTTGGGACTCGAACCTGGGAACTACAGATTACGAGCCTGGTATGTTACCGACTGAGCCATCCCCACCCATATGTCAAACAGGACCTTGTTAGAATTGGTGTGCAGTGGCCAGATGCAGATGTAACTCAGGACAGATCTGCTTGGAGAACTAAACTGCATGATCTGGTTGGACCCCCATGGCTGCTTGAGGATGATGGTGATGAGCATTATATACTCCATAGGTACATCATACAAAATTTGGAGTATGGTAATTTCTTTGATAACAAAAAAATATATATTGAAGTTGTACCAATGTTATTGCTAATGATGCACTTCAGCGAACTGTATTGACATTCTTGTGTCTGTGCACTAGGTGTATAGGCTACCAATGTGCTTTGCTACTTGCACTCAAGCACAACTTTGTAACTCCAACTACCATTCGGGGCACTCATAGCTATGGTGCTGCTGTTGATAAATGTTCATATCCTTTGGTACAGATGGGCAAACGAAAAAGCCTAGTTTTTCAGGGAACAAATAAACAATACAAATGTTGAGTGATACATAGAATGACCAGATTTTGATTGGTAAAAACCAATAACCTTACCTTGTCTATCCTTCAATCCCTGTTCATTTTTTAATAGTACACACACATAAAACATCAACTATGTGGTACAGTTCTCTGCTATTACATTGTCTAGTTGCTTTCTCCATTTTGTCAGCCAAGTCATCTAGCTTAAGATTTTCATCAGCTGCTAACTGATCCTTAACATTTTATTAAGCTTTTTGTAACACTTTCTGTTACGACATTCCTGCAGTTCTGTACAAAATAAGCTCTAGTGTCATATCACTCATATAATTTTGCCTCCTCTGCTCATTTTTCCTTAATAGGTTGCTGTTAGTGTCAAGAAAAGCCTGTTTAAAACAGTGTCTGCTGAGAAGCAAACCAATGCCTTGGAGATGTTTCTTATCTTCATTCCCTGAAAAAAGACATTTAAGATTATTTTTAAATATCTGACCTTTATCTGTCTATCTCGTTTCTTGCAAGCTGAGAATATCTAAGTTGTAATGGTGGAATTCTCATGAGGGCATCAAGAGAATAATCTCTGTGCCGAGTTCTTCCATTCCAACTACCTATGGAGAGAAAATGGTTAGTGGGATGTTTAAATAAACTATATTTATTGAGAAAGGAAATGCTCACAATATAAAACAGCCCTCTAATTGAAGGCCTAAGGTAAAGACCTTTTTTTTCCCCACTACTAAAGGCTGAAGCCATCTATACTGAAAGACTTATTCTAATGCAGGTTTGATGTTGCACATAAAAGAAAGAGTTCAGGTACCTGTGAACCCCAGATCATGATTATCCACCAGCTAATAAAGCATATCCTGTGAATCTATTCACTTGGGGATGTCAATGCACAAACAGAAAACAATGCAGAAGACTTTCCCTGAACAGAAGTCCAGCAGTGAAGCAAATTCAGGATCCATAATCAAGGCTCGGAGCCATTATTCCATTTAGGTTGATGTATGTGATCAGTACCAGACCTCTGTGTGTTTGACCACTCCTCAGCAGAGTTGAAAAAAAGAACGTAGATTGTAGTCCAGATCAGTAGGCCTCACTGATCTGGCAGCCCTCCCCTACTGTTCTCTTCTCCAAGAGAGTATCTCGTTTGAAAGGTACTGTCTGCACCATGAGAAGAATGGGTCTGACTTTAGGTACTAGGCCTGACCGGTTTTGTGCATCATCATAGGAGATTGATGCATAGCATTCAATATCATATAGCTCTTGAAAAGGTCCAATGGAAAAGGTGGTGCCTGAAGTTCCTACCAGCATGGATGGCTTCATCCTTTAGAGGTAGGGGAAGAGGTTTTTGCCCCATGCCTGTGATCAGGGGGTTGTTTGATATTGTTGCCCTACCTCTCTCAATAAACCTAGTTTCTTTAAAAATCCCACTAATCATTTTCATTCTACAGGTACGTGGAACATGAGGATGATAGAGATTATTCTCTTGACATCCTAATGCTGGAATTCCAGCATTATAACCTAGAGATTCTAGGCATGCAAGAAATCAGATGGACAAGTACAGATGAGAACTTGAATATAACTTTGAATTTCTCTTTTCAAGGAGGGAGGATGGATGGAAAGCATCTCCAAGGTGTAGGTTTGCTTGTTATCAGACATGACTTCTAGGATACGACTACATTAAAGAAAGATTTCTTACAGCAAAATTTAAAACAAAAAAATTAGAGACTTGAATGTCATCTGTTGTTAAGCCCCCACAGAGGACTCTGATGAGAACTAGAATTATAAATTTAACAGATAGCTTCAGGATATTTTGAATTATGTGAAGGAGATATTCCTCATGTGGTAGTTGACTTAAATGTTAAAGTTAGTACTGACTCTGACTTTTTGGCAGGGGTATTAGGTCCTTTGGCATTGGTAGTATCAATGGCAATGGAGAATGTCTTCTACAAGTAAGTAAACTGAATGATTTGCAAATAACTAACACATACTACAAACACCAGGGCATTTATATATATACATGAGTTTCACCAGATGGGGTGCACAGGAATATGACATATTATATTCTAATTAACAGCAAATGGGCTAGTTCGATTAGGAATACCAGATCACACAGGGGAGACAAAATTGGATCTGACCATTACCTGGTCAAAAGTGTGTTGCAACTGAAGTTTAAGAAATGTGCTAGTTATGAAAATTACCTTTAACAATGAAGGTCTCAAAGATCCAGATATAGCCAAAGAATACCAAGACAGGCTACTTAGTCATTATGACAATCGTGGTTTGGTTACTTCTGAAGCTAAAAAAAGAATAGGACGAGTTTAAACAGGCTTTTCTTGAAACCAACAGTACTCTTTTGGGTAAAAAGGTACAGAGGAAACAAAATTAGCTGAGTGATAAGGCTATGGAACTTATTTCTGAAAGAAGGAACTGCAGGATTAATATGAATCAACACCCTACTAGTCCTAACAGATGGCACCATGGGCTTAAAAAAACATGTAACGGATGTTAACAGCTTAAGAATCTTTTGTTTTAGCCTAGCTGACAAAAGCTGAGGAAGGCAGTTAGACAGCACACAAAAACAGGGGGTTGTAACAGATAGTTAACATCGTGTATGCAAAGAAAGAGTACCAACTCTGTATAAGACAGGTACACAGGGATTGAGGGATAAACATGGTAAGGTGGTTGAAGGTGAGGATTCTGTGATGGTTAGGTAGGGTTAGCATTTCAGAGATGTTCTAAACAATGTGATTATTTCTACTTACATTGTTTATAATGAGGAGAGATTCATTACTGGCTTTAATGATAGCCCTATATCATATTCTAAAGTTGTTTTGGCTATCTCTAATTTCAAATTTCATAAATTCCCTGGGATGGATGAAATCACCACTGAAATGCTTAGAGCTGGGAACACTTATGTTGTCAAATGACTGAGTGAAATATTGAATAACTTTTATGAAAAAGGCATGGTTCCTAAGGATTTTACCAGAGCTATTATTATCCATATTTTACAAAAAGATGATTGCAGTTCTTGTGATAACTATAGGGGTATCTGCCTACTTTCTGTTCCAGGTAAAGTTCTTTGCATAATTGTGCTTAATAGAATTAAGAATCTGTTTGACAGTCAATTGCATGATGAGCAATGTGGATTCAGAAATGGTAGGGGACGTATAGATACAATATTTTCACTTAGGCAGATTCTTAAGAAATGTTCCAAGTTTCAGAAACCTGTGGTTACTAGCTTTGTACATCTCTCGGAAGGCTCTTGACTCTGTTGATCAACATAATTTGTGGTTAATTGTTGGATTTTATGTAATACTTGACAAGTTAATGAGTGTAAATAAATCTCTTGATAGTAACATTGAGTCATGTATGAGGGTTGGTAAGGCTTGTAGTAATTGGTTTAGCATTGCTAGTGGAGTTAGGCAAGGGTTTTCCCGATTTTCTTGTTGTTTGACATGTGTTGTCTTCGACGAGATTATTTAGTTTCATTTGCTTTCTTTTTTTAACATGATTGGCGGTGCCTTATTTCCAATTTTATTGTTTTTTTTTATATATGTTGTCTCCGAGATTATTTAGTCTTGGTGGCTTTTTTATAATTCAGATTGGCGGTGCATTGTTTACGATTTTCGTGTTTTTTGATATGTGTTATCTTCGATGAGATTATTTAGTTTCAGGAGCTATTTTATAATTCACATCAGCAGTGCAATATTTCCAATTTTATTGTTTTGATATGTATTGTCTCTGATGAGATTATTTAATTTCAGGTGCTTTTTTATAATTTGCACTGGTGATGCACTGTTTCTGATTTTCTTATGTTTTTTTTATATATATATATGTGTATTGTCTCCAATGATATAATTTAGTTTCGGAAAGCTTTTTATAGTGCAGATTCAGCAGTGCACTGTTTTCGATTTTCATGTTTTTAAGATTTGTCTTTGATTAGATTAATTTTGGTGATTTATTTAGGTTAATTTTTCTATGTGTGACTTGTTTAAGGAATTTAGTTTTTGGAAATGCATTTATGGAGTATTTTAAATACTGGAAAAAAAAGGGAGGGTGTAGACTGGAGCAATTTGTAGTATATGGGAAGGCAATTGTTCTGCTGTCTTAACTTAGTTTGTCTGTTCCAGAATTTTTTTTTTATATATAATTTTACTTTTTAGTAATTTGTGGTTGTGAGAGGTTTTTTTTTGGGGGGGAGAGGGTGATTTTGGAATTTGTCTGCTATATTTCATTTGTTTAGAATGCATATTACTGTTTCCATGGTAACAGTAAATGATGTTGTCAAAAACAAGTTATCGTTACCATGGTAATGAAAAAATCACTTTTTTCCCTAGAAACTGTTTGGGGTTAGGGTCTCAGGAGTTGTGGAAATCATTGAAAAGGACACCATTTTGTTGCATTGCATAAAAAAAAAATGCCGCCTAAGGACAGTAAAATGCACTTGCTGCTAGTAAACAGTAAGAAGTAAGAGATAAAAGTTTTTTACTTCAAAATGAAGAAATAAAAGGAAATGAGTCCTGTTTTGTCCATATATTGCTTTGTCCAACATTGCAAACAAAAAATACCTGCAATCAAATTTAATAGTGACATCTAATATGCCCTCTTTCTTAATCTGTCATGTAAATTGCTAATACTGAATTGTTTGGGTTGTTTTACCTCTGAGCATCTAATACTGAGTATTACAGAAATAAATTCATTTTAGAACATTAACAGAATAACTCGACATTCACGATTTGCATTTATAATTTTTTTCTCGGTTATCAGTATATTATTTCATGGTTCATCTATCATGGTTACAAGAAATTCAAAAATGAAAAATATGAAAGAAGCATACATTAATTTTATTTAAAACACAGTTTTAAAGTTATAAAAAAGGGAGGTTTCATGTTTCTTCAAAATGCCAGGGCAAACGTTTTGTGATAAAAAGAATGTATGGTATTTTTACACCTAACAGATGTTGGCCTTTCCAAGTCAATCTGTCCTTTTTCTCACCAAGAACAAGGTAGATATCAGGAGAAATAAACCTCAGTGCTGGAGTATGGTATCCACAAAAGTGCTATGAAATAACAATTAATGGAATTCTTCTAGGTTACTACTAAGTTTTTTTTTTCTATTTTAATCATAATTTGACTATATGTGTCAGATGTGAATTGTTCGGAGAGGAACTAAATGTCACCTATTCCAGTTTAATAACAGGCAGTTATTTTTTTCTGCAACTAATGGATGCAAAGGTGTCCACTCTTTAAGTCTTGACTTTTACAAACATTTGGCACTGTGGTTCACAGGCTTTCTGAGATTTCTATAGGAAAATTTCTTGTTTATGTTTGCTAGATCTTGAATGAGTATGTTAGCGGCATAGTCCTTGATGGGTACACAATTTATATATTTTAACATATCTTCAATTTGGAACTGCCAAATATGAGTTTAGTTGTCAAGTTTTGATGTGTAATCATTTTCAGTGCAGGCATCCAGCATTTTAAACTTTATAGGTAAATAGTGCTATTAAACAGTTTCATTGATTTTATTTAGAAACTTCAATTTTATATATATATAATTCAAAATTATATATACTTCATTACATATTTTCTAGAAACAGGATAAATCTTAACTCCCAAATAACATACTCTTACACTGTTTTAAAATCTACTGGGTCCTACCACAAAAGGTAATTGTTAAACAATACTGAATACACATAAAACACATTAAATGTTAAATCACATTAATAACATTCATGTTATAAACAAAAAGGCATTAGTATCAATTTCTTTTTAATTTTATGCCAAGAATGATATCTGTCATTGAAAAAGCCAAACACTATTCCCCAATATTTTGTCAGGTTGAACTTATTATTGATCCCTTTTCAGTTGAACATATTTCTTTCATACTCTTCTTTCTTAAGTTTGCAATTGTTTTCTACAATCATGAATACAAATATTATCGTAGTAGTAGTATGTTACGAAAAAAAATTTAGGTGCTTTCCATTTGACTTTCCAATACCTCAAACAATCGACAAATGTGGATACATATTTTTAGGCAAAATAAAAATTTCGTACAGAATAAGAAAATATTTCAATTTTAATCAAATTATGAAGAAAAAAATATTTCTATAACGAACTAAAAAAAATTGTTCTCATGAATCCAGCAAAAACACGGTCCTTTAAAAAAAAAAGCAATACTTACAAATATTATCATTTCAGATTACTTGCTATATTTAATAGCCATCTTATAAAAGTTTAATGTATATGTGTTAATATTGAGATTTTTCAGATGTAACAAAAAAATAATACCTTGTAATATGCACCGTTTTCGCCGCATACCTCAACCGCTAAATCCTCCATCTTGTTAATAGTTCATCTTTTAATTGTTGCCAGATGCAGAAACTATATAAATACTAAAAGAACCAATTTGGATAATCCACCGGCTAAGCCTTTAAAAATTATTTCTCATATGCTTGCCAGTCATCAAACAGACCTGGGTCCGAGCCCTGAATAAAAAACATGAACGTTTCTTTTCATGAGTTGTCTTTCTGCAGAGTTCTCTCCTTCTCACAGGTCTCTATAGCGCATTACAATGCACAAGAGTAGTGGATTTGTTGGTAGTTTACTAGTTAAACGCCAGATAAAAAACCGAGGCAGGAAATTTAGAGAGAGGGAATATGCATACATAAATACAAAATTCTCATGTAGCCAAGGGTTGAAGAGGTCCTACCCGACTGTGTAATTTTACTCTCCATACATATCGATTCTGAACAACAGCTGCTTCATTTGGCCACTCCAGGCCAATTCCCTCAAGGCACACTATACATAATCTTGTTTGCCAATCTGCAGCTATGCATACGGGCAACAGGCCAAACAAACACAGTCTTTCTCTGCACAAAATGTTGCTAAAAGGGAGTTGGCTTTCCCTTCTAACCTCATCATTACTTACAAAGTCAAACCACATAATGCCCAAGATACTGCGTAAGCATCTAGAATCAGTCATCACGTTTTTTGTTATCCTGCTTGAAAAGGATCCATGTTTCGCTACCATACTTAACCTTAGAAAGAACTAAACTATTTCACACCTAATTTTAGTCTTTAGATAAATACATCTATTTCTCCACACTCTCACTTTCTCCAAAGGTTTTTAAAAGTCCCAGGACAATTCCTATTCTTTTATTTATCTCAGGCCGAAAATCACAGGTACCTGTCTCAAAGCTACCAAGATATTTAAATTGAGACATTTGCTCAAGAGTGCAGCCATTCAAAACAACTGAAACACCATTTCCCTGACCAATTTTCATCACTTTAGCTTTTTCTCTGGTTTTTACCATACCTACTCTTACTAGTCTCATCAGCAGCCCTAATGAAAGAACTCATCTCATCAGCATCATTCGCCAACAGGGCTAAATCATCTGTACAATATAAATAAGAAATCTTGAAATCTGTTGACGATTTAAAGCTAAAATCTTTCCCTTGCAAATAATTTCCCATAATATAATCAATAACCTAACAAAATAGAAAAGGACAAAAAATGCACCCTTATCTGACTACACTAGCAATGCTAAACCAATCGCTGCAAGACGTACCAACTATCACGACTCATTATTATTATAGAGAGCCTTCATTACACTAACTAACTTTTCAGGTATTCCATATGACCTAACGATCAACCACAATTTCTGATGATCAACAGAGTCAAAAGCCTTTTTACGTATCTTTCTGTTGCGTTTGGCTTTAACATTTGTCAGTTTGTCGGTTTAGTCGTCACCCTACTTTCCTTTGAAGTTAATATGAACTCAGTGACTTATTGCACCATCCGTGTGCTTTATGGTTATTTTCTACTTTTTCATCATCATCATTATCCTCAAGCGGAGGACCAACCAGACGGTAAAATTTAATTATCGAAGCATATCTGTCATAAACTACATCTGCTGCATTTGCCACTGCACATCTGCACACCAATTCTAACAAGGTCCTGTTTGACAATATCTGCCCACGGCAACCCAGGTCTCTTCCTCTTTTTGAGTCCTTTAACCACACTGTTCTTACCCCTATTCGCTAAATTATAATTATCCATACAGGCAACATGGCCAACCAACGGAGTCTTTCTCTGCACAATATGCTACTTAAAGAAGTTTGCTGACTGCTTTCTTTAACCTCATCATTACTTACAAAATTAAACCAAGTAATGCCCAAGATACTGCGCAAGCATCAAGATTCTTATTCTCTTGTTTTCAAAGCGTCCAAGTTTCTCTACCATAACTAACCCTAGAAAGCCCAAACTATTATATAATTCATCTCATCAATATCATTTGCCGAAAGGGCTAAATCATCAGCATAATCTAAATCAGAAATTTCCATATCTCCAGCCAATTTAAGGCCAAAATCTTTCCCTTGCAATGAATTTCATAAAACATAATCGATTACCAAACTAAAGAGAAAAGGAGACAAAATGCACCATTGTCAAACACTAGGAGCAAATCCCAACCAATTGCTACAAGCCTTACCAACTCTCACACACAACTCAGTGTTATTATAGAGAGCTTCCATTTTATGTTAACTAACTTGTCTAGTATGCCATACGATCTCACAATCAACTACAAATTGTGACGAACAACAGAGTCAAAAACCTTTTTGAAATCAACAAAGCTAGTAACCAAAGGTTCTGAAACTCTAAACATTTTTCACGAATCTGCCTAAGCGAAAATATCTGATCTGCACATACTCTACCACTTCTGAATCCACATTGCTCATCACGCAATTGCCTGTCAACCAGATTCTTAATTCTATTACGCGCAATCATGCAAAGAACTTTTCCTGGAACAGAAAGTAGGCTGATACCCCTATAGTTATCACAAGAACTGCAATAACCGTTTTTTGAAATAGGGATAATAATAGCTCTGGTAAAATCCTTAGGAACCATCCGTTTATCATAAAAGACATTCAAAACTTCCGTCAGACATGTGATAACCAAAACATTCCTAGTTCTAAGCATTTCCGTAGTAATTTCATGTACCACTGGGGATTTATGTATTTTAAGTTTAGAAATAGCCAAAATAACTTCAGATTGTGTTATAGGGCCAACATTAAAACCAGTAATGCATCTATTATCATTACGAACAATAGGAGTAGAATCATGGAGGTAGGAATAGGGGGTGTTGCCCCTACTATAAGTTAGCATAGTTGGCTACTGTAGCCGAAACTGCCATGTTACTGCTACTCTGAGGGTCGCGCTGAAAAGTCGGTTGTCATCGTATGTGTGAAAGTGTTGTACGAAAACTTGCACAATTAAATCGTAATATTTCCTAATAACTGTAGTATTATTATTAGATAATAGGAATTTACTCTCTTTTAATTCCCTTTTGTGTTTGAATGCGTTTGCAAAAACTGTAGTTGAACACATGATCAAATTTTTCTGTGGTTGTTAAAAACGGTTCTTGAGGTCCATATTGGGCGTCTGTCGTAATATGTTACATAAGAAATAAAGGTAATTCAACAGTAATAACCTCCAGGCAAAAAGGGGAGTGAGGGGACATTTCAAACTAGTAGTAATTTTAGCAATACAGAGCAGTAGTATCAGTTTATGTTACTTTCCAATTAAAATAACGAAAAGTTTAAAAATTCCCGAAGAAAACTGTATTTCAACTTGTTACCAATGAAATGCCATTCCTTTTACCTACTTCGCAGGTTAATTTCTGCATGAATATACTATATAGGAATAAAATTTTTTGCACAATCTCTCGTTCGTTAACATAGACAACGCACCCTTACAAGTGAGAACAATATGGTGACGTCGGTTACAGTTTCAAGCGATAGGGCTTCCTCCATTAGTAGAACTAACTACATTGTCTAGAACAGTGCTATCGAACTTTTCTAAGACCTCGGCCATTTTTTCCTTTGCCAATATTTCGCGGGCGAAAAAAAAGAATAGGATAGGATAGATGATTGAAAAGTCAGTTCATTGTTACCTTAAAAAATTATTTTATTTACACGGAAAATAATAAGTAATAATAAACGTCAGAACCCCCAAAAAATATTTTATCTATACGAAAAATAATAAGTAATAATAAACTAATATAAATTTTCTAAACCTTATCAAATATTTAATAAATTTAATGGGAGCATTGTGGCCGTAGTAGTTCGGCAATAATTTCTTTTACGTCCATATCGATATTTGTTGTTGCGAGCCGAAGTATATGTTCAAGTGTAGAGTCTTTCAAGCAGTTTCTGCATTTTGATTTTATATATTTCATATCAAAATGCGCGCTCGCAGATGTATGTAGTTCCGAACATAAAAATTATTTGGAGTCCAAAATCTTTCAGTTTTGGACATTTATCTTTAGGCAAAAGTTTGAGCAATTCTATTCCATTTTCTCCATTAGAAACAATAATTGGATCGGCTTGAAGGTCACCTAATTCCATTTGATATTTGGGATCTACGGTGTTAATATCAATATTTAATGGATTACTGAATAAATTTAAACTTTTTTAAGGTCATCAAATTGAGAAAATCTTCTATTAAAATCTTCAATTATGATATCTAATTTAGGAAAACAAATTTTTCAAAATTAACTGTTTTACTAAGTCGCTTCATTTCTTCATAGAACTCTTTACAAGTTTCAAAATGAATTAATTTGTTTTCCTGCAAATTTGACTTCAACAATTGTAGTTTGTCTCTAAACCCAGTAACATGACTATAAAGACAGCGCACATTTTGATCTTTCCCTTGTAAGGACTTATTCAAGACATTTAAATAATCTGTAATGTCTGTTAGGAACGTAAAGGAACATGGAAAATTTTCATCAAAAAAACTTGCTATTAAATCTTCATCGGTGCCCACTTCTGTGAGAAAAATATTAATTTCTTTTCGAAGTATAAAAAATCTCTTGAGGCATTTTCTGACACTTAACCAGAGAATATTACTATGTAAAAGCACATCGCCATACTCAGCATGCAGTTCGTCCAAGAAAGCTTTAAATTTTCTGTGTGTAAGAGAACGATTTCCGTCCCAAATTAAAATGGTAATTTTTACAACCTTTTCCATTACGTCGTTTAGTCTCAGCAAAATGTCGCACAATGTCTCCTGGTGCACAATACAGTGCAAAATTCGACAATGCATGCCATATGCATGCGCAGTGAGAGCGATTCGTACTGTCGTTAGATGCTTCTTATTACTGCAGCTTCATAAAAACATTTGTTTGATAATGCCGCACCGCTCTTAAAGGGTTTCAGAAATTTGCCGATCGGCTAAAGAATGTTTTGTAAACTTTATAGAATGAGTAAGTTGAAGTTTGCATATCAAGTAAAGTAATATAAGTTGACAAAAAATTATAAGGTGGATTACAAATATTTTTTAAAAATTTCGAGTAAAGACTTGATTTTGTTCGCGGGCCACAAAAATCCTTGTGCGGGCAGCTAGTTGGACAGCGTTGGTCTAGAACACCACTGAAATGCTCAGCCCACCTAGCCATGACAGAATACTCACCTTCTATAACCTTACCTTTTTTTATCCTTCAATCCCTGCATACCTGTCCATTTTCTACCACACAAAACATTAACTAACTTGTGCAACTCTCTACTGTTGTGTTCTCTAAGTGCTTCCTCGGCTTTGTCAGCCAAGCTATCAAGCAAAAGATTCTTATCAGTAGCTAACTGATAACTTACATCGTTTATTAAGCTCTGTGTAATGCTTTGCTATTAGAACTGGTAGGATATTGATTATGGACATTCCTGTAGTTCTTTCTTTCCGAAATATGCTCAAGACTGGGATTCGAAACCAAGTCTTAACTACTAGACCACCGATAAACTGATCATTTCTTCAACAAAGTGACATATGAACAATCCTGTTGATTCGCCAGTGGCCCCATCTATTATCAGGACTTGTGTAGCCAAGCTACCACAGTTTGCTGGGAGTAATATTTGTCCCTCATGCTCACAGGTTTACATAAACAGTTAAATAATAATTTATCACAAAAAAATGCAGACACTAACATCCATGCTTTACCCAGGGCTCGAACCCAGGTCCCTTTGCTCATTACCCATGTATGCTAACTACTCAGCCAAGGGGATGGCTATGAAACATTAATCCATGGGTATATGTCAGGGAGAGCCATACTTTGTGCACACTGAAGAACAGCCTGGATTGCATTGATAAGAGCTCACTATCGGTTTCCTAAGAGCTGTCCACTGGATTCATCTTTCCCCAACGTTCTCAGGTTTCCAAAATGTTCTCAGGTGGAGAAAGAAGCTGCAAGCAGTGATGCCGTTTCCTCGTCTCTCCTCATCAACAGAACGGCAGCTTTCGCTATGTGCAGCCGCTGCGGCAATCATTATCTTCTTCTTCTTCTTCTTCTTCTTCATTCTGTCAGTTTCTAGCAAGCATCTCTCCGCTCCTTCATCCGTCCTCGAGTACAAAGTGGTGGATCTGTCCTCCGATTCGACTTGCCGTCAGAATTCCAGTTTTCTCGAGAAGATATTGTCCATGTTAAGAAACACAATGGAGTTGGGATCACTGATATCGGAAGTCCCATTAACGCCACAAATCCGTCTACTTTCGCCGGAGTGTTCCTTTGGAGGAATTCACACCGTCATCGCCGCTTTGACGGAGCCAAGGGTTAGAGCGACAGTGGGGAATGCGGCAGACCACGTGTGCGAAGCGATTGCTTCTCTGGCTACCGTTTACAAGAAACTCTTTGTGTCGTGGAGTTGCACCGCTTCTCTTTTGTCGGACAAAACCTCTTTTTCTAACTTCGCTAGGACTTGTGCTTCTGCCCAAATGAACTCTCGGGCCTTGGCCGCGATAGTGAGTTACTTAGGTTTTAAATATTCGGTGATTTTGACAGCTGCTGAGGATCATTGGATCAGGTTGACCACTGCCACGGAAAACGAACTGCGAGTTCAAGGACTCGTCGTTCGTATCATGATAATACTGATTGCAAATTCGACTGTGGAGGAGATTATTCTTCAACTGGGAACTGTAGCATCTCCTGTAAAAGGTAAAAGGATGTGAAAAATTATCTGAATTAAATAATTCGTTTTCATTCATCTATTTAGCATTTAGTTTGTATCTGCAAAGTAAGTACATATCAAAACAACGAGCTTTTCGAAAAAGTGTTGAAAAAATGAATATAAATTATTATATACTTCTTATTCCTTCAATAGGTGTAAATTTCGCTTCTCTTATATAATGAGTTCATACAATAGTGATTCATTTCAGTGATTTAAATGAGAGGAGCAAATAGCGGAAAAAATCATTATTCCGAAACTTTAATTCCGTTCAGTAACTCAGAGTAATTTTTAATTCGTCACAATAAAAAATGTGAAGGAAAGAAACTTAACATCCCTTTGTCCGAGACAAATGTAGTCCCGGATGTGGAAGGGGGGGGGGGAGGAGAGTGAAAAGAGGGGAGAAAAAAGATCGATGCTGAGCGCCATTTCGGCATAAAGATTTCCTTTCCGTTTTTGATGATCTTTTAAAAATTTCTTGAAAAATACAGGTTATGTATATATTTTTAATATTCTTTGGTCACCTTTATCGTTACTAATATTATCAAATAGAGGGGGTGTGTGGTCTCTTTGCCCCCCTCCCTAGATTCTGAGCAAATGCTATATAATATTGGACCAATCGCGAATACTTGGTGGACAATAATAATTTACTTGACAATAAGTATTGTTGAAAATCATGTAAAACAAAACTCTGGATTTGGGGTTTTATTCTTTAATAATAGGATGAGATTGAAACTCTTTTTTTTTTGTTAGGAATATATCGTGAGATTGCTCAGATGAATTGTTTTATCTCTGAGTAACCCTCTTTTCCGGAAAATGGGATAAATGGCCAGGTCTCAAGGCTACTAAACGGTTCAGAGAATCGGGGGAAAGGGAACCATCGGACAGCTGTTAGAGGGCAGATGGGAGCCTCCCGTCAGGACAGCCAGCCTCTTCTTTAAGCTTCTTGCACCACATGGGTCACGACTTAACATCCTATCAAGTGGACGGTGACCTTTCCAAGTCCATCGACGTCCCATTTGTCACAGAGGGCAAGGTGGGGTTATTGAAGATAAATATCAACGTTTGCACAGTTGGGACTCGAACCTGGGAGCAACGGATTAGGGGCCTGACGTCCTACCAATTGAACCGCCAGAACAGTGCTCCATCAGAATCTTATAACGTAAGATTAAGACACAAAATCTTTTCGATGAAAAATCCACTGGCTTCAGACAGAACAGACACACAGAAGATAGCGTAGTCGATTTTATCATTGATGATCAACCGTATTTGGCCTCCAAGAGACCCTTTGCAGCTGTCTTCCTTGACCCGCAGGAGGATTTTGATGGGGTCTGGCAGGATGGGCTTCTTCATAAACTTATCTCCCTATGTCTACAGGGGCACATCATGCACTTTATAAATTTTATTACTAAGGAGAAAATAGTACAGGGGAAACTGGGTAATTCTTTTTCAGAAAAAATACCTCTGAACACTGGTATTATTCAGGGTAGCATTCTTTCTCGTCTTCTCTTCAATCTGTAGCTACATGACCTACCTGGAACAAGTTACCAAGCCAGTATTCCAGGTGTGTCTTTATCAATCTTTTCAGACGACCTTGTTTTTGGGAGTAGTGACAAGACTCAATGTGGCAATGAGGAGAAGCTACAAAAATGTACTGAGAGTATTCGAATCATACTACGTAAAATGAAAAATTAAAATTTCAACTACGAAATCAGTGATCCTCCCCATTACCAGGCAAAAGAATAAAATTCACAACTATAAGCTGCACATCCATAACCTTCCCATCAAACAGCTGACTGAAAATAAATTTCTGAAAATAATCGTAGATTCTCACCTTACTTGGAAACAACTTATTAACATGGTTCTTTACAATGGCAGATAAGCACCTTCAACTTTTAAAATGCCTTGGCAACACCAATGCCATCTAGCCAACATGCTTGCTCTGTAAAACGGGATCTCAAACCAAAAATGGAAGTGCATTCTAGCTTTTCCAATCTTTCTCAAGAGGGGATAAACAAATTAGATACACTTCAAAATGCCTGTATCAGACAATTCACTGGTCTTCCAAAATCAGCACTTCATGCAGAAACCAATGCTGCAAGCTGGACACTCAGGAGACAACAGCTGATCAAATTCTACGCCAGACATAATATGAAACTTCCCCCCCCCCATCTCATTAAGAAATAAAATTGAGAGCAAAAAATTTAATTCTTATTCTGCAATGAAATGAGAAACCATCTAGTTTTCAGAATATTTATCAAATAACTACACAGACATTATATAGCAACAATACTCCTTGGTATTTGAAAAATGAAATTCTTAGTTTGGGTTTAGGTAAGACAAAGGAGTATTGTTGCTATATAATGTCTTCTGGGTAGTTTTTTGATTAATATTCTGAAAAGTGGATGGTTTCTCATTTCATTGCAGAATGAAGTTTTACTTTTGTGTTCACAATGTTTTTTTTCTTAATGAGATGGGGGGAAGTTTCATTTTGTGTCTGGCGTAGAATTTGAATGCTGTGGGCATGTAATTAACCGCGAAAACTTCACCTAAACACAATAAATTGCAATCTAGCTGAAATAAATAGAGCTTTAATCACTTCCGCTCATCGAGTTTTACGTCCCCCTCACATAGGAGTTATGCCAGTGGCAGAATCAAATATTAGGCTTGTCTGTTGGGCACTGTTCAACAGGGTACAAAACTACGACCTCAAGACATCATGTTCAGCTCATATATATGCAAACAAATGCTGCAAATGTCATCCTAATAACTATGCAACATTTGATGCGTCAATGTCACTGATAACACCAAACATATTGTTACTACAGATGAACGTGCTACAGTGAATTTATGCTACAGATGAACGTGCTACAGTGTCATGAACGCTCGCGTATGCTTCTGCATGAGAATGACGTAACCAACGAATTAGAACGAATAGTCCAACTGAAGAATAAGAAGAGATAGAATTGTTATGTTGGAGATGTGGATATGTAAAAGGGGACATAGTTCGTCTCAATATTATACGATAAGTGTTTAAAAAGAAAAAATATTTTACATGGTGAGTGTGCGGAAGGTTAATTAATTTTATTAGTGTAAAATTCTATTGGTGAATTAAGGAGAAAAATAAGAGTGGTTTATGCTTGAAAACTGAATAAACTGTGTAAACTGATACATTTTATTTTAATTTTCGCGAATTAAGAGTAACAAAAAATTACCAAATTTGAATTTTCCTTTCCCCCAAACCGCAATCTTCAAACTCATTGCTTAAATTTCCCAATACCACCTAATGTTATATGTGGAGTAAATGTGTAATGTTACAACCTGTGCCCAATTGAACACATTAAATTTCTGTCAGAAATTTAAATTTTCAATTCAGCACAACGTAAAATTATTTTAAATAATATATTTAGAAAACGAAAGCAGGAAACATAAATATACACGCGTCTCACAGCAGATCAAATAAGAGTAAAAAAAAAATTGAAAACCACCTATCTATATTTTCCCAGTTCATACATAGCAGTAACTAGAGAGCAACATTTTCTCCATCATGGCATTCCCTACCGACGATTTTCAAACAGCTTGATATCTAAAGGATTAAATTGTAGTAAGGTAATTAAAAATCGAAGAATTTTTCTTCAGAGGAAGGATTTGCTTTTTCTTTAAATCAACTGCTCAATTGAAAGATTATGAAAAATGTAAAAGAAATCATTAACTGCATTATTACTAAAAAATGTCTTACTGGTACACCGTACTCAAATAATTTATTTCCGGTACAGCGTACCGCTTACTTTCACCATTGAATATATACATCTCCAACCCATTCCTTTGGAACAATTAGTAGCAATCCGAAATCTCGATCCGGCACTGGTGGCAAGTAATTTATTGACAAATTATTTTTTTCCTATTTTTGGACTAAATGAATTTTAAATCGTGTTTTACAATTACGCGATGTTTTTTTTAATATAGATGCAAAATACAGGTAAAAATTTTTAACAAGCAGGTCGGATCTTCAATTCATTTAAACTGTTTAAAATATGCAGTAAATGATATTCCTTATGCCCCAAGTTTTCATTTGACGTACAACTCGTTACAGTCGAACCCAATGTAATTTCTCTTCCCCTTTTTCCTGGAGGATGAAAGCAGAGGACATAATTTGAAAGCGTCCAGGATACTCCTCCCCATCAAAAACTTTCATTCATTTGAGATGTTCCTCTTCACGATCTGCAATTGTTCTCGTATTTCCCCATTTTTTTCCTGGGATTTTTTTCCCCGACACAATACCTCAAATACATTTTAGATTATTACATATGAATCCAGATAGAGGATCAAGTATGTCATCATTTCTGGTATGGGAAAGCAGTCATATGTTATATCATTCAACCTTCTGTAGTCCATACAAAATCTAGTGGATCCATCCCATTTCATAACAAGAATCACTGACGATGGTTCTTTAATGTCTTAGGCTTCATATCCCTTATTAGTTGTTCTGTGTCTTCCCATTTTGCTAATGGAATCCTTCTTACTGGTAGACGGATGGGTGGAGTATCACCAGTAAATGATCTTATGTTCTCTCAAGTTAGTCAAACCATAATCGTTTGACATTGCTGAAAAAATATCGGAATACTTTCTAAGTAGGTCCATGGCCTTAACACCTTGGTCTTGATTTAATAACTTTGTTTCTTTCCACATTCTCTTCCTGATGTTGGTCTAAGTAATCTCCATTGTATTTCAAAGAGTAACCCATGTAACAGGTTCACATATTGCTAGTTCTTCACCACTTTTAAATCATCACCACTACCCTCAAGCAGACATGAGCTACTGAGGTCCAATCAGACGGTGCAATTTAGTTCTCCAAGCATTGCTGTCGTGAGCTACATTTGGCCACAGCACACCAATTCTAACAAGGTCCTGTTTGACATTGTCTGCCCACCGTATCCTAGGTCTCTTCCTGTTTCTAAGACCTCTAGGCACACTGTTCATAACCCTATTTGTCAATCTATAATTATCCATATGGGCAACATGGCCAAACCAACGAAGTCTCTCTCTGCACAATATACTGCTGAAAGGAGGTTGCAAACTCCTTTGCCTAACCTCATCATTAGTTACAAAGTTGAACCACCTAATCCCCAAGATACTGCGTAAGCATCTAGTTTCCTGTTATCATGTTTTCAAAGTATCGAAGTTTCACTACCATAACTAACTCTAGAAAGAACAAACTATTATACAGTCTAATTTTAGTCTTTAGGTGCATATGCCTATTTCTCCACTCTCAATGATTCTTAAAAGTCCCGGCAGCAATCCCTATTCGTCTATTAATCTCATGACAGGCATCACAAGCATCTCTTACATAGCTCCCAAGGTAATTAAACTGTGACACCTGCTCAAGACTGCAACCATTCTGATTAACTGAATCACAACCTGCCTGACCAATTTTCATCATTTTAATTTTCTCTCTGTTTATAACCAAACCTACTCTATTACCAGTTTCTTCAACAGCTCGAATGAAAGAGTTCATCACATCAACATCTTTTCCCAAAATGGCTAAATCATGAGCATAAACTAAATCAGAAATTTTTACATCTCCAGACCATTTAAGGCCACAATCTTTCCCTTGCAGTGAATTTCACATAACATAATCAGTAACCAAACTAAAGAGAAAAGGAGACAAAATGAACCCTTGTCGAACACCAGAAGTAATGCTAAACCAATTGCTAGAAGTTTTACCAACTCTCACAACGACTCAGTGTTATGAAACGAGCTTTCATTATGTTAACTATCTTGTCTGGTATCCCATATGATTTCACAATCAACCACAAATTATGACGATCAACAGAGTCGAAAGCCTTTTTGAAATCAACAAAGCTAGCAACCAAAGGTTTCTGAAACTCTAAAATTTCTCAAGAATCTGCCTAAGTGAAAATATCTGATCTACACATCCCCTACCTCTTCTGAATCCACATTGCTCATCACGCAATTGCCTATCAACCAGATACTTAATTCTATTAAGCACAATCATGCAAAGAACTTTCTCTGGAACAGAGGGTAGGCTGATACCCCTCTAGTTATCACAAGAACTGCGATCACCTTTTTTGAAAACAGGGATAATAATAGCTCTGGTAAAATCCTTAGGAACCATGCCTTTATCATAAATGATATTCAAAATTTCAGTCATCCAAGTGGTAACAGAAACATTCCCAGCTCTAAGCATTTCCGTACTAATTTCATCTACCCCTGGGGATTAATGAAGTTTAAATTTAGAAATAGCCAAAATAACTTAAGATTGTGTTATAAAGTCAACATTAAAGCCAAACATTAAAGCCAGTAATGCATCTATCATCATTACAATGGGCGTAGAACTAACCATATTGTTTAGAATATCACTGAAATACTCAGCCCACTTAGCCATGACAGAATCCTTACCTTCTATAACCTTACCTTGTTTATCCTTCAATTCCTGTATACCTGTCAGTTTTCTACCACACAAAACATTAATTATCTGGTACAACTCTCTGCTGTCTGTTTCCTCGGCTTTGTCAGCCAAGCCGAAGATTCTTATCAGCAGCTGATTCTTTACACGTTTATTAAGCTCTCTGTAATGCCTTCCTATTAGGACTAGCAGGGTATTGATTAAGGATATTCCTGCAGTTCTTTCTGAAATAAGCTCAAGTGCCTTATCACTCAAATAATTCTGTCTCCTCTGCTCCTTTTTTCCTAATACTGTTAGTTTCCGAAAAAGCCCGTTTAAAATGGTGCCATTTTTCGTCAACTTCAGTGGTAAGCAAACCATGACTGCCATAATGACTAAGTAACCTATCGTGGTAAGCTTTGGCAATAATGGTCTTTCAGAGCTTCAGTATTAAAGCTAAAATTTTTAACCCTAGGACAACACTTTTTAAGTTTAAGTTGCAAGACAATTTTAACAAGGTAATGGTCAGATCCATTTTCAGTTCCCCTATGGCCTGGTATTCCTAGCAGAACTAGCCCATTTGCCGTTAATTAATATATAATCAGCCGTGCAGCCCATCTAGTGAAACCCATGTGTACTTAAGTATGTCACTATTGTGTTTAGTTTATAAGTGTTAGTTATTCTGAAACCATTAAGTTTACTTACCTGTAGGAGACGTTGGCAATTGCAGTTACCAATACCAAAAGGGCCTATCACTCCACCTGAAGTTGTCCGTAAAACCTATCCTTCTCATCGGCATCCTCAGTGGGTGCATAACAGTAGATAACATTCAAGTCTTTAACACGTCTCAAATTTTGCTGTAAGAAACCTTTCATTAATGCACTCATATCCTAGAAGAGCATCACTGGCATGTCTGCTTAGAAGCAGACCCACGTGTTGATGATGTTTATTGTTTTCCCTCCCTGAAAAGAGAAATTTAAGATTTTTTAGAATCTGACCTTTATCTGTCCATCTGGTATCTTGCAAGCCTAGAATATCTAAATTATTGCGATGGAATTCTTGTGTGAGGACATCAAGAGTTCCATTGTATCAATGGAACTCTTGATGTCCTCACACAAACTCTCTGCACAGAACGTATCAAGAGAATAAGCTCTGTGCAGAGTCCTCACATTCCAACTACCTATGGAGAGAAAATGGTTAGTGGGATGTTTAAAGAAACTATGTTTATTGAGAGATAGAATGCTGACAATATCAAACAGCCCCCTAATCGCAGACATGGAGCAAAGACACGTTCCCCCACTGCTAAAGGCTGAAACTGATACATTGGAAGACTTCCTCCAATGTATGATTTGACGATGCCCTTAGAAGCAAGAGTTCAGGTACTCGCGGCGGCCTCTGGTCAGGATCATCCACCAAGTGATAAAACGCAGAGCTGCCAACCTTGCAGGACAAAAATATGATTTGAATGAATGAAAAATCAAATTGGAGGAAATCACAGGACAGCATTTCTACAGTTTATGGTGCTCAGGCACCATTTTTTTTAACGTGTTACATCTTGACAGAATGCTAGACTTCCTGACTCCTAGCAGCGACTAATGGTAACGAAAAAATTTAATCCTTCCACAATTATACCAAGTTACTTAAAATTACATCAATAATCCCCCCCCCCCCCCCCCCCCGTAAATATGCAATTTAAACGAATGAAAAACGTGTTTCAATATCGCATTAGAAAGAATATTAAACTTCTTGGAAAGTTCTACAAATAATAACTTAAACAATAGTATTACTAGCAGTAAAGAGACCGTATAATGAGAATGTATAATGAGAATATGCAAAGAATATAAGGATAAACGCTTATTTCGAAGCATAAAATTTTGTTTTCTCAAATAAAATAAAACCACAATAATAGTATCTAACGCATAATTTCCCAACTGTGCATATTGTTATACGATGAATGTGGGTCAGTACCATCCAAGATTACTTGTTTCAACAGCTTATTATCACTAAACATGAACTTTCATTCTGCAATGTAAAAAAACTCACAAAAATCAATAACCTCATCGGAGATAGCTATTCTAACAAGTGCACACCAATAAACAATGAAGTGTCGTTCCGCAATTTAAGAAAACCTCAGAACAAATTTACAGGAGACAAGCATTTTAACCAGAACATACTGCTGAACAATAAACAGCCGTTCCATACTTTTTACCCACTCCCCAGAACACACTACTTTATGAAAAGCCTAAAAAACAAAATTGTAAACAATTCACCGGTGATCCGCAGTATAAAAAATTCCCAGGAACTAAATAATACCATCAGATACAAGTTTAAAAAAAATTATCATAACTCACCGTAGATCTTCAGTACAAAAAAGGCCCCGAAATAAATAATCCCATCAGAGAAAACAAGAGTAAAAAACACGGTGAAAAATGAAAGGAGTGGCTTGGTGGAAATGTATATGAAACATATCAACAGATAATCCAAAAAATTATTCGACAAGATGAAAAGCTATTATACTGTACATTATTTACTTGTTATTTTGCACACTTTAAGAAATTTGTTACCACTTGTGGAACTTTCTAGTTGACTGAGTGCCGTAAACTGCAGGTGCACCCCATATTGATTATTAGTTACTAGCAATTAAAGTATATTTGCATAACATAAAAAGCAGTCTCGGCACCTTGCGAGTCCCGATCGGTTATAGGAGAAAACAAATTAGCCTTCCCATTCAACAATCTTGAGTTTGGCTATGATCGTTTTATGATATCCATTAACTGATTCTGAATTAAATTTCCTATTTTATAAGAGGATGGAGGGACCTCAGAAGAAAGACAACACCGCATCCGTGCTTACACGGGGATCGGATATGAAATACAAGACAAAATGATCAAATCAGTTTAGTTACATTTTTGGCATATATACTTCTTCATATTAACGAAATTTAACTTAATTGCTATTGTTGTTGTTTTACTTCTGAGCGGCACTTTTTTGCACACCATGGGCTAAATGGCCAGGTCACATGGACCCCGAAGGCTCTGAGAAGGTTGGGGGAGGGGACCCACTGGAACAGCTGTTGGGAGACAGATGGTAGCCTCCCGTCAAGGCCATCCAGCGTGTTCTTTAACGTGCACAGGGTATGGCTCTCCCACACAAGGAGCCATGGCTTAATGTCCCATCCGACGGACGGCGGCCTTTTTCATACCCATCGGTGTCCCCTACTGACCGTGGGCAGGGAGGGGAATTTTGCGGAGATAAATCTCAATGCTGACCCAGCTGGGACTCGAACCTGGGAACTACAGATTACGAGCCTGGCGCGCTACCGACCGAGCCACCCCCGCCCCACATCATCCCATAATCAATCAATATATTTCAAAAGTTAACAGTACATGGGGAAAAACCACAATTGTTATTGCGACTTTTTTTTAAAAATAGCTTATCATGTGGCATGGGAAGCAGTGGCTTACCACAGCCTAGTCACTGCATCCATACGTTTTTGATACCAAGAAAGTTAATCTAATAGCTAATAATTAATAACTTTAGTTGGTTGGTTAGGGTTTTATGGTGCATTAGCAGATAATAAATAACTAACAATGAATATATAAATATCATTGATTAATAGTCGACTAATAACTCTTGAGCGGTATTTTCAAGCAGCTCACACATAAAATCATCATACATAACCCTTGTGATTAGCTGCCAGGTTACGAAGTTATGCTGAAACAACATAGCATAAAATAACAAGATTATATAACAGTAAGGAACAAAAAGTGCATAATTTATTATAATTAAAAGTACCTGAACTCTAGTGAAAAAAAGTTTTAATCCCTTATCAACCCAACTTAGACAACAATAGACATGCATTGGGTTGAGTTGTTTTATCTCTGAACGGCAGTTTTGCACACCATGGACTAAATGGCGAGGTCACATGGACCCCGAAGGCTCAGAGAAGGTTAGGGAAGGGGACACACTGGAACAGCTGTTGGGAGACAGATGGTAGCCTCCCGTCAAGGCCATCCATCGTGTTCTTTAACGTGCACAGGTTATGGCTCTCCTGCCCACGGTGCCAACGTCCCATCCGAAGAACGGCGGCTTTTCCAAGCCCATCGGTGTCCCCTACTGACCGTGGGCAGGGCGAGGAATTTTGCGGAGATAAATCTCAACGCTGACCCAGCTGGGACTCGAACCTGGGAACTACAGATTACCAGCCTGGCGCGCTACCGACTGAGCCACCCCCGCCCCATCGACATGCATGAGACCCATTCAAGTTGTAATGCTAATCATGGCCCACAGATCAGGGAAGTTCTCTAATCTGCATTCTCCTCTTCACTCTGAATTTTCCGATTCTAATTAATCAAATTAGCGTTTAGTTGGCCAGAGCCAGGAGAGTTTGAGATGGTCCACCCATTCACTCTTACTTTTCCTTAAACAGTTTTATTTTACGTTACATTTACCATTTTGGGTATTATTTCAGTTGGACATCACTTTTCTTTCTTCGGATCCGCTAAAGGAGTTGTGAATGCGCAATTCCAACTTTTGATTGACAGCCGCTAATGCGCGTTTAGACATGCCCCCTCTTGCGTCATAGCTAGCACGATCGTGAGATTATGCAAATGTTTTACCCAGCATGCAACACATACGTGTCAGCTGTATGTATGTAATACAGAGTGATGTACAGTCACAGAGTTAAAAGGAAGATGGCAATGGAAGTAGTTACTGGAAGATGTCAGTAGAGAGTGTCAGTAAGAGGAAGGATGTTGGTAGAGATGGATGCAACGTTCCAAAGACTATCAAGTTTCTCAAGTTGGACTTTTTGTCTGATCCAAAAGAAATTTCAACTCCGGATAGCTAATCGGGCACCAGGCAATATTAACTTGCCAAATAAAGCTGAAATAGGGTTTGTTATGTATATAGCGTCACTTATCGAGCAAGAATTCAAAAACTATTGTCAAGTTTAAAGTTATATCTAAATCAAAAATTGATATCTATAAGATTTGATATCAATGAAAAATAAAATCTTTCATTGATATCAAATCTTTTGAAATATATTGATTGATTATGGTATGATGTCTACATATTGAATATTAATAACAAAGCTTATATAACAGTAAGGAACATAAAGTGAACAGAAAATAACAATAACAATTTTTCATAGCATCAAGATGAAAAAAATGCAAAAGTCATATAACAAAGATTATTTCCAAAAAATTCAAAGACTCACCAATTCAGCTGATGAATACAAAGGTAGGAACTAAAAACTCACATCTACCCAAATCTCTACTAACAACTGCTCTATCTATACAACACATTCTTACTGACTTCTCCTCCTAATAACTCCATATTAATTCATCTCTAATTCAATTCCGTGACTTCACGTCACTTAGATACATGTGGCGTACAATCCGGCACGTGTCCGTGCACACCAGGAAAAACATTTGCATAATCTGATGATTGCACGCTAGCTATGACGCAAGAGGGGGCATGTCCTAAACGCGCACATTAGAAGTTGACAATCAAAAATTCGGAGCTCGGAAAAGAGAAATGTGATGTCTAAAATGAAATAAATCCCCAAAATAATAACGTAAATGAAGTAAGACTGGTTAAGGAAAAGTAAAAGTGAATGGTTGGACCATCACGTGGAGCTTTTAGTTGCTCCAATTTTTGTATTCATCAGTATATATATATACGGCGAGTCTTGAATTTTTTGGAAATAAACTTTGTTACATTAATATTTTGACTTCGCTATTTTTTCTCTTGAGCAATAATTGCTTCTAAAGATATAATTTTAAAAATTTGACAACATTTCAATTTCTTACTCAATAAGTAACGCCCATATACTTAACGAACCGGGGTGGGGGTGGCTCAGTCGGTAGCGCGCCAGGCTCGTAATCTGTAGTTCCCAGGTTCGAGTCCCAGCTGGGTCAGCGTTGAGATTTATCTCCGCAAAATTCCTCGCCCTGCCCACGGTCAGTAGGGGACACCGATGGACTTAGAAAGGCAGCCGTCCGTCGGATGGGACGTTAAGCCGTGGCCCCGTGTGTGGGAGAGCCATACCCTGTGCACGTTAAAGAACACGCTGGATGGCCTTGACGGGAGGCTACCATCTGTCTCCCAACAGCTGTTCCAGTGGGTCCCCTCCCCTAACCTTCTCTGAGCCTTCGGGGTCTTTGTGACCTGGCCATTTAGGCCATGGTGTGCAAAAAAGTGCCGCTCAGAGGTAAAACAACCCAACTTAACGAACCCTCATTTAACTTTATTTCGCAATATTGCCTGGCGCCCGATATGTTATCCAGAGTTCTAATTTAATTTGGATCAGTCAAAAAGGTTCAAAGAGAAGTTTAACATACTTTTGGAGCATTACAAGTTGGGTATAGGTTCAATAAACACCCATTTGAAAACAATCTATGCCCTTCAACTCTGTAAAGGAATTTAGGTGTGGACTTTTTCATATGTTCTGTCCGGAAATGGTCACCTGGAGTCTTATTGATTTCCTCCGATTGTGGTGTATAAGTAAGTCCCATAAGCAAGCACAGATTAGGGAGTAGGAACACAGCTGCACCATTAGTACAGTAAGAGAGGTAAATCAGAAACAATTCTTCCCTTTCATTAATATTCTCCTTTTAGGAAAAAGGGCAAAAATACTGTACAATAATTTTAATAAATGAAACTAAAAAACCCCCTAAAAATCGGTTTTTCAAAGACGAAATCAAAATTTAAACCAAAAATTGGATAAAATCGGAGTAGTTGGCAGCTCTGTAAAACGTATCCTGTGAATCTATTCCTTGGTGCTGTCAACCCACAAACAGAGAACACAACTGGGTTTCCCTCAACAGAAGCAAGATTAAGCAATGCAGTTAAAGGTTTAATTCTGCAAAACTTTATGAACAAAATTTTTTATATTATACCTCAATGGAAAGAAAATTACTTTCTAAAAAAATAAAATAATTTACCTGAAACAGGATACTTTTTTTTTCTTTAAATACACTTTAAAACATCGGCCAGAATTGCACAAAGTGACTTTGCACTCTTCATTCATGGAGCTTTATTTGTGGCAGTGGAACAAAACTTTCTTCTTGGCAGGATTTTTTTTTTTTGCAGTGCATATCATACGTTATCTGTTTAGTTGTTGCACTTTGGGTATATTCTTCAGAAAGTGCCTATAAGTTAGACGCACAAGTGAGGATAAAAATATTTCAATATCATCAGAATGGCAGGTTAATGGTTGAAAGGGATGTAAACCCGCTTGATGAAATTGCATTATCACACTCCATCCCCCCAGAGGGAGAATGATTTTCAAGTACAGAAATACTCTTTGTTTCCATATCTGAAACCTCATTCATTATTAAGAAATGATAAAATACCAAATTTTTGATTGAAAAACCAAGAAATAACGCTGAGTTGAAAAAAAAAATGCAACAGTAAGTTGTAAGACTTCCTCATGAGAAAAAAAAAAGATGTGATCATAACTCTAAAAGACTGAGAATGATAAATAAAATTATGGAAACAAATATGCACATTTAATGAAAGTAAAAAGTTGTACCAGCTGAACAAATGCTGGTGTTATCTAATGTTTATGATAGGCAGGCTGGCACTGCAAAGGCATACATGCAGCAACACGTCTTTCTCTAAGCACACCTTCATGTCTTCTCGAAACATACCATTTTCCTTAAAAGAGTGAAACTTCGTGCAATCAAGGAGTGTCTAAGGGAGAAGAGAGCTAGCTTCCATAGACGTAATGTAAACTTTTCGATTGCAGCGCCCTCTAAACATGGCAAATTCGTGTACTGCAGTGAAGCCACCTAGCCAGGAGAGGAGCCAGTTCCTTGCGTTATTTTTCCACTGCCCAGCAAGGTTTTCAATAGCTTACACCACGTGAATAATTTTACATACACTTTGACTTTGTTCAAAGTGTCCATTTCTTAAAATTTACCATCATGATTTTCTTTTCTCAAGGATTAGTTAAAATTATTTTCCTTAATAAAGTCTCGTTTTGTAAAACAAGAGGTAGCTATGCTCAACATAAAAATTTTAATATTTTGAACATTTTACTATATTTAATATATTATAATAAAGTGAAATTTATGGCTTAATGCGAGACAACATGTTTTATTTAATTATATTTTATAGAATTTAGGATATTTTCAAAAAAAAGTCACATCGAGTTTCTTACTTGTATAAACTGTCAATAGATGGCAGCAGGCACTTCTAGTATCAACCATAAAAAAATTTACTATTAGAACAAACTGCAGACACCTATATATGTCGATATGCTCCAGGGAACACCAAACTGCAACATACATTGACTTACATGTTCGCAAGATGATTAAATGTATTAATTTACATATTAATTTTAAAAATTCTGCAAAATTACTCAAAATAAACATACAACGGCTTTTCCAGGTATCGTAATATATACTCCTGAACGGGATAAAATACGCACTGAATAACTTTAGGGTCAGCTATCACTATGCCTAACAGTCATGGGTGTTAGACAGGTTGAAACACTGATTAAATCGCAATAAATATACCAAGAGTAAGACAAACCACAGCTGCAGTGGACTAAAAATGATTGCACTGCGCATGCGCAGATCGCCCCTTACAGTTGTTTTTGTGCATGCACATCAATTTGCCACGTTCAGCTTCGGTAAAATGCCGCAGAACGGCGCCACTTACGCTTGTGCGAAGCTAGCCTTCTTCTCCTTAGACCTTCTTTGGTGCAATTATGCTTCACTCCAATTGAAACTAATATCTTTCCAAAAGCAAAGAACTCTTGGAGGTTTCAGTTTCTCTTTAGGGAAATTACACAATGAATGATAAAAATAATTCTAGAAATACTGAAATAGGTTTGGGTTGTTTTACCTCTGAATGGCATCTTTGAATACCCCATGGGCTAAATGGCCAGGCACAAAGTGCCCAAGGGCTCAGAGAAAACTGGGTAAAGGGTCACACTGGTCAGCTGTTAAGAAGCAGAAGCTTCCTGTCAAGACTATCCAGTGAAATCTTTAACATGCATAGGCCAACTATAATTTTTTGACACCAAATTGGTTTCCCCTTTCTCACTTAGAAATGGGGGTGGGGTTATCTTCTTGGTACATATGGAGATCTAAATTTCAATGCTGGCACTCGGAACTTCAGATTACAAACCCAACGTAATACCAAATTAGCCAACCTCCCCCCCCCCCCCTGTTAAAATAGGTTTAAATCAAAAACGAGAGAAACAGTAAAAGAAAAATAGAAGTACTTATTAAAATGGAATAAATTTTCAACATATAGACAATAAGGAGATAAATAAAATCCCTGCAAACACTGATATATCACATACAACGTAGATTAATAATCTTGTTGGTATATATGTGCTATAAAATAGTTGAAATTCTGGCAAAGTTCTGATTTAATTCAATAATATTGAGACGTGCACTTACAGTTCATATACGCAGAGCAATGATAAAAAGCACTTGATATGTCATTGGAAATTGCCGAATTTCACTAAGGTAGTTCTTATGCACATTGACTTGAAAGATTTGAATAACATTCTATGAAAATATTGTAACACAAAATATAGTAAAAATGGAGATAAAACTAGAGTGACTAGATTTATAGATGATCCAGCAACATTTGAAAATTGTTTGAATTGGGTTAGGTGTTGTCAATTATGGTAACCGTATGTTCCCATTTTTCGGGGGTGGTCATCCTAGTTTGACAGCTTGCAATTGATGACTCTCCTTTTTAAATTCTAGCCTCATTTTTTTCAATCACCTTTATTATAAATCGATTTTTTTATCACAGTGTTGCCACTACAATTCCATTAGTAAAAAATTTGCTCATGCAATAGAGTTAATTTAAAATAATATTTAAAATAAATTCTGGGGACGCTTCCAGGGACAGAAATGTCTGGCTACCCTAATATTGTGAATACCAGAATAATGAAATTTGTTCTGACATTGGGCAATTTACCATGTATCTCTGTGCAAAAATGTATAGCAGTATAATAAAAATAGTTTAACGAAATAAAAATTTATCATGATACAAAAATTTTTGATCAAACAAAAATTGTAAAAGAAAATCCTTAAATATGTAAAATGTACATTTTACCATTTGGCAATGCTGCAATAACTTTAAATGGTGTGAAATATCCAACAAATCACAGCACTATGAATCATGTACTTTGGTATATAACCTGGCATGTATTTTTGATGATATCACTGCATGGCATATATGCTCTCTGCACATGCCTGCATAATGCTTTAAAGCATCACTGCCACGTTATCCTAGCATAAAAGGTAATTTTCCAAATTTTCAGATCTACACAATTCCAATTATATTGCAAGTAATGGTAGTCAGTGAACAGTTTTTTGAAAGCAGTTCCATTCCACGATTTTATCATTCGTAAAATATAGGTTATTGTTATATTTGTTTATTATTGTTTCAGTCAGATTTGTTAATTAGTCTAATTTTGTTATTAGTAGCCAACATAGAGGGAAGTCTTCGCTGTTTTGTCAAGACAGAGATAAACGTTCCACACAATGTGTTGAAGAGTAGTGAAATCGTTTAAGCATTTGCAGAGATGCTTGAAGAAGTAAACTATAATATAGGTAAATTTCTTTCATAATGATTTTCTTTATGAAAGAAATTTACCTATATTATAGAGATACTTTAAGAAATTTCTTTCATAATGATTTTATCATGACTACTTTATTAGTACATAACAATCATAGCACTTTTTCTTTATCGCATTTCAGTATAACGAATATATTTTGGCCACCTGCTTGATTTCATTATACTCATATTTCACTATATAATGTATGCAAATATAAAAGTATCCAGATTTCGAAAGTACTATACATTCTTCCTCAATAATATGATGGTAAGTTGATAAATTGAAATTGGAAGGTAAGAATTTTCAATTTAATTTTCGACTTACCACCATATTGCTGAGGAAGAATATATAATACATTCAAAATAAAGATACAGATGTGCATGATATATTTTGTGATACCATCTTTTCCTACAATATTACTCAAATCTTTAATGACATTGCAATGTGCACAACTCCTTATATGAAATTCGGCAATTTCAATGATGTTATCAAGTATTTGTTCATCACTGCTCTGCTTATATGAATTGTAAATGCACTCCTCCATATTATTGAATTAAGTCATAACTTTGCCTGAATTTCTGTCATCTTGATTAATTTTATTATTGCACATATACCAACATGATTCAAAGCAATATATCAGTGTTTTATGTCGAGTTTATCTCTTTATTGAAGTACAGTAGATTCCGGTTAATTAGGATACATTGGGACTAGAACACTGGCTCAATTAAGCAGTTGCCCCAATTATGCGAAGTTCCATATAAAGTATTAAAAAGGTATAAAGCAAAAGACAAACTACGGTTTACTGAGAAACAAAAATACAGTAAAGAAATTCTGAAACAAATGATGCATATCAGAGAAAAATATTTATACTTAAAACAATTTCAGTTTAATGTATGTATCAAACATGCATGTATTAGTTCTTAACAGTTAATGACGTTAAGAAATTTATCGTGTATCCTGCCATGTTCTCTTGTTTGACTGCAACTGAAGAAAGCGCAGATATAGAACTGCCTTCCTCAATGAATGAAGTAGCGTTGTAATCCAGCAATAAATTTCCTGTCATTCTGGTTAGTACTCACTCAAGCTCAGGTGTGGCATCCTCATAATTTTCCTCGTCTTCTCACGTATTTTGATCTTTTGCAGCAATTTGTTCAACATTTCTGTCCTCACCATCTTTATTTTCATAGTAACATTGAAGACTATAGTCAATGCATACAAACGCTTCATAGTTTCTGGTGTGTTGCACTTCCACAATGGTGTCATTTTCACAATTGGTCGTATCTGGCATCTCCAAGACTGAATATTTAAACCACAGTGAGCAAAGCAGTTCTGAATGGTCTTGCTGCTTATTTCTTGCCAACTATTGGTGACTGTCCCAATTAACTGGCATAATGTCCCAAATAATCAAAACAATTTCTGCTTTTCTCTTTGTTTTTTTAAGATTTGTTCCAAATAAATGGCTGCCCTGATTAACCAATGTCCCAAGTAACCGGAATCTACTGTACTTATTTGGCAACTTCTAAATTTCTTTGATTAAAAAAGATTTTGGTTGATTTTTGGGAGCATTACAATTTTTACAGAAAAACATGTGAGCATATAGTAATAATTTCCACTATGTAAATTGATTCAAATATTTAGAGGAAAAATTATCTTGAGCCGTGTGGGATACGAACCCACGACCTCCTGATAACATGTCAGGTGCTCTGGATCACTGAGCTACCGGCGACCGATCAAGATCTCCTCTAACTGATGTTATGATAATTATCAACCTACTTTCCTAATATATAGGGAGTTTTCAGGCAATCCCGCTTCAAGCGGCTTTTTAATGCCTTTTCTTAGATGGAAATGCATGTCTTACGAGTATGCACAATCGACAAATAATTTCCACTCTGTAAATTGATTCAAATATTTAGAGGAAAAATTGTCTTGAGCCAGGTGGGATACGAACCCACGACCTCCTGATAACATGTCAGGTGCTCTGGACCACTAAGCTACCGGCCGCCGATCAAAATCTCCTCTAACTGATGTTACGAACATTCTCAAACTATTTTCCTAATATATAGGGATTGTTCAGGCAATCCTGCCTCAAGTGGATTTTTAATGCCTTTTCTTAGATGGAATGCATGTCTTACGAGTATCCAATCTACAAATAAAAAGCCGCTTGAGGCGGGATTGCCTGAACACTCCCTACATATTAGGAAAGAAGGTAGAGAAAGTTCATAACATCAGTTAGAAGAGATCTTGATCGGCGGCCGGTAGTTCAGTGGTCCAGAGCACCTGACATGTTATCAGGAGGTTGTGGGTTCCTATCCCACCTGGCTCAAGACAATTTTTCCTCTAAATATTTGAGTCAATTTACAGAGTGGAAATTATTAGTATATACTTAATGTGTTGAGTTTAATAATAATTATTTGAACATTTTAGCAACAGTTTCAACTTGTGAGCTGAAACTGGAGGATCTCTTGAACATAGTATAGAGTAAGCAAATGCTATAAGGGTATTAAGAAATGGCGATCTGAGTAGTGGTAGCGATTCTTTGTTCTGTAGCATATCACAATTTGCAGTAAATTGGTAAAACTGAACACAATTTCAGAGCTTAAACTCATCATCCTCCTCCTCCTCAAGCAGCCATGGGCTACGGAGATCCAACCAGACCACGCAGTTTAATTCTCCAAGCATATCTGTCCTGAGCTACATCTGCTGCATCCGGCCACTGCACACGAATTCTAACAAGGTCCTGTTTGACATTGTCTGCCCACCGAATCCTAGGTCTCCACCTCCTTCTGAGGCCTCTAGGCACACTGTTCATAACCCTATTCGCCAATCTATAATTATCCATGTGGGTTGGGTTGTTTTACCTCTGAGCGGCACTTTTTTTGCACACCATGGGCTAAATGGCCAGGTCACATGTACCCCGAAGGCTCAGAGAAGGTTGGGGGAGGGGGACCCACTGGAACAGCTGTTGGGAGACAGATGGTAGCCTCCCGTCAAGGCCATCCAGCGTGTTCTTTAACGTGCACAGGGTATGGCTCTCCCGCACACCGGGCCACGGCTTAACGTCCCATCCGACGGACGGCGGCCTTTCCAAGCCCATCGGTGTCCCCTACTGACCGTGGGCAGGACGGGGAATTTTGCGGAGATAAATCTCAACGTTGACCCAGCTGGGACTCGAACCTGGGAACTACAGACTACGAGCCTGGCGCGCTACCGACTGAGCCATCCCCGCCCCATCCATGTGGGCAACATGGCCAAACCAGCGGAGTCTCTCTCTGCACAATATACTGCTTAAAGGAGGTTGCAAACTCCTTTGCCTAACCTCATCATTAGTTACAAAGTTAAACCACCTAATACCCAAGATACTGCATAAGCATCTAGAATCAAAAGTATCTAGTTTCCTGTTATCTTGTTTACACACAGCGTTCAAGTTTCACTACCATAACTAACCCTAGAAAGAACCAAACTATTATACAGTCTAATTTTAGTCTTTAGGTGTATACGCCTATTTCTCCACAATCTCCATAGATTCTTACTAGCACCTAATGTCCGACCCCGCCTTCTCGTGGTGCAGACCGTTAGTACCTTTCAAAAGAGATACTCTCTTTTGGAAGAGAACGGAAGGGAAACTAGTTGGGCATCGTCAAGCCTAAACTGGAGTAATGCGTCTCAGGCAGGCCATGTGGCTCTTGAAAAAGTCCACTTGAAAAGGTGGTGCCTGAAGTTCCTACCAGCATCGGTGACTTCAGCCTTTAGCGGAGGAGGAACGGGTCTTTGCCCCATGCCTGCGATCAGGGGGCTGTTTGATATTGTTGGCCCTACCAATCTCAATAAACCTAATTTCTTTAAAAATCCTACTAATCATTTTCTTTCTGCAGGAACGTGGAACGTGAGGACATTACATAGAGATTATTCTCTTGATGTCCTCATGCACGAATTCCAGCGCTATAACCTAGATATTCTAGGCTTGCAAGAGACCAGATGGACAGGTAAAGGTGAGATACTTAAAAAAAACTTTCAATTTCTCTATACAGGGAGGGAGGATGGAAAGCATCACCAAGGCGTGGGTCTGCTGCTCAGCAGACATGCTAGTGATGCTCTTCTAGGATATGAGTGCATTAATGAAAGGTTTCTTACAGCAAAATTTCAGACAAGCATTAAAAACTTGAATGTTATCTGCTGTTATGCCCCCACTGAGGATGCTGATGAGGATGAGAAGGATAGGTTTTACGGACAACTTCAGGACATTTTGAATTCTATCAAGAAAGGAGATATTACCCTTGTTCTTGGTGACTTCAATGCCAAAGTTGGTACCGACTCTGACCTTTGGGGAGGAGTAATAGGTCCTTTTGGTATTGGTAGCTGCAATGGCAATGGGCAACGTCTCCTACAGGTAAGTAAACTCAATGGTTTCAGAATAACTAACACATATTACAAACACCGCGACATACATAAATACACATGGGTTTCACCTGATGGGCTGCATAGGAATATGATTGATTATATATTAATTAACAGCAAATGGGCTAGTTCTGTTAGAAATACCAGGGCATATAGGGGAGCTGAAATTGGATCTGACCATTACCTTGTTAAGTGTCTTGCAACTTAAACTTAAAAAGTGTTGTGCTAGAGTTAAAAAATTTACCTTTAATACTGAAGCTCTGAATGACCCAGTTATAGCTAAAGCTTACCATGATAGGTTACTTAGTCATTATGACGGTTATGGTTTGCTTAATACTGAAGTTGAGGAAGAATGGGGCCATTTTAAACAGGCTTTTTTGGAAACTAACAGTACTCTTTTAGGAAAAAAGGTGCAGAGGAGGCAGAATTATTTAAGTGACAAGGCAATTGAGCTTATTTCAGAAAGAAGGAATTGCAGGAATGTCCTTAATCAGTATCCTACTAGTCCTAATAGAAAAGATTACAGAGATCTTAATAAACGTGTAAAGGATCAGTTAGCTACTGATAAAAATCTTTGGCTTGATAGCTTGGCTGACAAAGCTGAGGAAGCGGTTAGGCAGCACAACAGCAGAGAGCTGTACCAGATAGTTAATGTTTTATGTGGTAGAAAACGGACAGGCATACAGGGATTGAAGGATAAACAAGGTAAGGTTATAGAAGGTGAGGATTTTCTCATGGCTAGGTGGGCTGAGCATTTCAGTGATGTTCTAAACAATGTGGTTAGTTCTACTCCCATTGTTTGTAATGATGATAGATGCATTGGCAGCTTTAATGTTGGCCCTATAACACAATCTGAAGTTAGTTTGGCTATCTCTAAACTTAAACTTCATAAATCCCCAGGGGTAGATGAAATTACTACAGAAATGCTCAGAGCTGGGAATGTTTTGGTTATCACTTGGATGACTGAAATTTTGAATAACTTTTATGATAAAGGCATGGTTACTAAAGATTTTACCAGAGCTATTATTATCCCTATTTTCAAAAAAGGTGATCGCAGTTCTTGTGATAACTATAGGGGTATCAGCCTACTCTCTGTTCCAGGTAAAGTTCTTTCCATGATTGTGCTTAATAGAATTAAGAATCTGGTTGACAGGCAATTGCGTGATGAGCAATGTGGATTCAGAAGTGGTAGGGGATGTGTAGATCAGATATTTTCACTCAGGCAGATTCTTGAGAAATGTTTAGAGTTTCAGAAACCTTTGGTTGCTAGCTTTGTTGATTTCAAAAAGGCTTTCGACTCTGTTGATCGTCATAATTTGTGGTTGATTGTGAGATCATATGGTATACCAGACAAGTTAGTTAACATAATGAAAGCTCTCTATAATAACACTGAGTCATGTGTGAGAGTTGGTAAGTCTTGTAGCAATTGGTTTAGCATTACTTCTGGTGTTCGACAAGGGTGCATTTTGTCTCCTTTTCTCTTTAATTTGGTTGTTAATTATGTTATGTGAAATTCACTTCAAGGGAAAGCTTTTGGCCTTAAATGGGCTGGAGATACGAAAATTTCTGATTTAGATTATGCTGATGATTTAGCCCTTTTGGCAAATGATGTTGATGAGATGAACTCTTTCATTCGAACTGTTGATGAGACTGGGAGTACAGTAGGTTTGGTTATAAACAGAGAGAAAACTAAAGTGATGAAAATTGGTCAGGCAGGTTGTGATTCAGTTAATCTGAATGGTTGCAGTCTTGAGCAGGTGTCACAGTTTAATTATCTTGGGAGCTATGTAACTGATACTGGTGATGTGCGGCATGAGATTAACAGACGAATAGGTATTGCTGCCGGGACTTTTAAGAATCTATGGAGATTGTGGAGAAATAGGCGTATACACCTAAAGACTAAAATTAGACTGTATAATAGTTTGGTTCTTTCTAGGGTTAGTTATGGTAGTGAAACTTGGACGCTGTGTAAACAAGATAACAGGAAACTAGATGCTTTTGATTCTAGATGCTTACGCAGTATCTTGGGTATTAGGTGGTTTAACTTTGTAACTAATGATGAGGTTAGGCAAAGGAGTCTGCAACCTCCTTTAAGCAGCATATTGTGCAGAGAGAGACTCCGCTGGTTTGGCCATGTTGCCCGTATGGATAATTATAGATTGGCGAATAGGGTTATGAACAGTGTGCCTAGAGGCTTCAGAAGGAGGGGGAGACCTAGGATGCGGTGGGCAGACAATGTCAAACAGGACCTTGTTAGAATTGGTGTGCAGTTGCCGGATGCAGCAGATGTAGCTCAGGACAGATATGCTTGGAGAAGTAAACTGCGTGGTCTGGTTGGACCTCCGTAGCCCATGGCTGCTTGAGGATGATGATGATGATGATGAGCTCCCAAGGTAATTAAACTGTGACACCTGCTGAAGACTGCAACCATTCATATGATCTGAATCACAACCTGCCTGACCAATTTTCATCACTTTAGTTTTCTCTCTGTTTATAACCAAAACCTACTCTACTACCAGTCTCATCAACAGCTCGAATGAAAGAGTTCATCTCATCAATATCATTTGCCAAAAGGGCTAAATCATCAGCATAATCTAAATCAGAAATTTTCGTATCTCCAGCCCATTTAAGGCCAAAATCTTTCCCTTGAAGTGAATTTCGCATAACATAATCAACAACCAAACTAAAGAGAAAAGGAGACAAAACGCACCCTTGTCGAACACCAGACGTAATGCTAAGCCAATTGCTACAAGACTTACCAACTCTCACACAGGACTCAGTGTTATTATAGAGAGCTTTCATTATGTTAATAACTTGTCTGGTATACCATATGATTTCACAATCAACCACAAATTATGACGATCAACAGAGTCGAAAGCCTTTTTGAAATCAACAAAGCTAGCAACCAAAGGTTTCTGAAACTCGAAACATTTCTCAAGAATCTGCCTAAGTGAAAATATCTGATCTACACATCCCCTACCACTTCTGAATCCACATTGCTCATCACGCAATTGCCTGTCAACCAGATTCTTAATTCTATTAAGCACAATCATGGAAAAAACTTTACCTGGAACAGAGAGTAGGATGATATCCCTATAGTTATAACAAGAACTGCGATCACCTTTTTTGAAAATAGGGATAATAATAGCTCTGGTAAAATCCTTAGGAACCATGCCTTTATCATAAAAGTTATTCAAAATTTCAGTCATCCAAGTGGTAACCAAAGCATTCCCAGCTCTGAGCATTTCTGTAGTAATTTCATCTACCTCTGGGGATTTATGAAGTTTAAGTTTAGAAACAGCCAAAATAACTTCAGATTGTGTTATAGGGCCAACATTAAAGCCACCAATGCATTTATCATCATTGCAAACAATGGGAGTAGAACTAACCACATTGTTTAGAACATCACTGAAATGTTCAGCCCACCTAGCCATGACAGAATTCTCACCTTCTATAACCTTACCTTGCTTATCCTGCAATCCTTGTATACCTGTCCGTTTTCTACCACATAAAACATTAACTATCTGGTACAGCTCTCTGCTGTTGTGCTGCCTAACTGCTTCCTCAGCTTTGTCAGCCAAGCCATCAAGCCAAAGATTCTTATCAGTAGCTAACTGATTCTTTACATGTTTATTAAGCTTTCTGTAATCCTTTCTATTAAGACCAGTAGGGTACTGATTAAGGACATTCCTGCAGTTCCTTCTTTCTGAAATAAGCTCAAGTGCCGTATCGCTTAAATCATAGATTCCCAACGGGGGCGATACCGCCCCCCAGTGGGCGCTGGAGCCTTCCATGGGGGCAGTATTATGATTTTTAATAGATAAATAAACAGATGAATTAGGTACAGATAATATGCAACAACATTTTAATTCATATAAAATTAACTATTATGGACTACGGGGGCGTTGAAATTTTTGTTCTCTTCTAAAGGGGGCGATGGTCCAGAAAAGGTTGGGAATCACCGACTTAAATAATTCTACCTCCTCTGCTCCTTTTTTCCTAAAAGAGTACTGTTTCCAAAAAAGCCTGTTTGAAATGGCCCCATTCTTCCTCAACTTCAGTATTAAGCAAACCATGACTGTCATAATGACTAAGTAACCTATCATGGTAAGCTTTAGCTATAACTGGGTCTTTCAGAGCTTCAGTATTAAAGGTAAAGTTTTTAAATTTAGCACACTTTTTAAGTTGCAAGACACTTTTAACAAGGTAATGGTCACATCCAATTTCAACTCCCCTATATGCCCTGGTATTTCTAACAGAACTAGCCCATTTCCTGTTAATTAATATATAATTAACCATATTCCTATGCAGCCCATCAGGTGAAACCCATGTGTATTTGTGTATGTCGCGGTGTTTGTAACATGTGTTAGTTATTCTGAAACCATTGAGTTTACTTACCTGTAGGAGACGTTGCCCATTGCCATTGAAGCTACTAATACCAAAAGGGCCTATCACCCCTCCCCAAAGATCAGAGTCGGTACCAACTTTGGCATTGAAGTCACCTAGAACAAGGGTAATATCTCCTTTCTTGACAGAATTTAAAATATCCTGAAGTTGTTCGTAAAACCTATCCTTCTCATCCTCATCAGCATCCTCAGTGGGGGCAGTCTTTAATGCTTGTCTGAAATTTTGCTGTAAGAAACCTTTCATTAATGCACTCATATCCTAGAAGAGCATCACTAGCATGTCTGCTGAGCAGCAGACCCACGCCTTGATGATGCTTTCCATCCTCCCGCCCTGTAAAGAGAAATTTAAAGTTATTTTTAAGTATCTCACCTTTACCTGTCCATCTGGTCTCTTGCAAGCCTAGACCTGTAGGAGGTCTAGGCTTGCAGAGAATATCTAGGTTATAGCGCTGGAATTCCTGCATGAGGACATCAAGAGAATAATCTCTATGTAATGTCCTCACGTTCCACGTTCCTGCAGAGAGAAAATGATTAGTAGGATTTTTAAAGGAATTAGGTTTATTGAGATTGGTAGGGCCAACAATATCAAACAGCCCCCTGATCGCAGGCATGGGGCAAAGACCTGTTCCTCCTCCACTAAAGGCTGAAGTCACCGATGCTGGTAGGAACTTCAGGCACCACTTTTTCAAGTGGACTTTTTCAAGAGCCATATGGCCTGCCTGAGACACATTACTCCAGTTTAGGCTTGACGATGCCCAACTAGCTAAGGTTCAGGTACCTGGGATGGGCTCTGATTAGGATTATCCACCAGCTGATATAAGGTATCCCATGCCTCTGTTCACGTAGAGCTGGCAACCCAGAAGCAAACAGAAAACACAGCGGCAGACTCTCCCTCAACAGAGGCCCACCAGTGCAGCAAGTCCAGGATCAATAATCAAGCTCAAATCTATAAACAAGTCCAGTCTAGTAGGTATAAATGGTCAGCACCAGGTGTGTGAAGTTGACCACTCCTCAGCAGGGTTGAAAAAAAAGAAAAAAGTGGCCATAGATGTCCAGATCAGTAGGCCATACTGAACTGGCAGCCCTCTCTTTCCGTTCCCTTCCAAAAGAGAATATCTCTTTTGAAACGATAACGGCCTGCACCACGAGAAGACGGGGTTGGACATTAGGTGCTAGACCTGGCCGGTTCTGTGCATCATCACTATGGTTTGGTACACCGAACTCCTTCCAGTTTACGCCTAGCTACCATTTACAGTATTAATTAATAACAATAATTAGGAATATTATTCATAGTAATCTTAACTTTCAAGAATTGTAAACACCTGAATTTCCACAAATGTAACATACTGATTTTGGAGCAAAAATATATCTTATTTACAGCCAACTTCAGATACTGTTAAAATTAAATAATTGTTCTTTGATATCAAATCATTAATAAATAATAAAAACAGTTTTACATAGAAACAGTTTCGAAACCTAAACAGTATGAAGGAAGAAATATCTATACTCTGCATAAATGCACAGCATTAAATATTAAGAGTAATGGTGTTTCAGAAGCAAAAATGGCTTGTCTTTGTTATTATTTACTTTAGAAGTTATGATTCCCAAAAAATATAAATTCTTTATACCATAATATACATTAGACAAACAATAAAAATAAATCTAGAAATATTCAAATAAGTTTAAATCAGAAAACTGTAGAATAATGAAAAACGAAAAGATACTATTCACAGGTCTGTAAATGGTAGTCACTGGAAGGAGAGCTATGCACCAATCCCCTGTGATGATGCATAGAATCGGCCAGGCCTAGCACCTAATGTCTGACCCAGCCATCTCGTGGTGCAGGCCGTTAATACCTTTCGAAAGAGATACTCTCTTGTGGAAGTGAATGGAAGGGCTGCCAGATTAGTGTGGCCTACTGATCTGGACAACTATGGCTACTTTTCTTTTTCCTACCCTGCTGAGGAGTGGTCAACCACACAGGGTCCTGGTGCTGACCATATAAACCCACTGGACTGGACAGATATATGGCTCTGAGCTTGATTATGGATCCTGATTTTGCTGCACTGGTGGGCTTCTGTGGAGGGAAAATCTTCCGCTGTGTTTTCTGTTTGTTTGTGGGTTGACAGCCCCAAGTGAATAGATTCACAGGATATGTTTATCAGCTGGTGGATAATCCTGAGCAGAGGTCATCGCAGGCACCTGAACTCTTTGCTTCTATTGGCATCATCAAATTCCACGTTGGAGGAAGTCTTCCAGTGTAGATGGCTTCAGCCTTTAGTGGTGGGGGAACGGGTCTTTGCCCCATGTCTGCGATTAGGGGGCTGTTTGATATTGTCGGCATTCCATCTCTAAATAAACATAGTTTCTTCAAACATCCCACTAACCATTTTCTCTCCATAGGTAGTTAGAATGTGAGGACTCTGCACAGAGCTTATTCTCTTGATATCCCCACACGAGAATTCCACCATTATAAATTAGATATTCTCGGCCTGCAAGAGACCAGATGGACAGATAAAGGTCAGATTCTTAAAAATAATCTTAAATTTCTCTTTTCAGGGAGGGACGACAATAAGCATCAACAAGGCGTGGGTTTGCTTCTCAGCAGACATGCTAGCGATGCTCTTCTAGGATATGAGTGCATTAATGAAAGGTTTCTTATAGCAAAATTTCAAACAGATGTTAAAGACTTGAATGTTATCTGCTGTTATGCCCCCACCGAGGATGCTGATGAGAATGAGAAGGATAGGTTTTACGAACAAATTCAGGATATTTTGAAATCTGTCAAGAAAGAAGATATTACCACTCTTCTAGGTGATTTCAATGCCAAAGTTGGTACTGACCCTGACCGTTGGGGAGTGATGATAGGGCCTTTTGGTATTGGTAGCTGCATTGGGCATCGTCTCCTACAGGTAAGTAAACTCAATGGTTACAGAATAACCAACACTTATTACAGACACCACAACATACATAAGTACACATGGGTTTCACCTGATGGGCTGTATAAAAATATGATTGATTATATATTAACAACAAATGGGCTAGTTCTGTTAGGAATACCAGGTCATATAGGGGAACTGAAATTGGATCTGACCATTACCTAGTTAAAAGTGTCTTGCAACTTAAAAAGTGTTGTGCTAGGGTTAAAAATTTTACTTTTAATACTGAAGCTCTGAAAGACCCAGTTATAGCCAAAGCTTACCATGATAGGTTACTTAGTCATTATGACAGCCATGGTATGCTTACTGCTGAAGTTGAGGAAGAATGGGGCCATTTTAAACAGGCTTTTTTGGAAACTAACAGTACTCTTTTAGGAAAAAAGGCGCAGAGGTGGCAGAATTATTTAAGTGATAAGGCACTTGAGCTTATTTCAGAAAGAATGAACTGCAGGAATGTCCTTAATGAATACCCTACTAGTCCTAATAGAAAGTATTACAGAGAACTTAATAAACGTATAAAAGATCAATTAGCTGCTGCTAAGAATCTTTGGCTTGATGGTTTGTCTGACAAAGCCGAGGAACCAGTTAGACAGCACAACAGCAGAGAGCTGTACCAGATAATTATTGTTTTGTGTGGTAGAAAACGGACAGGTATACAGGGATTGAAGGATAAACAAGGTAAGGTTATAGAAGATAAGGATTCTGTCACGGCTAGGTGGGCTGAGCATTTCAGTGATATTCTAAACAATGCGATTAGTTCTATTCCCATTGTTTGCAATAATGATAGATGCATTGGTGGCTTTAATGTTGGCCCTATAACACAATCTGAAGTTATTTTGGCCATTTCTAAACTTAAACTTCATAAATCCCCAGGGGTAGATGAAATTACTACAGAAATGCTTAGAGCTGAAAATGTTTCTGTTATCACTTGGATGACTGAAATTTTGAATATCTTTTATGATAAAGGCATGATCCCCCAAGGATTTTACCAGAGCTATTATTATCCCTATTTTCAAAAAAGGTGATCGCAGTTCTTGTGATAACTATAGGGGTATCAGCCTACTCTCTGTTCCAGGGAAAGTTCTTTGTATGATGGTGCTTAATAGAATTCAGAATCTAGTTGACATACAATTGCGTGATGAGCAATATGGATTTAGAAGTGTATAGGATGATAAGAGAAAATATCTAATCTATACATTTTTAACTTAGAAATTCTAAGAAAAGATCTGATCTCTTAGACCCTGCCTAAGACAAGATCAGATCTTTTCTTAGGCAGGTTCTTGAGAAATGTTTAGAGTTTCAGAAACCTTTGGTTACTAGCTTTGTTGATTTCAAAATGGCTTTCAACTCTGTTGATCGTCATAATTTGTGGTTGACTGTGAGATCATATAGTATACCAGACAAGTTAGTTAACATAATGAAAGCTCTCTATAACAACACTGAGTTACGTGTGAGTTGGTAAAGCTTGTAGCAATTGGTTTAGCATTACTTCTGGTGTTCGACAAGGGGGCATTTTGTCTCCTTTTCTCTTTAATTTGGTTATTGATTATGTTATGCGAAATTCACTTCAAGGGAAAGATTTTGGCCTGGAATGGGCTAGAGAAAGGAAAATTTCTGATTTAGATTATGCTGATGATTTAGCCCTTTTGGCAAAAGATGATGAGATGAAATTTTCCCTTAGGGCTGTTGATGAAACTGGTAGTAGAGTAGGTTTGCTTATAAACAGAGAGAAAACTAAAGTGATGAAAATTGGTCAGGCAGGCTATGATTTAGTTAATCTGAATGGTTGCAGTCTTGAGCAGGTGTCACAGTTTAATTATCTTGGGAGCTATGTAACAGATACTGGTGATGTGCGACATGAAATTAACAGACGAATAGGGATTGCTGCCAGGACTTATAAGAATCTATGGAGTGTGGAGAAATAGGCATATACCCCTAAAGACTAAAATTAGACTGTATAATAGTTTGGTTCTTTCTAGGGTTAGTTATGGGTAGTGAAATTGGACACTTTATAAACATAACAACAGGAAACTACTAGATGCATTTGATTCTAGATGATTACGCAGTATCTTGGGCATTAGGTGGTTCAACTTTGTAACTAATGATGAGGTTAGGCAAAGGAGTCGGCAACCTCCTTTAAGCAGCATATTGTGCAGAGAGATACTCCGTTGGTTGGTTTGGCCATGTTGCCTGTATGAATAATTATAGATTGGCGAATTGGGTTATGAACATCGTGCCTAAAGGCCTCAGAAAGAGAGGGAAACCTAGGATGCGGTGGGCAGACATTGTGAAACAGGATCTTGTTAGAATTGGTGTGCAGTGGCCAGATGTAGCTCAGGACAGATTTGCTTGTAGAACTAAATTGCATGGTCTGGTTGGACCTCCGTAGCCCATGGCTGCTTTAAGATGATGATGATGATGACTATTCACATATCTTCCAAAATTCTCTAATTCAGAGAAAAACGTTTTCAGTTCATTTTCAGACACATTTCAAAGCTTTATAGAAAATATGTATTTGTAACAGTTGAGATCAAACTTGTGAATAGAAATTGAAAATTTAGCAATGTCTAAAATGTGCATTTAGGAATGCAATCACAATAGCAGCAAAGATTTTTTTTTTCATATTTTATATTGTTTCAAAACTTATACGAAATGAAAAGATAAACATTATTTAATAAGTTCATATTATAAATTTTATTAGATATGTGTAGAAAATTAAGCAGAAATTCTATTTAAAAAAACGTTTCTTTCATTATTGTAGCGATATCATCCGAATTCTAATGCACTGTGGGGTAGCCATTTTGAAATGCTATTCAGTGGCAATTGCATGGAAAGATTTAACCATATGTGCACATTCTTGGCCACCAGGAAGACTAAGATGTTTCCATCTGATGTGAATTTTTTCATAGTTAGTAGGTAGAAAAGTACTAGGATGCACCTCAAATAAATAGGCACACAAGCTTATAGTCAGTCAAGAGTAAATGCCCAGATAATAGTAAAGTTCTATATTATTTGAATAACACCAAGAATTAATTCTTCTGGTAATCACATATGTAGGTGATTAGAAACTGTCCAACATCATTCTACAAATTTACACTTTAAATAAAAAATGTTTGCTGTAAATACAACTATATATCACTAATTTTTAAAAGCATACAATGAGAGATACTAAATACTTCTGAAAAATTTTCATATATTTTATTATAGGTCACAAATACAATAATATGCCTTTTTCAGCACTTTCCCTTCTGACTGTGCACTAAATACCCAAAATGTAATAATGAGAATTATGAACATCACCCAAGTTTTGTTACTATGCACAACAAATTAGTAGCAAATAAAATTAAAATCAAGAATAATTCTGAGCATACACACATCAAATTCCTATGCATGTTTCAGCAGCATTAAATTTTTCTACCTTTGATGTACTATTTACTTCTGTCAAGATCATACAAGCATAATAACATTCAGAACATTGACATATTTTACACATATGTACAACCTTCTAAAAAAAATTCAGCAATTGTTTCATATATGTATATATATATAGATTTGTTACCTTGTTTCAGATTCTGATATAGATTTATAACCTAGCACAATAGAGTAAAAAATTAAAAGCAACTAAATTAATAGTGGTAGTTTAAACTATTGCACAGGTTTACAGACAATGGAACTATATGGTGGAGGTGACAGACAGCCTAACTGTTACACAACTGAAGTCATCACGATTTCACAGTAAAAATTATGCTAACCTACAGCACTGTACATAAAAACAACAACTCTATTTCCAAAAAATAAATAATTATGGCTGGATAATGTTCTAGAAGTTTGTTTCTGCTACTTCATGTTTCAACACTCCTTGTGAGACGAGTTAAACTGCCAAGAACACTTCGTATCGTTGTAGCCAAGCCCTAAAAATTATTGAGTTACAGGTCACTTTCATCATAAAAAAATATTATTTTACTTCTGTCAAGATAATACATGCATAATAACATTCAGAACATTGATATATTTTACGCATATGTACAACCTTCTAAAAAAAAACACACACAGCAAACCAATTTTTTCAGCTTAATATTTTTTGAGTTCCGTGTCTACAGGACATTTGTTATATTTTACTATCAAACCATTTTTCTTTTACCTTTAATTCTACTGAAAATAAAATGAAGCTAAACTTGGGAATTAATTTGAAAATGCCTACCATTGGTTGAACTTGTATATTTGCATCATTGTAAGCAGAATCAACTGATGATAAATGGCCATGTTCATATTTTCCCTTTGACATTCTGTGAATAGATTGCTGCTTGTAAGTGCTGCAGACACCATTTTTCATTTAGCAGAGTTCAAATGTTTTAATGGTAGATATTGATTTTTATTATGAAAATCAGATTATTTATGGATTTTAGTGGAAGTTGCATCATCTAGCAACTATGTACATCACTCTCTGTTAACCCTTCCAGGGCCCACATCCATTATAAAAGTTGACATAATCCGAAATGAGAGAGTGGCAATGCCTATATCAGTTTTTTAGTATGTAAAACTTCAATAATTTTGCAAAAAAAAAAATTGCAGTTTGAAAATTTTTTACATATATTTTATAAAAATGCATTATTAATCCTTCCAGTGTCCAAGCCATCTATATACGTATGAAGAATCTGAATTGAGGAGCCAATGACGTATGTATACGCATTTAGTACAACAAAAATATATCGATTTTTTTAAAAATTGCCGTTGTAATTTTTTTATATATATCTTATAAAAATATATAATTCAGGCTTCAAAAATAATGGTTTTTTATTTGATGCATATTTTATTAAACTAAAATATGTCTTGGATACAGAAGCAAAATACTTTCTTGCTACGGAAATCGGCCATCATTTGGGAGGGTAATTTCTGGAAGGGCTGATCCTTAGTGCACAAACCTTTCTGCACTTAGCCTAAAGATAGCCAAACTTCAACACACAAAGAAAAAAAATTCATGTTTAGTAAAAAAAAAAAGCAGCCAAGGAAGTTTTTTTCTATTTCATAACCAGTTCAGAAAATTCCGTGAATGTGAGAAGGCCCAGTCATTTTGTATAACACTGGCCATGATTAAAATATACGATACTGAAAAGAATCATTAAAAGAAATAAAAATCATATTTCAGGTTGAATATTATATTATTTGGGAGGAAATTTCCTTTCAATAAATATATAATTTAACTATTTTTATTCATCAGGTTATCCAAAGTGAAGCCTTAATTGTATTAGTGCAATCTTTTTTTTCACCATATCACATTGAAAAAGGCTTATTAAAATCAATATGCTTGGAAATTTATTTATATTATTTATTTTTATAAAATTCGTAATTAAATTCTGTTTTATTTGGTATATAACATGACCTATTTCTGTTGATTGGTTATTTTTATTTTAAATTCTAATGTTGACTTTTTATCTGACTCAGCACAGTTAGCTAAAAGCCTGGAATTTTCTCAAAGTATGGTACCAAGAAAAAAATTACAAAACGAGAAAAATATTTACTTAAAACCAAAAAGGTAATTTTTTTTGCTATTCATGTACATTGTAATCATTTCTGCCTATTAGTTTTTTTTTTTAATTTTTATTTGTGTTGCTAGATGCATTTTTTTACTACATGACTAAAAAAGTCCTATTAAAATGAAATGTGTGGTCTTTTTCATTAAATATTATAATTTCAGAAAATCCAGAATTAAATGCTGATTAATTTGGTATACATCATCATCATCATCATCATCCTCAAGCAGCCATGGGCTACGGAGGTCCAACCAGACTGCGGAGTTTAATTCTCCAAGCATATCTGTCCTGAGCTACATCTGTTGCATTCGGCCACTGCACACGAATTCTAACAAGGTCCTGTTTGACATTGTCTGCCCACCACATCCTAGGTCTCCCCCTCCTTCTGAGGCCTCTAGGCACACTGTTCATAACCCTATTCGCCAATCTATAATTATCCATACGGGCAACATGGCCAAACCAGCGGAGTCTCTCTCTGCACAATATGCTGCTTAAAGGAGGTTGCAGACTCCTTTGCCTAACCTCATCATTAGTTACAAAGTTAAACCACCTAATACCCAAGATACTGCGTAAGCATCTAGAATCAAAAGCATCTAGTTTCCTGTTATCTTGTTTACACAGTGTCCAAGTTTCACTACCATAACTAACCCTAGAAATAACCAAACTATTATACAGTCTAATTTTAGTCTTTAGGTGTATACGCCTATTTCTCCACAATCTCCACAGATTCTTAAAAGTCCCGGCAGCAATACCTATTCGTCTGTTAATCGCATGCCGCACATCACCAGTATCAGTTACATAGCTCCCAAAGTAATTAAACTGTGACACCTGCTCAAGACTGCAACCATTCAGATTAACTGAATCACAACCTGCCTGACTAATTTTCATCACTTTAGTTTTCTCTCTGTTTATAACCAAACCTGCTCTACTACCAGTCTCATCAACAGCTCGAATGAAAGAGTTCATCTCATCAACATCATTTGCCAAAAGGGCTAAATCATCAGCATAATCTAAATCAGAAATTTTCGTATCTCCAGCCCATTTAAGGCCAAAAGCTTTCCCTTGAAGTGAATTTCACATAACATAATCAACAACCAAACTAATGAGAAAAGGAGACAAAATGCACGCTTGTCGAACACCAGAAGTAATGCTAAACCAATTGCTACAAGACTTACCAACTCTCACACATGACTCAGTGTTATTATAGAGAGCTTTCATTATGTTAACTAACTTGTCTGGTATACCATATGATCTCACAATCAACCACAAATTATGACGATCAACAGAGTCCAAAACTTTTTTGAAATCAACAAAGCTAGCAACCAAAGGTTTCTGAAACTCTAAACATTTCTCAAGAATCTGCCTAAGTGAAAATATATGATCTACACATCCCCTACCACTTCTGAATCCACATTGCTCATCACGCAATTGCCTGTCAACCAGATTCTTAATTCTATTAAGCACAATCATGGAAAGAACTTTACCTGGAATAGAGAGTAGGCTGATACCCCTATAGTTATCACAAGAACTGCGATCACCTTTTTTCAAAATAGGGATAATAATGGCTCTGGTAAAATCTTTAGGAACCATGCCTTTATCATAAAAGTTATTCAAAATTTCAGTCATCCAAATGGTAAATGAAACATTCCCAGCTCTAAGCATTTCCGTAGTAATTTCATCCACCCCTAGGGATTTATGAAGTTTAAGTTTAGAAATAGCCAAACTAACTTCAGATTGTGTTATAGGGCCAACATTAAAGCCAACAATGCCATAATTCCTTTCATTAGTTATTTGGCAAAAAAGTTCTAAAGTTCAAGTTTTTTTCGGCTGAGCATAGGTAGAAAATAGCTTGGCCACTGGATAGAAACCTGTTTTTCAAGACCTAAAAAATTTAAAGTTGAAATTTACTGTGTCATAAAATGTTTATTATATTTAAATTAATTCATTGTGCAAATACTGTTGATCTCAATTTTACACAGTATTTATTGTATATCAATGCTGGTATAATGTTTTAACCACATAATTTCAAATTTATTTTTCAATGTTCCCTTCAATCAGAATAAATCAGTATATAATTTATTTCGACTTGCAAAATTTTGGGGCCCTTAAACTTATTGTAGCTTAGAGCCTCTTAAACTTGTCATAGCTTAGGGCCTCAGAAAGGCAAAGTCTGCCCATGTGTGAAACCTTGATTTGCACATGAAATCTCAGAGTATTCTAAGTATACCATACCTTCTATGTGTGCTTAGACAGCTAGATGCCAAGACACCATTACCAATGTTTTTCTCGCTGAAACAATTCCTTTGGTGTTCCAGGAATTTCTTTCCTTTCATCGCTACCAGCATTCAACTCCAAGTAGTTCCTTTTTAAATGGGCGGGGGTGGCTCAGTCGGTAGCGCGCCAGGCTTGTAATCTGTAGTTCCCAGGTTCGAGTCCCAGCTGGGTCAGCGTTGAGATATATCTCTGCAAAATTCCCCGCCCTGCCCACGGTCAGTAGGGGACACCAATGGGTTTGGAAAGGCCGCCGTCCGTCGGATGGGACGTTAAGCCGTGGCCCCGTGTGCGGGAGAGCCATACCCTGTGCATGTTAAAGAACACGCTGGATGGCCTTGACGGGAGGCTACCATCTATCTCCCAACAGCTGTTCCAGTGGGTCCCCTCCCCCAACCTTTTCTGAGCCTTCGGGGTCCATGTGACCTGGCCATTTAGCCCATGGTGTGCAAAAAAGTGCCGCTCAGAGGTAAAACAACCCAAAATCCTTTTTAAATTGATGGTCACTTCTTTTTCTAAAATTATACACACACTGTGATGGTCACCCATTCACTTTTTCTTAACCAGTTTTACTTTATTTACATTATAATGATCAGTCCAGGGCATTTTAGGTTGATTCATTGTTCTTCCCACTTGTATCGTTAGAGCAGTTGCACATGCTCAACTCCACTTTTTGATTGACAGGTCCTAAATGTGTATGGAAGGACATACCCACTTACATCATATCTAGTGCGATTGTGCAATCATCATTTATGCAAATGTTGCATGTGTCAGTTTTTATGCATGAGGGTTGGGTTGTTTTACCTCTGAGCGGCATTTTTTTGGACACCATGGTAGCCTTCTGTCAAGGCCATCCAGTGTGTTCTTTAATGTGCACAGAATATGGCTCTCCCACACATGGGGGCATGGCCTAACGTCCCATCTGATGGATGGTGGCCTTTCCAAATCCATTGGTGTCCCCTACTGACAGTAGGCAGGGTGGGGAGTTTAGTGGAGATAAGACTCAACGCTGACCCAGTGGGAACTCAAACCTGGGAACTGCAGATTACGAGCCTGGGAACTTTGCACATCAGCAGTGTACAACAAGTGATATTAGGTCACATATTCAGTTTTGAAGTAATTGATGGTAGAGAGTTGGAGATTAAGAGTTTTTGGGCTGCTAGAATGAGCAGTAGTTTAATTTTGTAAAGAATTGCTTTTTGATGTAATGTATTTTTGGTGAGTCTAGATTTTGAAATAAGTATTTATTTTATGAAATTGATTTGACTTTCTTATTTTTTCTCTTGGGCAGAGTTTTGGTTTAGATGCATTAATATCATATAATTAATTGTTTAGTGACAATCATTGATTTAAGTTCTCTTTCCATTTAATTCATTAAAAAAAAGAACCAATATTTAATTTATTGGCAAAATTAATTGCCTTATTCCCAAAAATATCTTTTATCCAGCAATTTAAATTTAACTTACTTTGGAGCATTACAATGACACATTTAACTGAACGAGAAAATCTTTTACTCACTTTTAAATGAAAGAAATAAGACCACCAATTTAAAAAGAACAACCTGGAGCTTTTAATGCTGGTAGCGATGGAAGGAAAGAAATTCCTGGCACACCAATGGAGTCATCTTGATGAGAAAAACCTTGGCATTGGTGTCTTGGCATTCTGGTTGTCTAAGCATGCTTAGAAGGTATAGTATACAAATTTAATTTATACAAAAATCACTGTTATAATTAAAGCTGTTCTCAGATAATCTTTACAACATAATACTTTGGTTTAATAATTTTACATTTCAGTAAAAGAATTGAGTATTTAACCCTTAACAGGCTGCAGCTGGTTATATCGTTTTCACTTTTCTGATTCTGGGGGTGCCATGTCTGTATACCATTCCATGATCGATCCATGTATGGATAATAAATCCATGCAAGATCGTAAACTTTATTTTTTAACAGATTGTCTGGTCCATTTGCGACCAGACAAGTGCATGGTAAAGGTGAAAAAAAGAATATTGATCTGCCCTGCGAGAGAGAAGAGAGGACTTTGAGGATGTTCAATGCCTGAGTGCACTTGGACCTGAGATGTCGGATGTGTGGTAAAAAAGGTCGATTTCCAGTTGAAGACAAGGCAGAGAAGCTTTATCTCTGCCACAACTAGAATGATGGTACCTCCTAGCCACAGCTTGGGGTCTAGATGAAGATTACCCTTGCAACAAAAGTGCACACAAGAGGTCTTCTGTGGGGAGAAATGAAACCCATTGGCCATTACCCAAACTGAAAGATTGTTCAGGGCAGTTTGCAGTTGTCATTCAATGCCCCTCGTGCTGGATGATGAGCAAAAGATGCTAAAGTCCTCAACATAGAGGGCATTGCCTATATTCAGAGGAAGTTGTCATGTATTGGAATTTATCTTGACAGTGAAAAGCATAACACTCACAATGCAGCCTTGAGGTACCCCCTGTTTCTGTGGGAAAGGCGCGACAGTGTGTTGCTGACACGAACTTGAAAGGTACAAGAGGATAAAAATTTGTGAAGAAGTTTGGCATGACCTCTCAGGCCAAAGCAATGGAGGTTACAAAGAATGCTGAATCTCCATGACGTATTGTATGCTATTTCGATGTCAAAGAAAATGGACACTAGATGCTCTCGATGTAAAAATGAATTCCTGATCACCGATTCGAGGCGGATCAGGTGGGCTAAAGTAGATCTGTGCCTGTGAAAGCCACACTGGGTGTTGGAAAGAAGGCCATGATGTTCCAAATACCAGGCCAGCCTGGTATTTACCATTCTTTCCAACACCTTGCAAACACAGCTCGTCAATGCAATTGGATGATAATTCGAAGGAATGTTGGGATCTTTGCCAGGCTTGGAGAAGGCCAAGATCACATCTCAAAACAATTTAACATCAAAACCTTTTCAATGGCAGTGAATTTCGTGTAACATAATAAATAACCAAACTAAAGAGAAAAGGAGACAAAATGCACCCTTATCAAGCATCAGAAGCAATGATAAACCAATTTGTATAAGCCTTACCAATTCTCACACATGACTCCATGTTATCATACAGAGCTTTCATTATGTTAACTAACTTGTTTGGTATGCCGATTCAAGTTCACGATAAACCACAAATTATGACAATCTACAGAGTCAAAAGCCTTTCTGAAATCAAAAGAAAACCCAAAAGGTTTCTGAATCTCTAAAAATTCCTCAAGTATCTGAGTGAAAATATCTGATTTACACATCCCCTACCACTTCTGAATCCACACTGCTCATCACGCAATTGTCCATCAACCAGTTTCTTAATTTTATTAAGCACAATCATGCAAAGAAATTTACCTGGAACAGAGAGTAGCCTGATACCCTATAGTTATTACAAGAACTGCGATCACCTTTTTTAAAAATAGCGATAATAGTTCTGAAACATTGCCAGCTCTTAGCATTTCCACAGTAATTTCATCTACTCCTGGGGATATATATAGTTTAAGTTTAGAAATAGCCAAAATAACTTCCAACTGTGTTATAGGGCCAACATTAAAGCCAGTAATGCATAAATCATCATCATTACAAACAATGTTAGTAGAACTAACCACAATGTTTTAAACATCACAGAAATACTCAGTCTACCTAGCAATGACATAATACTCACCTTCAATAATCTTACCTTGTTTAACCTTCAATCTCTGTATAACTGTCTGTTTTCTACTATACAAAACATTTACTATCTGGTACAGCTCTCTGCTGTTGTGCTGTCTAACTTCTTCCTCAGCTTTGTCAGCCAAGCCATGAAGCTAAAGATTTTTATGAGCTGCTAACTGTTCCTTTACACATTTATTAAGATCTTTGTAATGCTTTCTATTACAACTTGTAGAGTATTGATTAAGGACATACCTGCAGTTGTTTCTTTCTGAAATAAGCTCAAGTGCCTTATCACTCAAATAATTGTTTCCTCCTCTGCTCCTTTTTGCTTAAAAGAGTACTGTTAATTTCAAGACTGTTTAAAATGGTCCCATTTACTCAACTTCAATATAGTGGGCAAATCATGACTATCATAAATGACTAAATAACATATCATGGTAAGCTTTAGCTATTTTTAGCTATAACTGGGCCTTTTAGAGCTTGAGTGTTAAAAGTAAATTTTTTAACGTTAACACAAAAATTCTTAAATTTCAGTTACAAGACACTTTTAACTAGGTAATGATCAGATCCAATTTCAGCTCCCCTATATGACCTGGTATTCCCAACAGAACTAACCCATTTGGCTGATAATTAATATATAATCAGTCATAATCTTATACTGCACATCTGGTGAAACCCATGTGTACTTATATAGACCGAAGAGTCAAAACAATATAAACCACCTGCCTAATATGATGTTGGTCCTCTATGTGCCACCGAAACAGCTCTTACTCGGCAAGGCATGGATGCTACAAGATTTCTAAAGGTAGCTTGTGATATCTGGTACCAACAGATTACCAATCACCAGATCCTTTAACTCTTGTAAGTTATGTGTTTGAGCTGCTGCAGATTGGATAAGCTGTTCCAACACAAACCACAGATGCTTGACTGGATTGATGTGTGGGAAATTCGGGGGCCAGGGCAATACCTCGTGTTCTGCAAATCATTCTCAAACAATTCGGGCAGTATTTCATGTCGCATTATCCTGCTGAAAGAAGGCACTACCAGAGGGTAATAGGCTATGTCCACACTTGTGCGTTTTATGTGCACTGTGGCGCATGTGTCTAGCGCACGTGACGTAGGCGCAAAAGCATGCCTCAAATCAGTTGAATGGAACCGTTTTCAGTGATGCATGCTGTAGCGCACATACTTCCACCAGTAGTGGATTTTTGTTCAACACTCCATGCAACTTAGGTGTTTGTCTGAAAGGTTTGGGTCTGTTTTTGTAATTACTGAGCTTGTGTTTTTAGTTCACCATGTCGTCAGAACAAACAATGGCCTTTATTGAAGATTATAGGTTTAAATATTCATCAGAGACATGAATATTGAATCATCGGTAGCCAAATATCTAAGTGTAATCACTAATTCCACTTCAGCTGGCATTGTTTCTCTGAAACGATTATTTTTTTTAGATCTTCAGCTCCACCATTCCCAAAAGCATGTAGAAGTTTGTTCTAGACACTGGCCGGCATTTCGTAACTTTGTAACTCTTTGGAATCTCTAAAGCGTAGCTGTCTGATGTAGACTGTGAAACTTTAGTTTTATTTTCCAAACAATGCATAAAGTTCTCTGTTTGGAAATTTAAACCTTTCAGCTTTGGGAGGCGCCTCCAACTCTGATCAGCAAGGCATTATTGATCTAGTTTCATCGTCAGTTTGACAGTTTTCACACAGCACATTTCCGAAGAAAACACATTCATAACATACATTACAAAGAGAAATAGGAAAAGAAAGAACCTCAAAAAAGGGGATAAGTTAATCGCCATCAATCACATCCATTAAGATTATGAGAAATCCATAATAAAAACAACCATACGTAAGTCCATATGTGCAATGCAGCAACAATACGCTTGACAGTGCATCCCGGATAGAGAGCGCTCCAGCATTGTTGCCGTGCCAGCATGAAAGGAAGCAAAGTGAGATGTCAATCACCCGGGCGAGGTGTCACTCACAGCAGATCCAAGCTCGATCATTGGCTTAGCACTCTGAGAGATGGCTTGCCAACAATGCAACGCCATTTTCGTTTAATTCCAATTCCTTAATTATTCCAAAATTCCTCGTTTTAAAATGATCTTTCATCCATATCGATCGCTGGTATTTTTCACGTCTGTTTCTCACTTTTTTTCAGCACTAAAATTGCAGCACTTATTCCTGCTAACATAGCGGCATCAGTTATGTCCATTGCAACTTCACGTCTACACTGGTGAAAAATTGAAAACTATTTGACGCACAAGTGTAGACAGTTCAAGGCATGTGTCCAATGCATTTCATCTAAGGCATGCGCTAGACTACTCGGTGTCAAAAAGCGGAATTGAAAGTTTAAAGTGAAATTGAAGATGAAAGCGCACAAGTGTGGACATAGCCATACTGTTTCCATGAACGGATGTATCTGGTCTGCAATGATGTTTAGGTAGGTTACACGTCATAGTTTCCTGCACATGAATGAAGGGACCCAGGGTTCCTCCGCCAGCTTGTTTTCATCCCACGATGCATCCTGGTGACAACACTTCTCCAGGTAAACAATGCATGTGTACCCTGGCTGTCCACATAGTGCAAAAGGAAAGAGATTCATTGGACCAGATGACCTTCTTCCAATCATTCAACGCCCAGTTTGGATGCTTGCATGCCCATTATAGGTGCTTTCTACAGTGAACCAAGGTTAGCATGGACACTCGACGGTGAACCAAGGTTAGCCTAAGCAGCCACATTTTCAGCAGAGTTCTATGTACTGTGTTGTGACACAATACTCCTGTCACCGCATTTAAAATACGGGCGATTTGCACCACAGTATCGCTTCTGTTGGCTCCTACCATATGGGATAGCCTTCGCTCACCTCTAGTATCGATGAGCTGTGGTTGCTCACACATTGCTGGAGGTTTGCAGTTTTTCCCTCCTTGAAGCACGTTTTGAAGGTACTAACCATGACTAACCGTGAGCACCTCACAAGTCTTGCCATCTCTGAAATGCTCTGACCCAGTCTGGCCATTACAATTTGGCCTTTGTCAAACTCAAGTTCACTGTCTTTCCCACCTCAAGAACAACACTGATTAACAGAGCTCAGTAACAGTTATTTATATTGTCTCATGATCTTCACATGTGCTATTATTTAACTGAAGTTGCTTTGGTTTGCATAAAAACCCACTGGTCATAATGTTTTGGCTCTTCGATGTATGTCACAATATTTATAATAAGTATTAGTTATTCTCAAAACATTAAGTGTACTTAACCCTTCCAGTGTCCACGTCGTCTGTATATGTTTGTAGAATCTGAAATGAGGGGCCATGGACGTGTGTATTCGTTTTTAGTACAACAAAAAAAAATTATTTAAAAAAAATTTGCATTTAAAATTTTTTAATACATATCTTATAAAAATATATAATTCAGGCTTGAAAAATATATTGTTTTTTAATTTGATGCATTCCCATTTCACACTCTTTTCTGTCATAAACTTATTTCAGTACTCCCAAAATTATTTTTATCATTTTTACCAGTATTCTATGCATCTTTCCCACTCTTAAAATCGAAACTCAAATTAAACACATCCTTCTTAGAAATTCTGGATGCAGCTGCATTTAATTAGTTATGCTTCACTGAGGCAAACAAGAGGCAGATGGCTGACACATGCTATCTCTGTTCAGTGTGCTATAAGTGTTTTTTACAGTTTTGGTCCAGCATATCAGATACCCTTTGTAAAGTTCGCATTTTTTATATTTAAACCTTTGTTTTCATTTCAGTAGATTTATTTTTGGAAATTAGTGATTTTTTTTTTATCAATCAATAAGTATTGATTTTTTTATAGTTATGCTACACACACTGGCCAATGAATTAGAAACCTTTATTCAATACCGAGATGGACCTCCTTTAGCCTGAATTACAGCACATATGAGGTTTGGCACAGATTCCACAAGGTGTTGGAGTGCCTTTACATCTCCAGCATACCAGGCATTCACCAGACAATCCTTTAATTGGTTCAGATTTGAAGGAAGAGGACTTGCTCCCAGATCTGTTTTTCTAACATGCCCCATACATTTTCAATGAGGTTCAGATACGGGTTTTGTGGTGGCCATTGAAAATGGTGGAAGTGGCTGTCATGCTCGCTGAACCACTGCTGAACACATCTTGCACGATGGACAGTAGCATTGTCATCCATGAATGCCGTCACCTGCTGGATAAAAAGCCAACATTGCAGGATGGAGGACTAGATCAGCAACAATGTTCAGATAATCCTTGGAGGACACCCGACCTTCCAGTAATATCAGGAGACCCGTTCCTTACTAACAGAATGTGCACCACACCATGACACCACCTCCAGAACTTTGAGTTGTGTTTACAAGGCAAGCTGAGTCCATTGCTTCATGGGGTTTCACCAAACTCTCTGCCTACCGTCATTACAGAACAAGGTGTACTGCAGCTTGTCAGATCACGACTTTTTTCCAGCTTTCAGTCCCAGTGTTCCTGACACCACTGCAAATGAATTTTCCGATTCTTTGCAAATATCAGTGGTTTCCGTATAGGCATGTGACTGTTATTACTGATCCTCTTCAATTTCCTGTGAGATATGGGTCAGGAACAGCCTTCATTGAATGATTTGGTCAATTGCTGCACAAGGAAGTCCTGTTTTTCCATACAAGCCTCCTCAGATGGCAGCAATTTCATTCCTGACAGATTGTCATCATGTCACACTTATGTCTCTTGGACAAGGAAATGTGGGTTATTTTTCCACTGATTAAAAACCTGAGATATCTGACCTTTTGAGAAACCAGTCGGCTCTGTTTTTAAAATCACCTCTCCAGCCAGACAGGCACACACAATGTGTTTTATCGAACCCTGAAAGATACTTTGTGATCAACACTACTGTGAATTACTGATGAGCAGCAGTCTTAAATAGTTGCCTAGATCATGTGATGATACACGTGGCCACATATTTTGCATATATTCTGCGCAAGTGACATTTACATAAAGGTTTCTAATTCAGTGGCCAGTGTATGTACATCATATGGCCTGCTTACAACTTGTTGCTGTGGATATTTTAACATCGCATTAGGCTATATGTTAATTTTTATTTTATTATTTATTACTTTTCCAGTAAAACTTTGATCTAGTATCATTTTCTGAAAATAAATGAGGTCTTGAATATAGAAGCGTATTAATTTCTGTAGATTTACTTCTATTAGTTAGCAATCTTTCGATTAGCTGATTTATCAGTCTTTCCAAGTTATGTTAGATCGGAGGCCGGCTTAAAAGTTGTTGTGGATATTTTAATGTCCCATTAGATTATATGTAATTTTTCTTTTATTATTTCTTGTTTCCTTAATAAAAAATACTCTGAGCTTGTACCATTTTCTGAAAATGAATGTCTTGGATATGGAAATACGGAAGCAAAATAGACTTCCTTGCTATGGAAATCAGCCGTCACGTGGGAAGGCATCCCCTCCGCTAAACTCGCATAGAAAGTTTCATCCCCCTACTTAGAAAAATATATATTTTTCTTAATTACAAGTTTTTATGTTTATATTGAATGATTTTAAAAGCAACCCCCCCCCCCCCCCCAGTACCTTAGCTGTGCCACACAGATGATATAACGCTATTTTTTTTTTGCTTTGTTGCACAAACTTTTCTGCACTTACCCAAGATCGCCAAACTTCAACACCCAAAGAAAAAATATTGTTTAGCAAGAAAAGCAGATAAGGAAGTTTTTTTTCTATTCCATAACCAGTTCAGAAAATCCTGTGAATGTGAGAAGTTAAAGTCATTTTGCATAACACTGGCCATATTTAAAATATACAATACTGAAAAGAATCATTAAAAGAAATAAAAATCATATTTCTGGTTGAATATTATATTGTTTGGGACGAAATTTCCTTTCGATAAAAATTTATAATTCAACTATTTTTTTTCATCAGGTTTTCCAAAATAAGCCTTAATTTTATAGTGTGATCTTTATTTTTGTCATATTACATTGAAAAAGGTGTATTAGAATCAATATGCTTGTAAATTTGTTTATATTATTCGTTTTCATAAAATTCACAATTAAATTCTGTTTAATTTGGTATATAACATGACCTATTTCCATTGATTGTTTTTTTTTAATTCTATAGTTGACTTGTTTATCTGACTCAGCACAATTGGCTAAAAACCTGGAATTTTCTCAAAGTATGGTACAGAGAAAAAAATTGCAAAATGAGAGAAATATTTATTTGAAACATAATTTTTTCGTTATTCAGAAGTAAATAGCCTTTCTATTCGTGTGCGTTAAAATCATTTCTGTCTTTTTTTTTTAAATAAAATTTTCTGCCAAATGCATTTTTTTATTACATGACTCTAAAAAAACATAATAATAAAACTTATAGCTTTTTTTTTGTTAAATATTTTATTTTCAGAAAATCTAGAATTAAATGCTGATTAATTTGGCATATAACATGCCGTAATTCCTTTCATTAGTTATTTGGCAAATAACTTCTACGGTTAAAATCATTGTTTCTGGTGTTTGATAAGGGTGCATGTTGTCTCCTTTTCTCTTTAGTTTGGTTATTTATTATGTTATGTGAAATTCACTGCAAGGGAAAGATTTTGACTTTAAATTGTTTTGAGACAATAAGTAAAATTTTACATTCAGAAAATGCTCATTTAGTGTAAATACATATAATAATTCAAACAATTTATACAATAAATTGGATATATTTTTTTCAAAATGCATTAATTTCATAATGTTTCTAAAATAATAAATTTAATGTACTTTATTTTCTTGCACTTCAGCATTTCCCTTTTCAAGAACTTGCCTGTGGGCATCTAAGCACTTCTGGTAACGCAGCTGAAAAGAGAGCTCCAATTAATCAATCTTACAAATTATTTTGCAATCACACTGATTGTTGAACATATACATGCACAGTAATACAACTTAAAAAGTTCCAGTTTTTAGTAAAATGTTTTATGATAATTAAGCATACTGTGATTAATAACCTTCCAAACATTACACTCTTATCCTCTCTTGATTTCCCAAATAACACAAGAAATCCTAAACAATAATTGTGTGGCAATGATGTTGTGTCAAGAACACTAATGAAAATACAGGAAATGGAAAGAAAAATGGAAACATCAGGTTTGAAAAAAGCCTTTGGCTTATGTTAAACAATGGCATTTCCGTGCCACTGACAAACATGTGAAATATGCAAAAGACATCCCAGTATGCTTAGCATCATATGTATGAAGGCAAACTCAGAGTAACTGCATGCAATTATTGGTAGTATGTTCTTGAGAGAAAACCTTAACAATATTCAAAGAGGGATGGTTGGAGTGCATTTGGCAAGGGTTTCAGTCACTAAGATAGCTAAACTCACTGTTTCATGAGGAACAGTTTCCAAGGTCATGTCTGAATGGGAATCTAAAGTCAAGACAAGAAATGCAAAAGGCAACAGTGGTTAAAAGAGCATACTACAGAATTGGGACATTCGAACATTAGTGCTATGTGCAAAGCAAAACCAGTGAACTATAGCTATACAAGCCACTCAACACACCTGCCAATGCATATTGTTGTATCCATTGGTGTGAAAAGCACAAGTAGTGGAGACTTGAGTAATGGAGGAATGTGATACAGTCTGACAAATCATCCTACACTTTGTTTCCAACAAAAACAAAATGAAAATGGACAAGTGCACATATGGTGTCAACTGAAGGAAGCTTACATATCTGATTACTTGTTTCCTACTGTTAACGGTTCTGGTAGTTCTGTAATGGTGTGGGGTCACAGCCACATTTACACATTTTTGGGCCCTAAGCACAAAGTCATGTCAGGGCCCCCTGCACTCCAAATTACAGTGTAGCTATAAGAAATGTATATATATAAAACATGCAATTGTAACACCCATAATTACTATTTTTTTTGCCAGTATATTTGATATTAAAATTTACTTTTTTACATAATTACATTTAATTTCAAATTTTTAGCTACTAAAATCATTAATTAATTCATCATAATTTAGGTTTGCAATCTTTTTATTTTTTATGTACAAAATTTCCAGAGCATTGGTTTTTTACTCTATAAGTGTACTTAGGGAATAATTTAAACAATTTTCTGTAATGAAAATAAATTCTCTCCTTCGGCATTCCTCATTGGCAAAGCTAAAATAATTTTGATTTCAGCAATTAATAATAATGAAATAACTTTATAATCATGAATATGCTTATGTTTCCATGAAGCAGTTTTTAGACTTTCTGATCTTAACAAAATATCAAATATTTCAATTTCTGCTACCAGTTTGACATTTAAATTACTATTATAAGATTGCAATATTTTTAATATAATTTTATACTTTTATTATAATTAAAGAACATTAAATACCTCATTTTTGCCCATAAAACTTAACTTCTGCTGATATCAAAATTTATTTATCATCACAAAAAATATACGTTTACTTGGAAATCTTCCTTATTTTCTAATCAGTAGTGATCTAATTCTACATCATTCACCAACTTTTCATCAAAAAATAGTTTTCTAATAATTCTAAACTTTGATTTACTTTAGGTTTTATTCATTATAATTTTTCCACCATTGCTTTTAAGTGTCGTTGAAGTTATGGCTATTTTGAATAAATGCAATTAAACCATTATGCAATGGTAGATTAACTGATATTCATCCTGCAGACCAGGGCCCTCAAAATGGCATCCCGCAGAGTCATTTTGTATGGTGCGCAAGCAATTCAAGTTTCATCATATTGTGTTGAAATGTGTTTTACTAGCTTGACTGCGATGATCTCACGCAAGTATGGAGAATATTGCAGTGTTCAGATGAGATCATTTGAAGTGAAATTTTGGTTTAGTGTGGATATTAAGAGTATCATCATGGGCTTCGGAGGTCCAACCAGACCGTGCAATTTAGTTCTCCAAGCACATCTGTCCTGAGCTACATCTGCTGCATCTGGCCACTGAACACCAATTCTAACAACATCCTGTTTGACATTGTCTGCCCACCGCATCCTTGGTCTCCCCCTCTTTCTGAGGCCTTTAGTCACGCTGTTCATAATACTATTCGCCAATGTATAATTATCCATACAGGCAACACGGCCGAACCGACGGAGTTTCTCTCTGCAAAATACGCTGCTTAAAGGAGGTTGCCAAATCCTTTGCTTAACCTCATCATTAGTTACAAAGCTGAACCACCTAATGCCCAAAATACTGCATAAGCATCTAGTTTCCTGTTATCTTGTTTACAAAGCATCCAAGTTTACCACTAACTACCATAACTAACCCTAGGACTAGTTGGGTATTGATTAAGGACATTCCTGCAGTTCCTTCTTTCTGAAATAAGCTCAAGTGCCTTATCACTTAAATAATTCTGCCCCCTCTGCTCCTTTTTTCCTAAAAGAGTACTGTAGTTTCCAAAAAAGCCTGTTTAAAATGGCCCCATTCTTCCTCAACTTCAGTATTAAGCAAACCATGACTGTCATAATGACTAAGTAACCTATCATGGTAAGCTTTAGCTATAACTGGGTATTTCAGAGCTTCAGTATTAAAGGTAAATTTTTTAACCCTAGCACAACACTTTTTAAGTTTAAGTTGCAAGACACCTTTAACAAGGTAATGGTCAGATCCAATTTCAGCTCCCCTATATGCCCTGGTATTTCTAACAGAACTAGCCCATTTGCTGTTAATTAATATATAATCAATCATATCCCTATGCAGCCCATCAGGTGAAACCCATGTGTATTTATGTATGTCGTGATGTTTGTAATATGTGTTAGTTATTCTGAAACCACTCAGTTTACTTACCTGTAGGAGACGTTGCCCATTGCAGCTACCAATACACATGTTGGCCATATGGATAATTATAGTTTAGCAAATAGTGTTATGAACAGTGTGCCTAAAGGCCTCAGAAAGAGTGGGAGACCTAAGATATGGTGGGCAGACAATGTCAAACAGGACCTAGTTAGAATTGGTGTGCAGTGGCTAGATGCAGTAATTGTAGCTCAGGGCAGATATGCTAGGGGAAACTAAATTGCATGGTCTGGTTGGACTTCTGTAGCCCATGGCTGGGTGAAGATGATGATTCATCTGTCATGCAATGTGGAAAATTCTAAATGTCTATGATGAATGGATCACCCACCACCAAGGAAATTTATTCATCAATGGAAATTAAAAGTTTAAAATACTTTGCTCTACAGAAAATTTATAAACTAGGCATTGTAAATCAAGGGATGAGTGTATTTCATTAGTATTTATACTAAAGATACCAAAAGATGGTGATCTCAAAGCAACATATTACATTTTATAAAAACTAAAGACAGAAATGTACATATGTATACCTTACAAGCAGCCTCAATTGTTTTGCAAAGAGCTCCAGAAGAAGGCTCACAATAAAATATGTGAGCTATAAATTGGTCTTGTGCTGTATGAACAATGAAACCACAATGTCTGCAAAGAAAAATAATAAAAACTATCAATTTCATCATATTCCTAAATTCTCTTATTCTCTTCTTTAATAAGTGACAAAAAATCCAAACCTGGAATAGGAAGATAAAGTTTTCTTACCAAGACCTTTCTTCAACACTCCAATGTCTTCTTTGGGAGATTGTATAGAGAACTGTATAACCAAGAGATTACATAGAGGAAATTTAGTTTAATAGAATTTTTTTCAGGGTTGTTAAAACTCTTTATAGGGATATACAGTAAAGAAATTAAAAATTATTGCTAGTTTCTAAGAAGCATTAGTCCTTGCCAAGTTGTTGAAAAATACTGCTTAGAGTGAAATTAAATAACAAAGGAAGTTTTTGGTGGAACATTTGATAGTACAAGGACTTTATGGTATGACATGTTAAGTAGAAGGCTGAAGGTCATCAGTGATTATTAGTCATCTTATATTTGTTGTGATCATCAGCAAATATAAGAAAAGCCTAATGAGAACATGTAGGAGGTAGAAGAATACATGCCAGCAAATCAGTATATATTAATAGCAGCTTGCTATCAGTTAAGAGAACTTTTCAAACACTGATTTTCAAGTTGTTAACATTTCATGAACAGCAAGTAGCACTTGTTTATGGATTAGATAAAAACAGCTAAAGGACTAATTGCAGTTAATGACTTAGGATGAGGTACCTTTCATATTTCAGTTTTAGAATTGGATGATGGCGATTTTCATGTGCAATCTACAAAAGGAAATACATATTCAGGAGGTGAAGATTCTGATAATAAATTAGTATCTTATATTATTAAAACGCATTTAAAAAATGTAGACCCCTCTTTTGTCATAGCTAGAACTATCGTCATATTATGCATACGTCTTTCCCAGTGTGCAACAGCAAAATGCCAGATTTGTACACATTATAGCTAAGTGACGTTAGGTCACAGAGTTAAGAGTAAGGAGTTGAGTAGTGGAGTAGTAGGCATTTATTGTGAATCAGTGTAGACAGAGTTTTTGTTCGAGATGTAGTCGAGATTTAGACAGATGTGAGTTGTTACAACTTTAGTACTCCAACCACTGAGTTTTGTGAGTTGAATTTTTTGGAAATAAACTTTGTTTTAGAAACTTTTGAATCTTTGCTTTTTTTCTCTTGAGCAATGTTAGTTGATTTTTTTGATTGTATTTGAACTTTAAATTTGACAATCATTTTTAAATTATTACTCGAATAAGTAACGCTTGATAAATACTTAGCAAACCATATTTCAACTCGATTTGACAAGTTATTATTGCCTTGCGCCCGATACAGCTATCCGGAATTTGAATAAATTTGGATCAGACTAAAGGTCCAACTTTAAAAAGTTAATAATCTTTGGAGCATTACATAACCTGGTGTCGGAACCACTGAAGTCTGCATACAAAAGGTATGATATACAGTTGCAAAGCAAGGTTTCACATTACAGAAGCAATAGTTGCTATAGCAATTTAAAAAATATTAAATGTGCTATTTTGGTTGGTGGAATGACTAAAATGCTGACTGTTAGAAAAACAGTTAAAGGTATATTTGAAATAGAGCCAATGAGTGATAATAATCTGGATGAAGAAGTTATATTTAAAATAGTTATGTTATTATATAATATTTGAAACTGTTATATAAAAGATGCAGCTATTTTGAAATTTTAAAGTAATATTTGAATATTTCTTTTGTTCAATATAGATTATAGAAGGTGGGTGATACAAGTTAGTGACAGAGTCATAAGGGAGACTGACTGAATCTCCTCAAAGGAATATTAACTGAATGATTTCAGTTGTTAACATTTTTAAGAATAATACTAAATTACAACATTTAAAACTAGGATTGTCAGCTTTACAAGATTATATTCTTTTTGTTTAAATTGTATTTTTACTAATACTAGTCAATTTGACTTCCAACTCTTTAATAATATAAGAACAGCAATTGGTTTAAAAGACTGAACTACTTTAGGCTAATAAAAATTGTGTTTGCTTCACTGCACATCTGATCTTACCTGCAATGGCCACATCTTTACCATATAGGATAGCTAGCACTGGCACATACAATACAGCCTAGTCTATAAGAACTGTTGCCAGCTTGCCATATATAACTGCTTACAGTTTTGAGATTAGTATTATAATCTATTTAATGAAAGTCACATGACAGTTCCTATATATATATATCCAATAATTTGCTTACTACTTTATTGTATAAAATGCTTCAAATGTGATTTATTGATATGTTAGTAGAAGATGCAAATGCATGCTTAGTTATTCTTCATTCTGTTATACGTATTTCTTTAACCTGTTGATATTTTAAATTTGCCTTTTTAACAGAAAGTTGATTCCCTAGGAAAAAGGTGGTGAATGAAATTTGTATTTTGGAATTACATATTTTTTCACCTGTTACTTATTAAAAACTAAAATTTATATAGAGCATACACATAATTTGATTATTTCCATGAGATAATTTGAATGAGTTCTTTTAAACCAGTAACTGCAACAGACTGTGGCTATTTAACCTTTCCAGGGTCCCTGATGAACTTAGATATTGAGAGAATCCAAAATAAGAGGCCAAAGACATCTAAATGTCCACTTTTAGTACAGCAAAATATATATATATATATAAATTGCCATTTGATTTTTTTTACATGAATCTTTTAAAAATATGCAATTGAAGTTTGAAAAATAATACTTTCTTTTTCCATTTGTTGTATGCTTTATTAAACTATGATATAAATAAAGCCATCTGATTGCCACTTCTCAAAAGTGATATACAGTTTGCCAATTTGTTTATTAACATTACTCTTCGCTGAAGAAATCTTCTGATTTCAACTTATGTTTAATTTGAACTGTTATCAACAAATTTTTCCTTAAAGTTTTGAAAACCCCCATGAAAATTAACAAAAAAAAAACTGCTATTTTCAAAAATGGAAGTTTTGGAAGTAATTTGCAAAGCAGTTAGCAGCCGATAAGAATCTTTGGCTTCATGGCTTGGGTGACAAAGCCGAGGAAGCAGTTAGGTAGCACAACAGCAGAGAGCTGTACCAGATAGTAAATGTTTTATATGGTAGAAAATGGATAGGTATACAGGGTTTGAAGAATAAACAAGGTAGGGTTATAGAAGGTGAGGATTCTGTCATAGCTAGGTGGGCTGAGCATTTCAGTGATGTTTCTAAACAATGTGGTTAGTTTTACTCCCATTGTTTGAAATGATGATAGATGCATTATTAGCTTTAATGTTGGCCCTATAATAACACAGTCTGAAGTTATTTTGGTTATTTCTACACTTAAACCACATAAATCCCCAGGGGTAGATGAAATTACTAAGGAAATGCTAGAGCTGGCAATACTTCAGAGCCATTATTATCCCTATTTTTAAAAAAGGTGATCACAGTTCTTCTGATAACTACAGGGGTATCAGCCTACTTTTTGTTTCAGGAAAAGTTCTTTGTATGAGTGTGCTTAACAGAATTAAGAATCTGGTTGATGGAGAATTGCGTGATGAGCAATGTGGATTCAGAGATAGTAGGGGATGTGGAGATCAGATATTTCCACTCAGATTCTTGAGAAATGTTTAGAGTTTCCGAAACCTTTGGTTACTAGCTTTATTGATTAAAAAAAAAGGCTTTTGACTGTAGATTGTCATAATTTGTGGTTGATTGTGAGATAATATGGCATACCAGACAAGTTAGTTAACATAATGAAAGCTCTCTATAATAACACTGAGTTGTGTGTGAGAGAGTTGGTAAGGCTTGTAGAAATTCTTTTATTAGCATTGGTTCACAAGGGTACATTTTGTCTCCTTTTCTCTTTAGTTTGGTTATTAATTATGTTATGCAAAATTCACTGCAACAGAAACATTTTAGATTAGATGGTCTAAGAGATCTGAAAATTTCTGATATATCTATATATGCTGATGATTTAGCTCTTTTGGCAAATAATGTTGATGAGATGAACTCTTTCATCTGAGATGTTGATGAGACTGGTAGTAGAGTAGGTTTGATGATACAGAGAGAAAACTAAAGTGGTAAAAATTGGTCAGGAAGACTGCGGTTCATTTGAATTGTTGCACTTTTGAGCAGTTGTCTCAGTTTAAAAAAAATTTGGAAGAAAAATCCATCTACTATAAAATAAAACAAGTTTTTCTTTTGTTAAATATTTAATTTTCTAAAATTCAGACTTAAATGCTGAATAATTTGGCATGTAAAATGCCATAATTCCTTTCATTTGTTATTTGGCAAAAAAAGTTCTAAAGTTAACTTCTTTTGGTTGAGCACATGTGAAAAAAATAGCTTGGCTTCTGGATGTAAACCAGTTTTTCAGGCTGGAACCTGGAATGGTTAAACTACTTCCATTGCCATGGCTAATGGATTGTATTAGAAGAATTTGGTCATCCTGTAGATATTCACTATGTCATTTAGTTAAATGACTATATAGTACAACAGTATTAATGTGTTTTTAACTGTTTAATCACCTTACCTAGTATATTACTCAGATTTAGAATAAATCCTGAAGCCTTATTTTTGCTCTACTCTAAAATTACCTTCTTGATTGTATTCACAGCTGTTGCAGTAACATATGCAACTGCATTGAACAAAATTATTGTAAAATATGCTACTAATGTTTAGATAAATTTAGATTTTTCGAGGAAAAAAAGGAAAAAAAAAATATGGACACACATTATATTAATTCTAGTCATAATATGAACCAGTCCTAGAAAGTTATTTTAACACAAACAAGGAAACAATAAGAAAGCTTATAAAATACATACTTCACATTTTTTCCTATTCCAAGGAAGGATAAGAACCTTACTCTGCATTCTACTAACTGCTTCCCATCATCCTGAAAAAATCAAATATGAAGTCCAACAGCTCTAATGAAAGAAATTTTCAACACAAAGTTCGAATTTATCAGTTTAATATTTATCACAACTGCACATTATATTTCTTGTATGATGAAAATCATATAATCTTATTAAAATGTTTTTTATTACCTCTATTGTGATGTTACTAGCCAATATTTGAATTTATTTACTGTACTTATCTGTGCAGCACCAATGTTCAGTAGTTTTACCTGTGGTGCAGCACTGACATTTTAAAAAGCATTTTCTGCCCAACAAATCGCAGGTACTTCATCCTACATGTGCCAAATCATCTTCACATTGTGTGACCATAATGTTGCATAACATTGGCTTGGAACTGGTAATCCTACTTAGCAAATAGAATTCAAAGTACTTTATTACCGTAAGTCATTGGTGACTCATGAGGTAGTACAGTGAGCAGGATTTTTGAAATTTCTGAAATTTACTGCTGCATATTCACTTGCAATGCAGTGAATATGTTAATAATATTTCACTTTAATTTTAGTAAGTAGAACAAATTTATTACATAGTTTTTAATAACAAATAGCATATATCAATTTTACAATTTAGACTAATTCATTATGAAACTTCAGATATTACTGCACTTACCTTCTTTCATTCAAATATCCACCAGATCCAGTTTTATTTAGGAGGCTCTGACTTACTTAAGCCAGGGTTCAATATTTTAATTATCAATAATAACAGAATGCACTTAATTTAAATTTTAAATTCAGAATAACGTTGATAAATAAAAATTCCACACAAAATTATTAAAAACATACCACTAATATGTTTCATGCCATCTGCTTGGCATGTTTTTGGGCAAGCACTACATGTTATGTGCCAAAGTAGACAGCACGAAATGCATAGGAATGCCTAGTCACAACTATCATCTCATATAGGCAACCAGCTCAACACACTAATAGGAGCATGAAGTTTAGAATTCTATGACACCCAGTGACTCATACTGCAGAGACAGCAAAGTCCTGATTAATAGCACTGCTGTACAGAAGAACTCCGTCATCAAAAAGTGAGAAGCACAACATTGGACCTGTGAAAACACCAACTCCCATGTAAAAATCACACAATTAGGACTTATCTTACTTGTACAACTGAAGAGGCTGTCTATAGAAGAACACAGTAATGAAACCAATGCAGTTAATGACTGAGTAGTCTAAACTTCACCATACCAATCTACAACTTCAGTCGTTCCATTAGTATCAATGAGCTGATTGTTTTCCCCCAACACCAAGTTATTAGTCCAGCATCTACAGTGTTTATAGAGTTAATTTAATCTTTATATATTTCTTTATACTTGATCATCATTATCTCTACAAATCTCTCAAATTTTCGCTAGCTGACTATATTTAATACAGGGCCTCTATAGGTCACTAAATCCTAGAGTACAACATCATCAAAAGGAGGCCACACTGTACATCAGAGTCGTGTAAGGCAGCCATCAGAAAACAGTAAAACTGTACTATTTTTCATTCGGGTCATATGCTTGTGACTACCAACTTCCTTCATCTCAAAAGTGAGCTAATTTTCCTTCTGCTGCCATCTATTGGACATTTTAACAATCTTCCTTCATTTACTTATCACATTGATTCATGCTTGCAATCTAGGCACAGAGCAGGGAATCAACATCTGAATTCAACTCATCAATTTTTAAAACATTTAATTCTGGCTGTATGAGAGAAATCCTTCTAAATCTCTGAATATCACTACTCATCAACCAAATCAGACTTAGGCAGCTCTGCTCAGAGAGAACGCATCATGCAGAGATAAGGCTTCCCCTAGTTGGGATCGAACAGAGAACCCGAAGGGAAGTCGACAAACACTGCTGAGAGACGACTTAATCCACAACACCAAAAGGCTAGCCCCAAAGGCGTCATTACAATTAAGTACATATGCTTTCTCTATTGTAATGTGTACCTAGTTGTTGCTGTTTTACCTCTGATCGGCACATTTTTGCACAACATGGGCTAAATGGCCAGGTCACATGGACCCCAAAGGCTCAGAGAAGATTGGGGGAGGAGACCCACTGTAACAGCTGTTGGGAGACAGATGGTAGCCTCCCGTCAAGGCCATCCAGCATGTTCTTTAATGTGAACAGGGTATGGCTCTCCCACACACGGGGCCACAGTTAATGTCCCATCCGACAGATGGCGGCCTTTCCAAGCCCATCAGTGTCCCCTACTGACTGTGGGCAGGGTGGGGAATTTTGTAGAGATAAATCTCAATGCTGACCCAGCTGGGACTTAATGGCGTACCATTACAATGTTTATAGAACAAGTATTTTCCTTTTTATTTCATTATTTATATACTGGACTATTTTATACGGATATCTGGCTTCATGACACAAGGCATATATTGCATTCAATTATTTAAAAAAAATGCTTTGTACTTGAATACCTATAAGCTCTCTAGAATAGAGTGAAGCATTCAATACTTTTTAACAGTTGTATCATGTATGTATTAAACTTTAGTTATCAAACACTTTCTTCTTTATAATTTTTTTTCTCATTTACATATTAGAAATTTCCTATGCAACAAGGATATAATACCACACCCTTCAGCTTGGAAACTATTATTGGAAGGCATGGAAAAACTATTCATTTCACTACATAACTTGCACTCAGCACATCTGCCAAACCTTGACCTTCAGTTATCTGGTAAGTGGTTTAACCCATTGAAGTCTGTTGTCTGTTTACCAGTCAGTCACAGAGCTACATTTCCCAACATTTGCCATCAATTTAGTGTTAAAAACTTATTTGAAAAAGCTGTAGATTATGATCACTATTTTATTGGATTAGATAATTTTTTTTCAGTAAAATTTTAATTAATATATTTACATGCATAATGATGTACTTATCCTTTACCCCTGCTTAATGTACCCTAAAAATGCTTCTTAAAAGCTTTCATCACGAATGGAAAAATTATTCAGAATATTTATAGCAGAAATCACAGATTTATAAAAGGAGAACATTTAATTACAGTATGCATTATATTTAGCTTCCTTATAGTGACTTCTTTGCAGTGTTAAGAAAAAAAAACATTAATAATGTGACATAAAATAAATAAATAAATAATAAATACCCCCTCAAGTAGCTGCTTGCCACAGAGGTCTGACAGAAGCCTGTCAGTTTATATGCCAGAGTAGAAGATCTGAGAGGATGGCAGGACCTCAGCAGAAAAACGACACATACATCCATGCCTTACCCGGGGCTCGAACCCAGGTCCCTTAGATCAGTAGCCAAGCGCACTAACCACTCAGCCATGGGACGGCTAATGCGACATAAAATGAAGAAAAATCTTCCCAAATTAAAGGAGATCCTGAGATTTGACGTTTTCAACAGAAAAAAAAGAAGTCCTTTTTATCTGCAAGTCAAGTATGCTAGCCACTTAACCAGCAGTTAATGAAGTTTATTTAAACCTATGACAAAAAAATATGTGAACTAAAATCATCTGTCAAAGGAATTTTAGAGAGAAAAAGACAGATGAAGCTCAGCCTTTTACCTTTTATACTCCTATGCCAGTAAAGATGAAGTGTCTGAGCTATTTTGAGCCCAAGCCCATCTGGTTCTGGCCTGAACTCATCTCTAGTGAGAAGCATAAAAATATTTGCATTGTATAGCTTTGAGTGTGGTCATTTCAAAATTAAGTAACAGTTACAGAGAATTAATTGGATTCTCATTTAATTTCACCTACATTCAAATCTTCTGAATTTAATACACTGAACTACTGCCCAATATGTCATTAACACTGAACAAACTGTACCTCAGTAAATATAAAAAAAAACTAAAAGAATTACGGCTTGAATGCAAAAGCTGGAAACTAACAATATAATCATGTGTTCTTTTACTTCTTTTCTAATATTTTGTGATTTTAAGTCATTTGTATTCATAGTTCATTTTTAAAAACAGTCTATTTTTGTATTTTTCAAGTTTTTTCAAGGGCTAAAGAATATATTTCTTATGCTGCAGAGAGCTACTTTAGCAGCCCTGATATAAACTAATGTTTCAATATTCCCTATGCTCAAGAGACGCAAGTGAATTATAAGTTATTTAACATTGCAATGATTAATGAGGGCCCATACCTGTGATAAGTTTTTCGTTCATTATAACATTACATTATTACATAAGCAAGATTTTGTAATTTCACTCTAAACAATCACTTTTGAAATGTAGCAGAATTTTTTCTATAAATTATTTTATCCTGCCACTGCAATATTTTGGTCCTTCATTTCTCGATTTTTTACTAGGAATTTACATCATAGTTAAGCTAGTTTGAAATTCAACTTCTATTGTATTATACACTGAAGTGCCATTGAATTAGGGATAGCAACCTAGTAACATGTTGGACCCCTTCTGGTCCTGATAACAGCTGCCACATGCTGAGGCAAGGACTCCACTAGCTTGGGTAAATGTTCCACAGGTATGGCAACCCATGCATCCTCCAGAGCTGTCCACAATTCTCTCAAAGTCATCGCTGATGGGATACGGGCTCGAACACTCTGCTCGATGGTATCCCAAAGATTTTCGATGGGTTTTAAATCTGGGCTTCTAGGTGGCCAATTCATTATTTCAAAGTCAGCAGAATGCTCCTGCAACCATGCAGTAGCCAACCTGGACCTGTGAGATGAATAGTTGTTTTGCTGATCAATGCCATCTCCATTGGGATGCATGATGGCCATAAATGGGTGTAAATGGTCAGCCATGAGTTCTACATACTGGGATGCATTGAGAGTCATTGGTACACGTACCAAACGACCCATAGGCATCCAACTGAAGACACACCAGGCCATCACTGAGCCACCACCAGCTTGTACTGTTCTGACCTGACATGCAGGATCCATGGCTTTATGGGGTTGGTGTCATACCCTTGGTCTCCCATCGGCGTGATGAAATTTAAATCAGGATTCATCACTCCAGACTATCTGTTGCCAATTTTCGATGGTCCAGTTTTGATGTTCTTTGTCCCAGGTAAGGAGTTGAGCCCGGTGTCGTGCTGTTAGAAGTGGGACTGTCATAGGTCGGTGGCTTCCGAAGCCGAGATGATGAAGTGAGCATTGCATGGTCCATGCACTTACTTCCTGGCTGGAACCTGTGTTCAGATGGGGGCGATTTCAGATAATATTTGGCCCCTATCGGTCCTTGCAATGCGGGTCAGATGGCGAAGCCCACAATCATTCAAGGCTGGTTGTCCTTTGCAGTTTGTCCAGGTGCTTTTTTTTTTGCCAGAATTTTCACATTCCCAGAACACTCTTGAAACTGTCAAGAGAAAATCCAAGTTCGTAGACAATTTTGTAGATCGAGTGTCCCATCCGTCGGGCACCCACGATCTGCCCTCTGTCAAATGCATCTAAATCCCGCACCTTTCCTATTACACTTCTCACAACGAATGCTTGGGGAAGCCAAAGCTGACAGTTATATATGACCAGAGTTTCAGCCACGCATGCATGCAAATGTGGGACTTACGGTACTGAATTTGGATAATGTCTCCTATCCCTAATTCAATGGCACTTCAGTGTAGGCAATGAACTGAATCATTCATTACTTTTGATACTAGATAGCATAGAATTTTTGCTGAAGTGTTTTAAAACATTTAACAGTATCATAGAGAATTAAAGATAATAAATTAATTTTAATTACTGCATTGCGAAGCTCTACTGTAATTTTTGATACCAAACCTGGTTTGAATAGGAGAAGTGGGTAATTCTAGTCCCTCACATTATGTACATTTGTTTAAAAAATTGCTAATTAAATCACCTTCATCACATACAATATGTTTGGTCAATAGCAATTCATGAATATTGAAAAAAAAAATAACATGATGCAGAATTCTGTTATAAAATTATATGATTTGAACAAAGGTTTCTATACAAACTTTAATATTTGGAAACATTTCTGGTTTTCAGTTGTCATAAAGCTCCACAACACATTTCATTTACAAGAACTATGTCATGTAGTTGAAGGCTGATTAGCATAAATGAAAAAATAGGTACCAGAGTAATTCCCCTAAATGTGTTTTGTCTCTTTATATGTTAAAAATAATAAAATTAAAAATTACAGTTGTAGAGACATGGTTGTTAATAAATCTGAATCAGACAACTGCTTCTAGTTCTTTTTCAAATATTTCAATCCTTATTTATATAACTTACTAATTTCAAACCTCAATATGCATCTCTTATGCTTTGAAAACTTTTCAATGCATCTATTACATATAGCTAAATGTAGTGCAATGCATTAATTTGTTCTTTAAAACCCAAAGTTAAGCAAATCAACAATAAATGTATTAAAATATACAATGGTTATAATCATGATGTGAGTGATTATTTCGTTTCCATTGTCAGCCCCATACCCGAGATGCATGTCAGCCATCTCAGCAATTGTACAACACCCCATGTTACACATAATGTGTCTGATTTATGAATGCCAATGACAAACACAAGTCTGTTCTCCATTCCCACATTGCCCCTTTAGCCAATTGCAGTATCACCAAATCACGCCCCTCTAGCACTGAAGCGTTACATCAGCGGACATACATTCACAGATGAAAAGGGTTTGTCTTGGTGTTCCTTATCTCCCATTGAAAGAGAGTTTTGAAACACCCTGTATATATCTCAGGAGACCTTATTAGTATTAAGCAAGTTCAGCCAAATGTCTGATTACAGAATACCACTGACACAAGCTGGTATCCAATTATTTTACTTTGCTCCTGATTTGATCTGATCTAATAAAAAGGCAATTGCAATCAGAAACTGTTTTAGAATCACAATTGGTCCTTAGTCTAATTCAGGCTTGTCCAACCTTTTGACTTCCCTGGGCCACATTGAGTGAAGATGAATTGTTTTGGGCCGCACATAAAATATATAATATAGTTAATGTATATGAATAATAAAACTTCATTTATTTCCTTATGTTTTCTTTATTATAAAATTAAAAAAAGGGCAACATAAAACTAGTGGGATATCAAAAACTCGCTGAAAATAACAATCATGTTGAAAGCTTATGTTGTAAACTTTATGATTTTGTGGGCCACATTACTAGCTGTACAGGGCCACATGCAACCCACGGGCCACAGGTTGGACACGCCTGGCCTAATTAGTCACTAATTTTGGCACTACAATTAGTTTTACTTTACTCTGTTGCAAGAAAACACTCCTAATAAAATGTCCTTTAGATTGATTATAGGTCAATTCATGCAGTCAATTTATTGCAACTTCAGTTCATCACAGAGTCAATTCATTGTGACATCAATTCATCGCAACATTAATTCATCACAGTGTTAGACATATGATTTTATTGATTTTCTACATCTTTGCACAAATGAATTCTCTAAAGACAATAATTTAGACTTTGAAAGGTTAAACTAAACATGTGTCAGAAGAATTAACCTCAGAAAATAAAACTTAAGTAACAAGTATAGTTTCAAACCATTTAACAAAATATGCATTTTAAAACTTTGTGTAATGATTATTTCAATATTAAGCAATCATTAATGATATTTGTAAAAATAATTTATTGTTAAATATTCCAGCTTCTGTGCCTCTTTAAATACTGAACGAATATTGCTGAAAATAGAGATTTAAATAGAATTATGATCTATAATTTATCATCAGTCACATTTTTCTATTAAATGCATATATTAGAAGTTATAGAGCTTCACAGTTATATTCCCATTGACATAACATGGTAACTCTATTTTGGTAGAACAATTTCAGTTGGTATTTTGGGGAGCTATTTTGAATGTAGACCTATTGTTATATGAGGTAACTAAAACTCATATATTTCATGCCCCACTTCAGTAATAGAAGTTTATGTTGTTTTACCTCTGAACAACCCCCTGGACAGCTGTTAGGAAACAAATTGAAGCTTCGGTGATAGAGTTTAGTCTTAAAATTTGCGGAAAAAAGACGAGCTGGCATTAGTTCAACTGGGAGAATACTCTGGCATGTTTCTGGAGAGATGCAAGTTCAAATCTTGTATGTCAGCGAAAATTTTTTCCGCAAAATATTTATTGATTTATCAACACCAAAAGTGCAGCAGGTAGCGTTGCGATTATCATCTATGATATATCTCTAAAGACCGATAATGATTTATTAATCTATTGAAATAGAATATGACTTGAAATAGATACGACTGATGTGCTACAGCACCAATGGCTCTGGAAGATTTAAAGAATGCATTGAAACTGTGTTGATTTGACATGGAATATCAAATTTTAAAGTAATAAATGTAATATTCAAGAGTCCCTCATTTGGCACTTAAATTAGAATGTAAAATAATTAGTGTAAAAGGATAAATATTATAAAATAAAAGTTTCACTGAACTTACTCCAGGTTCTGATATTGTAATGGTAGATGGTGCTACAGCCACATTCACAAATTTATATTCAGCAGGAGGCACTAATGTTGACAACTGATCAATTGCAGAATTCAGAACTTCCACACCTGTAGCTTTACCTACATTTGTTGTCCCTAAATAATGAACCTTTAATACTTTCTTTGGTTCCTCCATAGGTGTAGGGAAAGATTGAGCTGCAATAATATAATTTTTCTTCAAAAACTGAACACTATTCAACTTTAGACTATAAAATAATAAATAGCAAATTTATAAATGTTAAGAAATACAAAATTGACAATAAAAATATTCAGGGTCAAAGTAAAGAAAACACTTGAATAGTTAGCATAAAGTTCTTTATTTATTACAAGAAAAATTTTATCATAAAATTTTTTCTATTGTAAGTTTTTTGATGCAAGAGCAATACTTTGTCAGAAATAAAGTGATATTTAAAGCCTGTACTTGCAACTAGATCTGTATATGCTTTTAGGGTGGGGGTTGGCTCACTCAGTAGCATGCTGGTGAATGACTTAATTCACTTGGTGAGTGAGTCAAAGTTTGGTTTGGGTTTATGGTACAAGAGCAGGAGGCTATTGTGATGTCCCCTCATTCACTTTTACTTTACCTTAACCAGGTTTGCTTAATTTACATTATATTTATCATTTTGGGGATTTTTATTTCATTTTTGGCATCATAACGCTCATTTCCAAAAGCATAAGAGTTGCGCATGCGCAACTCCGAACTTTCGATTGTCACCCACTAAAGCACGTGTACAAGGACACGCCCACTCTTGCGTCATAGCTTGCGCACTCGTCGTTTTATGCAAATGTCTTTACCGGTGCGACAGCCACGCGTTCCTAAGCCTGTATGCTTGTTAAAACCGTGACTAACATGTCACGGTTTTAACAGGAGTTAGTTGAGTTTTTGAGTAGTCAGAAGTAGTTGGTGAGGAGTTGGAGTAGTTAGTTTTTGAGAAGTCAGTTGATGAGTAGATAGAAATGACGTATCATCTTCATTGAAGTTTGGCGAGTGTTTGAAATAATTTTGGAAATAAATTTGTTTGTTATATAAACCCTTTTTGAATCTTTACTATTTTTTTCTCTTGAGCAACGTTAATTGTTTTGATTATAAGTAAAAATAGAAGTTTGACAATCATTTAATTTTTGAATTCTTACTCGTTAAGTAATGCTCGCTGGTATCCGAACCCTAATTGAACTTTATTTTTGGCAATTTGTTAATTATTGTCTGGAACCTGACTTAGCTATCTGGAGCTTGAATAATTATTGGATCAAAGTGTCCAAACTTTAAAAGTATTTTCAATATCTTTGGCCCGTTACGCTATTTCGTACAAAACTATATTATATAAAAAGATAAAAGGCATCAAAAAAACATGTCCAAAGTTAAAATCAACAAGCAAAGAAAAGGGAAGTAATGAGATAGTGTAGGACTAAACCAATAAAGGAAAGTGAATAATGAACAATGGATATAGAAACGTAGTCAAAAAAGAACCAACAATTGTAAAAGACAAAAATATTTGGTGTGTAAGACTCATGTAAAAAGCAGAAACAAGTGTAAATTCTAAAATTCAAATTTAAATTTCATGGATAAAAAGGTATCACAAAACTCGCACTTAGGTTCAATGTCAGGCCACTGAAAGAAATGTATAATAAAGGAATGACGTAAGTAAAGAAAAGAAAGTATTACTTCATCTTTGCAATCCTAAGATGACTGCTACGGTTTCACTTAAGTGTAGAATTTTCACAGCAGTAACAATACTGGTATTAAATACACTATATGGCTGTTTAGCATAAAAATAATGAATTTAAGTCCAAGTATGGTACTGGCAGTGAAGTGGACAGGGGAGTGGCTGACTTGGAAGCAGCATCTGCTAACCTGATACCAACATGACCAGGCACCCAACAGAAGAGGTAGTATGTAGCCTTGGTCACACAAACCAAAAGGACAAATGGAAGTTGGGCAATTATGGTAAAGCTTTCCCACTTAAGTCTAAAAATGCAGTCCTAAGTGGGATGGCCCAGCAGGGATCACAATTTAGACATGTATTGTAGTGACGATGGCAAATAGAGAAAATGGTTTGTCGATATCAACATAAAGACCCTGGATCAGTCAAGTGCAGAAGGACCAGTGCAAACATCATGGCCTGATGGTGGAGAGGTTCAAACACCTTCACAGCCAATTCTCAGTCATAATTCTACACCTGGGATTTATAGTCCATTTTTGGCTGTGGAAGTGCATTGTACAGGTTAGAGAGAGAGAGGAGGACTTGACAAAGTTAAATGTCTGAGTGAACTTGGACTTCAGATGACATGTGTGGGAAAAGAGATAAATTTCCAGTTGAATATGAGACTCCAGTTGAATATGAGAATATGAGAGGTTTCTGCCGCAACTGGGATGATGATACCCAGAGCTTGGTATTCAGATGAAGATTATGCTTGAGTCATATGAAAGGTCTTGTGTGGAAAGCATTGCCAGCAGAGTGTTTGGCTGAGGCCTGTGCAAACAATTAGCAGCACCTCTTATATATCTATACAGTATACTTATGCATGGATATGCCATATTATCAGAGCCATATCTAGGCTATGGTGAATATGGCCCCAGACATGGAATCATGAGAGTTAGGTACCAAACGACATTTCTGCATATTGCTATCATTTATATAAACTAAAAAAATAGCATCACCTCTGGTGAATATGGGTTACTTGTTTTAAAAGAAAATTAAGTTTTACATTTTCTGAATTCTGAAAGCTTTAACCCTTTCAGTGTCCAGCTTCAAAAACTGGTTTCAATCCAAAGACCAAACTATTTTTTCCCTATGCTCAGCCAAAAAATTAAATTTAGAACTTTTTGCCAAAAAACTAATGAAAGGAATTATTGCATGTTTTATGCCGAATTAATCAGCATTTAATTATGAATTTTCTGAAAATAAAATATTTAGCAAAAAATACAAGTTTTATTTCAATAGGACTTTTTTTTGAGTCATTTAGTAAAAAAATGCATCTGACAATAAAAATAAAAATTTATTTAAAAAAGACCTAATAGACAGAAATGATTGATTATAATGTGCACATGAATATAAATAGAAATTCTATTTATTTATTTATTTATTTATTTATTAATCTTTCTTTATATTTTTCTTTATATAAAAATTAATTTTTTGTTTTACGTAAATAGTTCTTTCATTTTGTGATTTTTTTCACCATCCCATACTTGAAAAAAATTCCAGGTTTTTAGCAATTGTGTTGAGTCAGAAAAACAAGTCAAATTTAGTATTTTTTTAAAAAAACAACCAAACAATGGAAATAGGTCATGTTATATACCAAATTAATCATAATCATCATCCTCAAGCAGCCATGGGCTACAAAGGTCCAACCAGACCGTGCAGTCTAATTCTCCAAGCATATCTGTCCTGAACTACATCTGCTACATCCGGCCACTGCACACCAATTCTAACAAGGTCCTGTTTGACATTGCTGCCCTCCACATAATAGGTCTCCCCCCTCCTTCTGAGGTCTCTAGGCACACTATTCATAACCCTATTCGCCAATCTATAATTATCCATATGGGCAACATGGCCAAACCAGCGGAGTCTCTCTCTGCACAATATGCTGCGTAAAGGAGGTTGCAGACTCCTTTGCCTAACCTCATCATTAGTTACAAAGTTGAACCACTTAATGCCCAAGATACTGCATAAGCATCTAGTTACCTGTTATCTTGTTTACAAAATGTCCAAGTTTCACTACCATAACTAATCCTAGAAAAACCAAACTATTATACAGTCTGATTTCAGTCTTTAGGTGTATACCACTATTTCTCCACACTCTATATAGATTCTAAAAAGTCTCAGCAACAATCCCTATTCGTCTGTTAATCTCATGCAGCACATCACCAGTATCTGTTATATAGCTTCCAAGATAATTAAACTCTGACAAGTGCTCATGATGGCAAACACTCAAATTAACTGAATCACCGCCTGCCTACTCTACTACCAGTCTCATCAACAGCTCGAATGAAAGAGTTCTTCTCATCAACATCATTTGCCAAAAGGGTTAAATAATCAGCATAATCTAAATCAAAAATTTCCGTATCTCCAGACCATTTAAGGCCAAAATCTTTCCCTTGCAGTGAATTTCGCATAACATAATCAATAACCAAACTAAAGAGTAAAGGAGACAATATGTACCCTTGTCGAATATTAAAAGCAATGCTAAACCAATTACTACAAGCCTTACCAACTCTCACACATGACTCAGTGTTATTATAGAGAGCTTTCACTAACTTGTCTGATATGCCATAAGATCTCACAATCAACCACAAATTATAACGATCAACAGAGTCGAAAGCCTTTTTGAAATCAACAAAGCTAGCAACCAAAGGTTTCTGAAACTCTAAAATTTCTCAAGAATCTGCCTAAGTGAGAATATCTGATCTACACATCCCCTACCACTTCTGAATCCACATTGCTCACCACACAATTGACTGTCAACCAGATTCTTAATTCTATTAAACACAATCATGCAAAGAACTCCCTGGAGTTCACTGCATGATTCATGTCAAACCTGGAACAGAGAGTAGGCTGATACCCCTATAGTTATCACAAGAACTGCAATCACCTTTTTTGAAAATAGGGATAACAATAGCTCTGGTAAAATCATTAGTAACCATGCCTTTATCATAAAAGATATTCAAAATTTCAGTCATCCAAGTGGTAACTGAAACATCCCCAGCTCTAAGTATTTCTGTAGTAATTTCATTTACCCCTGGGGATTTATGTAGTTTAAGTTTAGAAACAGCCAAAATAACTTCAGATTGTGTTATAGGGCCAACATTAGAGCCACCAATGCATCTATCATCATTGCAAACAATGGGAATAGAAATAACTCCCCATTGTTTCGAATATCACTTAAATGCTCAGCCCACCTAGCCATGACAGAATCCTCACCTTCTATAACCTTACCTTGTTTATCCTTCAATCCCTGTATACCTGTCCGTTTTCTACCACACAAAACATTAACTATCTGGTACAGCTCTCTGCTGTTGTGCTGTCTAACTGCTTCCTCGGCTTTGTCAGCCAAACCATCAAGCCAAAGATTCTTATCAGCAGCTAACTGATTGTTTACACGTTTATTAAGTTCTCTGTAATGCTTTCTATTAGAACTAGTAGGGTATTGATTAAGGACATTCTGCAGTTCGTTCTTTCTGAAATAAGCTCAAGTGCCTTATCACTTAAATAATTCTGCCTCCTCTGCTAGTCTTTTCCTAAAAGAGTACTGTTAGTTTACGAAAAAGCCTGTTTAAAATGGTCCTATTCTTCCTCAACTTCAGTAGTAAGAACACCATGACTGTCATTATGACTAAGTAACTTATCATGGTAAGCTTTAGCTATAATTGGGTCTTTCAGAGCTTCAGTATTAAAGGTAAAATTTTTAACCCTAGCAGAACACTTTTTAAGTTTAAGTTGCAAAACACTTTTAACAAGGTAATGGTCATATCCAATATTAGCTCCCCTATATCACCGTACTGGTATTCCTAACAGAACTAGCCCATTTACTGTTAATTAACATATAATCAATCATATTATTATGCAGCCCATCAGGTGAAACCCATGTGTACTTATGTATGTCGCGGTGTTTGTAATAAGTGTTAGTTATTCTGAATCCATTGAGTTTACTTACCTGTAGGAGACGTTGCCCATTGCCATTGCAGCTACCAATACCAAAAGGGCCTATTACTCCTCCCCAAAGGTCAGAGTCAGTACCAACTTTGGCATTGAAGTCACGAAGAACAAGGGTAATATCTCCTTTCTTGACGGAATTCAAAATATCCTGAAGTTGTTCATAAAACCTATCCTTCTCATCCTCATCGGCATCCTCAGTGGGGGCATAACAGCAGATAACATTCAAATCTTTAACGCTTGTCTGAAATTTTGCTGTAAGTAACCTTTCATTAATGCACTCATATTCTAGAAGAGCATCACTAGCGTGTCTGCTGAGAAGCAGACCCACACCTTGGTTATGTTTATTGTCTTCCTTCCCTGAAAAGAGAAATTTAGTATTATTTTTAAGCATCTGACCTTTATCTGTCCACCTGGTCTCTTTCAAGCCAAGAATACCTAAATTACAACGGTGGAATTCTTGTGTGTGGACATCAAGAGAAAAAGCTCTGTGCAGAGTCCTCACATTCCAACTACCTATGGAGAGAAAATGGATAGTGGGATGTTTAACGAAACTATATTTATTGAGAGAAGGAATGCTGACAATATCAAACAGCCCCCTAATCGCAGACATGGGGCAAAGACCCGTTCCCCCACTACTAAAGGCTGAAGCCATCTACATTGGAAGACTTCCTCCAATGTAGAATTTGATTATGCCAGTAGAAGCAAAGAGTTCGGGTGCCTGCGATGACCTCTGCTCAGGATTATTCACCAGCTGATAAAGCATATCGTGTGAATCTATTCCTTTGTGGTTGTCAACCCCCAAACAAACAAAAAACACAGCGGCAGATTTTCTCTTCACAGAAGCTCACCAGTGCAGTAAATTCAGGATCCATAATGAAGCTCAGAGCCTTATTCCAATCCAGTCTGGTAGATTTAAATGGTCAGAATCAGGTTGGTTGGTTGTTTGGGGTTTTTTGGCGCAATAGCAACTAAGGCTATATTGCGCCAAACAAACGATAAAAAGGGTAAAAGACATGAAACCCACAACCAAATTTAAAAGAGACACAAATAACACATAATAAAAACGAGATGTAGAAAAAGAGTAAAAGAGAGCAACAAGTGTAAAATCAACATGTATAAAATCAACAATAACAATGGGTGTATAGGCAACTGCGAGAGTCGGACAGGGGTCCATGTAAAAAACAACAGGTAAAACACAGGTAAAAAACCAGTAAAAAAGAGAAAATTCATAAACGAGTAAAATAATCGGTAAAGCGTAAAAAGTCGAAAACAGTGTTAAAATAGCAATGATCGGATAAAAGATGTCCGAGTGTAAGGGGCTCGGACGTAAAATCGTGAAAGTTAAAAAACATACGCCTTTCAAGGTTAAAACAATCACAGTCAATTAAAATATGCTTCACAGTTAAAACGGTGTCACAAAACTCGCACTTAGGTACTGCGTCCGCCTTAAGAAGAAAAGAGTGTGTTAAAAACGAGTGACCTAAGCGGAGCCGAGCAAGGACAACTTCCTCCTTACGATTCCTGTGAAAACAAGACTGCCACGGTTTGACAATGGGCTTGATCTCGAAGAGCTTGTTAGCAACCTGTTCAGACCAAGATCTCTGCCACTGTGCCCGGAGCTCGATGGTGAAACGCTGCCGGAAATCCACATATGGAACCGGCAACGGAGAGTCGGACAGGGGTGTGGCTGATCTGGCAGCAGAATCTGCCAAATCATTGCCCCTGATTCCGACATGACCGGGCACCCAACAGAATAGAATCGTGGTGGTGGCTGTCAGACGATGGAGCTGTTGGCGGATCTTGGAGAGAACAGGGTGAGGCCGATGCCTCACTGAGATCAAAGCCTGTATCGAGCTAAGCGAGTCGGTGTAAAGCACACACCGACGATGATGCTTAGCTGCTATATGGTCCAAGGCAATGCTGATAGCATGCAACTCAGCAGTGAAGATAGAACACTGCTGTGGGATCTGGTCTGCAATGATTACATCACAGCAGACCATGGCTGATCCCACTGAAGTGCCAGACTTCGAGCCATCTGTGAAGATAGGCAAGAAGTCCAGGTGCGCAGCACGATGGCTGGCAAAGAGTTGCCGGTACACACAGTCGGGTGTAAAGGCCTTCCCCGTCCTGCACAGGGAAAAATCGCAGGAAGGGGAAACAGCGAGCCAAGGTGGAAGTGGCTCAGCTGTCGACTGTGTGATGCTATCGAGACTCGTATTGATGTCTCGCAGGTAACCTCGGATACGCAAACCGAAAGGACGAATGGCAGTCGGCCGATTCTGGTATAACATTTCCCACCTGGGACTGAAAACGCAGTCGCAGGTGGCCTGGCAGGGATCGCAATTTTGATGCATACTGCAGGGACAACTGCTGACGGTGAATAGATAAAGATGGTTCATCGGTCTCAACGTAGAGACTCTGGACCGGTGAAGTACGGAAGGCCCCTGTGCACACACGGAGGGCCTAATGATGGAGTGGGTCCAGCACCTTCACCACCGAATCCCAGGCGGAGTCATACACCTGGGATCCGTAGTCCAGTTTCGACCGGACAAGTGCACGGTAAAGGCGGAGCAAAGAACATCGGTCCGCCCCCCAAGAGAGGGAGGAGAGGTCCTTGATGATGTTCAATGCCCGCGTGCACTTGGACCTGAGATGTCGAATATGTGGTAAAAAGGTCAATTTCCGGTCGAAGATGAGACCGAGAAACTTGGTCTCCGCCACAACTGGAACGATGTTACCCCCGAGCCACAGCTCGGGGTTCAGATGAAGATTACGCTTGCAGCAAAAGTGCACACAAGCGGTCTTCTGTGGGGAGAACCGGAACCCATTGGCCGTCGCCCAAACCGAGAGATTGTTCAGGGCAGTTTGCAGTTGTCGTTCAATGACCCTCATGCTGGACGATGAGCAAAAGATGCTAAAGTCATCAACATAGAGGGCATTGCCTACAGTCGGGGGAAGTTGCCGTGTAATGGAATTGATCTTGACAGCGAAAAGCGTAACACTCAGGACGCAGCCTTGAGGCACCCCCTGTTCTTGGGGGAAAGGCCGCGATAGAGTGTTGCCGACACGGACTCGAAAAACACGAGAAGATAAAAAGTTCGCGATGAAGATCGGCATGTGACCTCGCAAGCCGAAGCTGTGAAGGTCACGAAGAATGCCGAATCTCCATGCCGTGTCGTACGCTTTTTCGATGTCGAAGAGAACTGACACCAGGTGCTCTCGTCGTAAAAAAGAATTCCTGATCGCCGATTCGAGGCGGATCAGGTGGTCTAAAGTAGACCGGTGCCTGCGAAAGCCACACTGGGTGTTGGAAAGAAGGCCGTGATGTTCCAAATACCAGGCCAGCCTGGTATTTACCATCCTTTCCAACACCTTGCAGACGCAGCTCGTCAACGCAATTGGACGATAATTGGAAGGAATCTTGGGATCTTTGCCTGGCTTAGGGAAGGCCAAGACGATGGCCTCCCGCCAGGAGTCCGGAAACTGCTCCTCAATGAAAATATGGTTGAAGAATCGGAGCAGTCGATCTTTACTCGATGGTGAGAGATGTTGGAGCATGGCATAATGGACATTGTCTGGCCCCACAGCAGATGCACGAGAAGTGTGCAGAGCACGGCGAAGCTCCTCCGCTGTGAATGGCCTGTTGTAAGACTCCAGGCCATTCGAATGGAAGGACAGCGGAGAGCGTTCGGCCCTGCTCTTCTGGGCCAGAAACTCGGGGGAGTAGGAGGACAGAGAAGAGATGGTGGAGAATGACTCCCCCAGAATGTCGGCAATTGCTCGAGGCTCAGCAATTGCCTGTCCATTGTGCTCCAGGATCGATAATGAGTGGGACGTGTATTTCCCACCCATCTTCCGGACCTTATCCCACACGACCTTAGAACTGGTCGTGAGGGTGATAGAAGAAGTATATTTCATTCAAGATTCCTTCTGGCTCTGGCGCCGGACGAAATGGGCTTTCGCCCTGGCGCGTTCGAATGCTTCGAGATTGGGGGACGTCGGATATCTCCGAAACACCCCCCAAGCCTTGTTCTGAGCCTTACGAGCTGCGGTGCAGTCGGGATTCCTCCACGGTTTTGAGAACCGTGGAAACCGAGTTGAGGTCTGAGGAATAGTAGAGGCAGCTGCATGGACGATGCAGTCCGTCAACTCCGCCACTGCAACATTGATGGGCTCCTGGCTGACAGAGTGCTCATCGAGCTCAGACAAGAGCTCGAAGCCACTCCAATCAGCCCGATCAAGCCTCCACCGGGAGACACGCGAAGGGCTGCAAGGCCCCCCACGAGAGATGGTACACACCACGGGGAGGTGATCGCTTCCGTAGGGATTGTCCTCGACCTCCCATGTAAAGAGTGGAAGGATCGAGGAGGAGCAGATGGTGAGGTCAATGTCAGTGAATGTGCGGGTTGGGGTGTGAAAGTAGGTACTGACACCAGTGTTCCACAGGGAGAGCGATGGATCCAGGAGACACTGCTCTAAGACCCGGCCCCTCCCGTGGGTGTCAGCACTGCCCCAGAGCGGACTGTGGCCGTTGAAGTCCCTCATGATGATGAAGGGGGACGGCAGCTGCGAGACGAGGTCATCAAGGTCATCCCAGAAAACGATGCTTCCGGGTGGGAGATAGACAGAACAGACAGTCAACGAAAATCCCACAAAGAGGCGGATGGCAACCGCCTCTAAATGTGTGGTGAGGGGAATGACCTGGAATGGAGAATGGTTGCTCACGAGGATGGCAACACCCCCGTGAGCTGGACCATCTCCATCCCGGTCCCGGCGAACGAGAGAAAAGTGCCGGATAGTGGGATTGTTGGCTGTCTGCAAGAATGTCTCCTGAAGGCACACGCAAAGGGGTTGGTGTGCCCTCAGGAGGACCTTGATGTCGTCAATATTCCTCTGGAATCCACGACAGTTCCATTGAAGGAGTGTGGCCATCTCAGGTCTTAGAAGAAGTGGCGGACGACTTGCGATTTATTTTAACCGTCGCCAGCGACGGTTTTGGAAAATTAGGGCGGTCGGTGTCCATGTCCTCGGAGTCGTCCGAGCAACATGGATCAGAGACCGCCGAACGAGGAGGTAAAATTTTCTTTTTGGGCCCCGGCGGGGGCCCCTTCGGTTTCGTAGGTCTTGCTGTCTGTGGGCGGGGTGGAGGGGGCCTTCCAGAGGTGGATGTGGAAGGCACAGACACAGGAATAGAAACCGGTGTCGATGTCGAGATGGACACCGACGTCGGCTTCGTCTGCGTCAAGAGGTACTTGGCAGCAGGCGAGAAAGATTCAGCAGGTGGAACGCTGATGTCTGTCTGCACCGCCACGGAAGCCATCCTAACGATGGGCTTTCCGACAACCGCACCGGCATAGGGAGACCTTGCCAGGTGGGGCAGGCGGTGCAGCGAGCTTTCTCGCCTCTGGATAGCTGATGTTGTGGAGGGTCTTCAGGCGCTGTACCTCTTTCTCCTCCAGCCACTTCGGACAGTCGCGGGAGTACGCCGGATGTTCACCACGACAGTTTACACAGCATGCCTTTTCTGCTGTGCAGTCAGGTTCAAAGGTGATCCTGACTGCCACAACGAGCACAGGTGGGCTTGCCCCGGCATGCGGTGCGGGCATGGCCAAACCTCTGGCATTGAAAGCAACGCAGAGGATTGGGGATAAATGGCCGCACCTCGCAGTGTAAGTATCCTGCCTTGATGGAAGTAGGCAGGCGTGGTATGTTGAAAGTTAGAATAAGTACCCGGCTGGGCTCTAACTTTCCATTACGGTGTGAAGAAACCCGGTGGACTGCGATCACTCCCTGGGCCGAAAGCTCCGAGAGGATCTCCTCCTCAGAAACCTTGAGGAGGCCCCACTCAGAGATCACACCCCGGGAGGAATTGAGCGTCTTGTGCGGAGTGACTTCGACTGCCACTCCACCAATCGCTGTAAAATTTAATAAAAGCTCCGAGTGCTTGGAGCACGCAGTCTCCACCTGCAAGTCACCAGATCTTAGGCGCTTGACAGATTTCGGCTCTCCCGCAAGACCTTGAATACCCTTATGTATAAAAAATGGGGACATGTCTCCAAGCACCTGATCACCCGTAGAGTGGATGATCAGGAACTTCGGAGACGGAGACACACACGAAGACGAAGGCAAAGACAAAGAAGTTGGGGGTTCATGGCGAGCCCTCTTCGCAGCATTGATCGGTGAATTATGAGTAGTTGTACTTATGGTTGTTTTTGGGGGATTCAGTGCCTGTTGTCCCCACCCACCATGGAGTCCAACAAGGGGACGCCCAGTTGGGTGCCAGGGCTGCCCGGGCACCATACCCACACAGCCAGTGAGCCAAGCCCTCACTACAAAACAAAAAGTAAAAGTAAAAGAGAAATGGTGGGAAACTCGGAGTTCCCACAAAAGAAAAGAAGCAACAAAGCAATAAAGTGTGAGGCAAGAGCTGGCCTCACAAAAGAAAGAAAACTACAAAATTAGTAAATGTGTGGGGAAACTCGCAAACCGTTGTCCGGACGGACAAGGTTACTCACCGATCTGCATAGTTGACCCTAGCAGGACCAGCCCACCAGCCGATTGATCCTGAGGGGGCCGCCCCAGGACCTCCCGTTTACCTGAAGCAGAGGCCAAAGCAGTGTATAGCAGCGGCCCCGGAAGTCACTGCCCAGCCCCGCGACAGACAGTCTCCCCAATGGCAATACGGCCAAAGGGGACCCCACCAGTCATGAGCTGGGGAGAGAAGACGGGGACCCCTGAGCAACTGCCAGGATCCTCCTTTCCAGGGACACGGGTCTCCGCGCACGGCAAACACGCGAGCGTTTAGGACCCTGTGAAGGTAACCGAGCCAGCGGAACCTTCACAGGGTGGTCCCCTCACCACGGACAGGCTCTCGCATCGAGGGGTCAGAATCAGGACCCTTTATGGTTGATCACTCCTCAGCAGGGTAGAAAAAAAAAAGAAAAGTAGTCATAGTTGTCCAGATCAGTAGGCCACATTAATCTGGCAGCTCTCCCCTTCCATAAGAGAGTATCTCTTTTTGAAAGGTATTAATGGCCTGCACCAAGAGAAGGCAGGTTGGACATTAGGTACTAGGCCTGGCCAGTTCTATGCGTCATCACAGGGTATTGGTGCATAGCTCTCCGTCCAGTGACTACCTAACTATCATTTACAAACCCATTTTGGAGATAACAAAATTTGCATAGTGAAATGTAAGAAGGAAATGTTTGGGAATGAAGTGTCTTTCCATAATTGGTGATAACTTCATTTAAAAAAGCAAAATTAGCTCACAAAAAGTTAATTAGGAAAATTTTTTTCTAATGTATATTTAGTAAGGTAATAGGACCTCAAGTATTTGCGAAAGTTTAACGTCATGAGAAATTTTACAATAAATTTAATAAGCATACAAACAATTCAAAGGTTGACTAGATTATTATAGTACATAAAGATTAACAACATAAAATGTAAATTTAAAATCATTTTCAAGATTTAAAAATAATAATTAACAGAAAAAAAGATTATTAACATATATTAACTTCAATGGTTGTTAAGTGGATGCTGATAAAGCTTTCCAGAGATAACTTTGTCATCCACCCAGTGCTTTACTTATAGTCACCTATTAGATAATATGGATCTGGACAGCTGTCCAATAAGGTCTAATTTAGATAGTAAAACCAAACAGGAAAAAAATAAACTTAGGATATATAAATATTGAGTGATTTAGTTCTTTAAAATTTAACAACAAAATTGTTTAGTTTAACATATTTTTTTATTTACACTATTTAATTAAAAATGATATAAAATAAATATTTTACTACTGTATTAAATAGCTTTGAAAATTTCAAATTAAATTTGTAACTTTTTTAAAAATAAGAACAACCAGTCGAATATTATCTAATAGTAATTTAGTTAAAAGACATGTAAATTAAGAAAAAAAAAACGCTAATAGTATATTATCCATTCCTTACAATCACATTGTACCATACAATTTCAAATTTCTGACATAAATATATTGTTAGCAATAATAGTTAAGTTTTACATTTTTAACATTTAGCACCCTTTAACAAGGTAAATTAAAGGCTTTTAGAGGATTTGAAATATGCGAATCCTAATATTTCATTATTACCTTTTCAATTCAAAAATAACTTTTAATTTATATATTAAAACAACAGATTGGGTTCCCCCCACCACCACCACCACCCAGAGAAGTAAATATTTGCTGTCAATTGAGATCTCTTGATAATCACACTCCACCACCAAAATATCAAATTTCTAGTCAAAATTAATAGTTTGCAATATTTGTTAAATTTTGAAATTTTTACATTACACAGTGCAATTAAAATTTAGGAGATTTGGAAAGTGTGAATCAAAACATTTCATCAATACTTATACAACCAAAAAAGATTTTTAATTTATCTCTAAAAACAATTATTTCTTATAAACAAGTTGGTTTTTTCCCCACCCCTTTGGGTGTAAGGGATTAATCATCAAATAGCTTGTCATTGCAAACTTCATGAATTTCACAATTCATCCCTAAAACAACAAATATTCTAGCATAACTACATTGCTTGTAACAAGGCCGAATCTTGGAAGTGGGGGGGTTGACTAGGGGACAATGGCTCTCCATTTCCATTATAGGTCAATTGTCTGCCCATCACAATCTAGGTCTACCTCTTTTCCAGAAGTCTTTGGTCACACTGTTCATAATCCTGTTTACCAATCTGCAGCTATGCATATGGGCACACTAGCGCAGTCTCTCTGTGCACAAAATGCTGCTCAAAGGAGGTTGCTAACTCTTTCTAACCTCATCATTACTTGAAGTCAAACCACCTAATGCCCAAGATGCTGTGTAAGCATCTAGAATGAAAGTAGTAGTAGAAGCATTTATTTCCACTCATAATCCATACATATATATATATCACAAATTTTCATCATGTAACAATGGTGGAAACACAAATACACAAAACCAACAAAAATAAAGCAAGAAAAATAAAAACCATACACATAATCTTAATTACTACATGCCAAAACCAAGGAGCTAAACTGCCCATCCAGATTCCGTTTTAATTACCAACATCATATTAAAACTCTAGGCAACCAATAATGGTAATAACAAACAATTCTTAATATAACTTGATACATCAATAATAAAAGAAAGGATATTCATGAATTATAAATAAAAGATTTAAACAATTGACCATAAAGTAGAATTCATAACAGTTAACATATCTGTATGTAGTCCTGTGGTCGAGTGGTTAGCATGCTTGGCTACTCATCTAAGGGACCCGAGTTCAAGCCCTAGGTAAGGCAGGATGTGCGTGCTGTTTTTCTGCTGAGGTCCTGCCATTCTTTCACACCTTCTATGATGGAATATAAACTGACATGCTCCTGTCAGACCTCTGTGGCAAGCGGCTGCTTGGGGGGTATATTGTTAATTTCTTTTAGAAGACAGTCAATTTGTTTTCATCTCTCATATCCAGTGGTAAAGAATTGTAAAATTTTTGCCAAATAAGCGAAGTGCCTCTGGAGAATAATCTTTGCCAAAGGTATTTCAAACATTACTCCTTTCACTCATAAATTGCATTCAAAGCATTTACTCTCTACCCATTGCTTATTTTGATATAAAAACAATAGAATTTTGTATATATAAATATTTCTGATATGATGAAAATGAAATAAAGTAGATGGGTCTAAAGTAGAAAAATTAACGTTGAACACTAACTTAAATTTTTTTATGTATTATAAATAAATTATTATAAATTAATATCATAATCACCTCCCCAACTACACAACCAAGCTGTATATTTAGAGTAAAACCAGGCATACTATAATACTGTTAAAAATTTAAATAATATGTACCTTAACCACTTTGTTATCTTATTTGCACGAGTCCTCCATTTTAAAGAAGAATCCATTTCAACCCCCAAATTATTGCAATTATATACTCTTTCTAATTTAGGGCTATACAATTGGGATTAAGAAGACAATTAACATCATAATATTTAATTTCTATTAAAGTATCTGTTTTAAGCAATTGCGAATAAAAAAATTTACTTTTATTAATATTCAAATTTAATTTATTCAAAACTAGCCACCTATGCATTTTTAGAAGATAATTTTCTACATTTGTTTCCATTTCTAAAATAGTATCTGCTGTGTAAACTACTGCAATATTATCGGCATAACATATCAAAAATAACAAGATAACAGGAAACTAGATGCTTTTGATTCCAGATGCTTATGCAGTATCTTGGGCATTAGGTGGTTCAACTTTGTAACTAATGATGAGGTTAGGCAAAGGAGTTCGCAACCTTCTTTAAGCAGCATATTGTGCAGAGAGAGACTCCGTTGGTTTGGCCATGTTGCCCGTATGAATAATTATAGATTGGCGAATAGGATTATGAACAGTGTGCCTAAAGGTCTCAGAAAGAAGGGGAGACCTAGGATGTGGTGGGCAGACAATGTCAAACAGGACCTTGTTAGAATTGGTGTGCAGTGGCCAGATGCAGTAGATGTAGCTCAGGATAGACTTGCTTGGAGAACTAAATTGCACGGTCTGGTTGGACCTCCGTAGCCCATGGCTGCTTGATGATGATGATGAACATATCAATGATCCTCTTAAATGTAAATCGCATAAGTCATTAATGTAAATAAGGAACAAGATGGGACCCAATACAGAACCTTGGGGTACATCTTTTTTAATTTCTCTAAACAAACTTATTTTCCTACACACTTTTACTGCCTGATTTCTTGCTAAAAGGTAGCTTTTAAACCAATTATAAATATGCCCTCTTATACCACTGGCAAAGAGTTTTTTTAACAGTATTTCCTGATCCACTGTATCGAAAGCTTTTTGTAGATCCAGAAACAGTGTCAATGTTTTTTTACCCGCATCAATGCTTTTGTAAATACCTTCCGTTAGTTTCAGAATATATTGTTCAGTATTTTTACCCTCCCTAAAACCAAACTGATTCTTGGAAAAAAAGCTATGTTGATTTAAAAAATTCACAAGTCTTTTTTAAACAATTTTTTCAATTAATTTAGAAAAAACTGACAACAATGAGATCGGTCTAAAATTAGTCAACAATTGTTTATCACCGATTTGTAAATTGGGGAAATTAAAGCATATTTTAGTTGAGCAATAAATTTTCCTTGTTGTAGAGATAAATTAAATAAGTAAAAACATGTAAATTATATTTAGCTATAATTTGTAACGTGGACACTGTAATACCATCATACCCAGAGGATTTATTCTTACTCAGTACTGCAAATTCTTTACCAATTTCTGCATCATCCGTATTTTCCATGTAAAGAGATTGTGATATACAATTTATATCACATGAATAACATAATCAATATTTCAAATTCATAATGAATGAAATATCATAATGAATCATAATGATTATGAATTTATGTATTCCATAATCTATATTCATAATTCTATATTATCAATTTCAGGGTTCAGATATGCAATACCTTGAATCAGTAGTAAAGAATCACAGGATAAGTCCTGTAGTACTCATGAAATAAATAGCTGAAAAACATTTTGGTTTTGCCATGAGTGTGATTCGAACTTATGTCTCCAGGAAATATGCCTGTTATGCTACCACACCACCACCAATGGCTAACCTTTTCTCAGCTTGTGTGACATAATAAACTTTCGGGATTTTTTAATTTGATTCGCACAGTGGCACCATCTATCCGGGAAGTGAACAACTCTGTTGCCTCATTCGAGATGAAATTAATTGTTTCTTATTATTTTTTCCACAGCATTGAAAACCATACATATAGTAATTATTTTTAGCTCTCCTTAATTCTGCCTTTAAATATGCACAAAATGTTTTATATTCTGTTTCAAAGGATATAATCCCTGGACATCTTTTATATTTTTGATATAATTTTTCTTTTTTATTAATGTAAATTTTCACTTGCAACCCAATTTTGCTTTTCTTTATTTTACATAAATATTTTTCTATACAAAAAACATTTTGTACTAAGTGTCATATGCAACATTCACATCTGAGCAATTATTATTTATACACATCACTAAAATCTAAATTTTTCACATGTTCTTCAAATTTATAATAATTAACAAAATCATTGTTTTCTATAGTTAAAATTCCTGGTCCATTCCCCACTGGATTCAGACTAACAATAAGTGAATAATGATCAGTAAATGAGGATTCAATAATGTACACTTCAGTTCCCAAACCCCTATTACATTTTATAAAAACACGATCTAAGCAACTTGTACTATATTTGCTTACTCTAGTAGGTGACCTAATATACTGACAGTAACCATTCTCACTTATTATATTTAAATAATCATTTACTTCTCTAGATTCTTTTAAAACATCTAATTTATATCTCCAATAAAAAGAATATTATTTATCTTCAATGTATATACTTTCTGCTGCAATTCTTCATTAAAAAATTTATTGTGTGCTCATGAGACCTTATATTAGAATAATAGACAAATTAATATAATCTATGTGGAGATGCACTACCTCTGCACTTAACATATGAAAACTTAGCTAGGTAAAAGAATATGTTCCTAATTTAATATCTATTAATATTCCTCCTGATTGGTTAGATTATCTACACTGATAATAACTTATGCATCCTTCTATATTGTATAATTCAACCTCTTCAATTTTCACCCATATTTCAGACAACAATATCACATCAAATCTGTAATCCATCTGCTCCATTAGCACGATTAATTCATTAAAGTTTTGCCTCAAACTTCTGATATTAAAATAAATTACAGATACATTGGGGAATTTATTTAAATTATGATTCTCATATTCACAAAAATCAGGTAGAGTTACTGATTTATATTATAAAGCTCATCTTCTAGAGGAGTACCTATACTTTCTATGACCATTGTGAAATAATACAAAAAAACCTGAGTTGTAGTGCCTTTAGGATAACTGATAAAATCATTTTCCTAATCACAAATTTAAGTTTGACCACTATCCAAAACAGAAAAATATTAAGTTTATTAACAAAATTAATCATACCAACTCCATTAGATGGCGACACCCATCCCATATAAAACTGTCTATCATGAAAAACAGCTATCTCAATATAATTCTTTTGACAAATTTCATATTCACAATTTCTTTTCATATCAATAATCATCATTTTAATGTTTCGAATTTTTATCCTACACACTCTAAGTATATTGAGTGACAAAATGAAAATTCTTAAACATATACTATATAATAAATACACCTTTCCTACAATAAAAAAACTTATCTTCACAGAATATATATATATACATCAGTAGACGATTCTTTGCCTTTTCACAAATTTCATGTATGCATTTACTTTTTCTATTAACAGTCCCTCTTTAAAAAAAATTAACTTTTAGCTTTAAATAGTCAGCTCTAAATATCTTAGCACTAAATATCTCAGTTCTAAATTTTATTTCATTTATCCAATTTAAACAAAAAGTATACTGCCAAGTTCCATAATACATAGAAACAGAACATGTGCTTAACCTTCAAAAATCAGTATCAGTGCATTTAAAATATGTTTCATACCTTTAAGCCAATATAAAAGAAATGATAAGGAAATGAAATTACAAATTTCATATAATTCATACTCAGCAATATTTTGAAATAATCTCTTCATCTGAGTGGTTCCCTTGTATAGGTATTAATAGTATTTTTAACCTCACTAAAGTTATATGTATTTCTTCTGTCTTCAACATGCCAATGTATATTTCAATGAACTGAGATTTTCTAGAGTGTAGTACTCTTTTAGGAAAAATGGTGCAGAGGCAGAATTATTTGAGTGATAAGGCACTTGAGCTTATTTCAGAAAGAAAGAACTGTAGGAATATCCTTAATCAATACCCTACTAGTCCAAACAGAAAGCATTACAAAGAACTTAATAAATGGGTAAAGGGTTGGGTTGTTTTACCTCTGAGCGGCACTTTTTTGCACACCATGGGCTAAATGGCCAGGTCACATGGACCCCGAAGGCTCAGAGAAGGTTGGGGGAGGGGACCCACTGGAACAGCTGTTGGGAGACAGATGGTAGCCTCCCGTCAAGGCCATCCAGCGTGTTCTTTAACGTGCACAGGGTATGGCTCTCCCGCACACGGGGCCACGGCTTAACGTCCCATCCGACGGACGGCGGCCTTTCCAAGCCCATCGGTGTCCCCTACTGACCGTGGGCAGGGCGGGGAATTTTGCGGAGATAAATCTCAATGCTGACCCAGCTGGGACTCGAACCTGGGAACTACAGATTACGAGCCTGGCGCGCTACCGACTGAGCCACCCCCGCCCCCCAATGGGTAAAGGATCAGTTAGCTGCTGATAAGAATCTTTGGCTTGATGGTTTGGCTAACAAAGCTGAGGAAGCAGTTAGACAGCACAACAGAGAGAGATGTACCAGATAATTAATGTTTTGTGTGGTAGAAAATGGACAGGCATACAGGGATTGAAGGATAAACAAGGTAAGATTATATATAGAAGGTCAGGATTCTGTCAGGGCTAGGTGGGCTGAGCATTTCAGTGATGTTCTAAACAATGGTTAGTTCTACTCCCATTGTTTGTAATGATGATAGATGCATTGGTGGCTTTAATGTTGGCTTTTCAGAGGTGAAATACTGAGAAGCAGGAAATGAAACCAAGTCAGTTCAATGTTGAAACTCACACTGACTGTGGTTTTGCCTGCTCCAAGAGGTATCAAGTAGTTGACAAAGACTCAAATGATGGAACATTGTTGTCAGTCTACACCATCACCATTTACACTGTTAGGATGATGGACTTTCCAGCAGCCATACCAGACTTTACCAGGTGTGATGGGAAATGAAGTAATCTTATTTTGCTTTATGGTATAAGATTTTCCATTAAGTTTCAATATATCAGACTTCTTTCTTCTCTTTACCTTTAAACAGTGTAATGCTCCAAAAGTATGTTAAACTTCTTCACTTGGACCTTTTGACTGATCGAATTTAAAATAATGTACATGATAGCATTGGGCACAAGGCAATTAATCTTGCCAAATAAAGTTAAATAAGAGTTTGCTAAGTATATTTTGTATTACTCAGTTATAGAGATTTCAAAAGATTGTCAAATTATTAAAGTTAAAATCTAATCAAAATCAATTTATCTTGCTCAAGAGAAAAAAACAGAAAAGTAAAAATATTTAATAAAAAAAGTTTATTTTCAAAAAGTGAGATTCACGTAATAAACTGATGAATACAAAATGTTATGAACAACTAAAAGCTCACATTCTCCCAACTACTAGCTCTCTCCAACTTAACTCCATCTCTACTCAACAACAAAAACTAACTACTAGCAACTGACTTCAAAACTTCTCTCTACCACCAGTAACTACTAACAACTCAACTACATCTTACTAACTCTGTGACCTTGTGTCACTTAATATACATGCAGCATGCAACTGACTGTTGCACACTGGGAAGTACATGTGAATAATCTGATGATTGTGTGTTTGCACTAGCTATGACTCAAGAGGGGGAGTGTCCTTATGCCCCCATTTGAGTTGTCAATCAAAAGTAGGAGTTGCACATGGGCAAATCCTTTAGCAGTCTGGATGAAGTAAAATGATGATCTAACTGAAGAATTAAAGCCCCAAAACAATAAATATAATGCAAATAAGGTAAAATTGGTTATGGAAAACTACAAGTGAATGGCTGGATCATAACAACAGTCAAGGGAGAGCACTAGATGGATGCAACACAATTTATGAAACTTGATATCTCAGACAGCAGTCCAGATGAGCATGATCCTTATTGCTACATCATGAACATGATCCTTATTGCTACATCAAGCATAGGTAAGTTTACAGCTGAAAGCCATGTATGTAGGAATGACCATACTTCTGGCCTTGAAAACAGCATATAGGATTAGGATGTACAGTCATATCTCATAATGTAAGTAGCCTACCTTGATGGAAGTAGGTTTTGGGTTGGATTGTTTTACCTCTGAGCAGTACTTTTTTGCACACAATGGGCTAAATGGCCAGATCACAAGGACCCCAAGGGCTCAGAGAAGATTGGGGGAGAAGATGCACTGGAACAGCTGCTGTGAGACAGATGGTAGACTCCCATCAAGGAGAATATGAATAGTGTTCTTTAATACTAAATGATAAACTATACAGCTAGATAAATTGATTTAATAAAACACGAATATAAGCTGTTGTTGTAAAACTGTGATGCCCCCTCATTCACTTTTACTTTACCTTAACCAGTTTTGCTTAATTTACGTTATATTTATCATTTTGGGGATTTAATTTCATTTTTGGCATCACAGCATTCATTTCCAAGAGCATAGGACTCAAATGATGGAATGTCTCTTGCATCATAGCTTGCGCGCTCATCATTTTATGCAAATGTCTTTACGGTGCAACAGCCACGTGTTGCCGAGCCTGTACGCTTGTTAAAACTGTGACATGTTAGTCACGGAAGTTAGTTGTTAGTGAGTAGTAAGAGTCAGTTGGAAGTAGTCAAAGGAGTTGGTGTTTGTCAGTTGTCAGTTAGTAGTGTCACAGAAGTTGGTGTTAGACACAATAGTGATGATGTAGACAACGTTTTCATTTACGTTGGCGAGTGCTTAAAAATAATTTTTTGGAAATAAACTTATTTGTTATAGAAACTTTTTTCAATCTTTGCTATTTTTTTCTCTTGACCAATGTTATTTGATAAGTTTTGATTACATATTTTTATATTGACAATCATTTAATTTTTGAATTCTTACTCGCTAAGTAACACCCGCTGGTATTCGAACCCTAATTGAACTTTATTTGGCAATTTGTTAATTATTGCCTGGCGCCCGACTTTAGCTATCCGGAGCTTGAATAAATATTGGATCAAAGGGTCACAAACCTTTAAAAGTATTTATATCTTTGGAATGTTACAAAACCAACTACATCAATTCTCTCGCTCAAAGGAGGAGGAGTACACTAGTGTAACAGATTCAACTTAACATCATTGGCACATACCTTTTCTGCTAGTATTCATCTATTATTATTTTTGTTAACATATTCATTTAGCTATATAGTGGACTCCCGTATAATGCGCTCCCCTATAATGCGACGAAAAAATTGCGACTAGTACTCATACAGCGTGATAAACAGTCCTGTATTATGCATAAGATAAATTTAACTTTTTGGCATTGTTTTTGATTTTTTGTTTAGAAAAGCAAATGTATACACTTACCTGTTGTTTATATATGCACAGTGAAGCTGACAGCTTTAAAAGATGTAAAGGTTTATCAAAAAAATAATATGTACATTTAAAGATATAAGAGGAAAATATTTTTATTCAACTTTTAATTAAAATAAAAATATGTACTTCACTATTTAACGTTCATTCACTATCGAAAGTATCAAGAAATAAGTTCCAACAAGCAGTCTTGTTAACAGTGGTTGTACAGATTCATCGCTTGAAGAGTCCATAGTTTCGTCTTCATTGTTATCGTTATTTAAAAACAATTCTTTTTCCAGATCATTTTTGGATTGAAAATATGAGGATAGACAATTCATCTGATAATGCATGTCCCGTATAACACGATTTCCTATAACGCAGAACATATCCCCCACATTGTATGGGAGTCCACCATATATATCTTTGAATATCAAATGGAAATTAGCATGAACAAAAAATTAAAACTATTTACCATTTGTGTAGAAGGCTGGCACAGGAGCATATGAATCTTCACTGTGATGTGATTTGCGTTGGGATAGTTATAAGCAAATTTGTTGTAATATCGCAATTTTCATAGCAACCAGTCCTTGTAGTTAATAAGATGTTATTATGCCAACATAGATGTACTTGCATCATTCAGTTCCACAATGTTCCACGTTGCAATTTCCGAACATTGTGGAACTGAATGATGCAAGTACATCTATGTTGGCATAATAACATCTTATTAACTACAAGGACTGGTTGCTACGAAACTTGTGATATAACAACAAATTTGCTTATAACTATCGCAAGGCAAATCACATCACAGTGAAGATTCATATGCTCCTGTGCTGCCTTCTATACAAATGGTAAATAGTTTTAATTTTTTGTTCATGCTAATTTCCCTTTGATATTCAAAGGTATATATAGCTAAAAGAATATTTAACAACAATAATAATAGATGAATACTTTCAAAAAAGGCCATGTGCCAATGATGTTATGTTGAATCTGTTACACTAGTGAGCTCCTCCTCCTTTGAGCGAGAGAATTGAGGTAGTTGGTTTTACAACGAAAGCTTATATTTGTGTTTTATTAAATATAGTGTTCTTTAACATGCACAGGATATGGCTCTCCCACACACAGGGCCACGGCTTAATGTCCCATCCAATGGACATCAGCCTTTTCAAGCCCATTGGTGTCCCCTACTGACCATGGGCAGAGCAGAGAGTTGTGTGGAGATAAATATCATCATGTATGGTATCAACAGTGAATCATATATGGCAAGAATTGAGTCCCTAACTGGGACCCCCCCCTCTTTGGAAGTAGGCAGAAATGGTATATTGAACAATGAAATTAGTACCCTGGTAGCTTAGAAATTTCTGGTGGACTAGTGTTACTCCTTAGAGTTTTGAGCTTTTCTCCTATGAAACATAGAAAACTTAGAAATCAGACCCCAAGAGAAATTCAATGATGAATGTGGCGTGACATTATGATAGCAACTCCACCATCATCATGATCTTGAGTAGTTCCCAGTATTGGGAATAAGAAATCTTTTGAAGCAAGTCACCATATCTTGGGTGCATGGTGTATTTTGGGAAGCTTGCAAGACCTTCCAAATATTTATTTATAAAGAAGAGGACATGTTCCCTATCAACTGGTCACCAAGAATTGGATATCGAGCAACTGCAGAATGAAGAAAACAGATGAATGAAACAAAGATGAAGTGGTCCATCATGATGAGGTTATTTCAGGGAAAACATGTCTGAATAAGATGAAGAAATCAAATTAAAAATGAGAGAGTGATTCTGCATTCATGGTCCCTACCAAACATGAAGCTCAAAGAGGATGATTGAATGACAAGGTAGCATGGGCACCATACCCACTAATACATGTAGAGAGGTGCTAGTCTTGAACCATAAACATGTCAGGGAAACTTGTGAAACTGTACCCAAACTTGGGCAAAGTATGTAAGCTAATTTCCAATATAAAAAGGACAGGAGTTTGACTCAGCAATGAACCAGGATCATAATCTGAAGTTGCTAGATCCAAACTGTGCTAACATTAAGAATTATCTCTACTAAACTGCATCCTGCCTTCAATGAAAAAGGGAACGTTGATGAGACTGGGAAGGCCATTATCCTTTGAATATGTTAAAGCCATGGCCCACATATGCAGGAGAGCTATAACCTGTTTAGGTTAAAGAACACACTGGATGGTCTTGATGGGAGGATGGTTCCATCTGTTTCCTAACAGCAGTTCAGTGGATATTCTTCCCCAACCTTTTCCGAGTTTTTGGGGTCCTTGTGACCTAGCCATTTAGTCCGCTAAGTGCAAAAAAGTGCCACTCAGTGATAATCCAATCCTTCTTTTCAAGAATTCTGCTCACAGCAGATGGTAAACATGCTGGGAGGCATTTAGGATTCTAAAGGCAACCCAACATGCAAAACTTTTAGACGGTCGTCTTTCTACCAATGAACAAGTTCATATAAGAAAAAGGTATAACACAAGGAGTTTTAAGTACTCATTCTAAAGACTGGACAATTGTGTGTAGCTTTTAGTAAATGCTTTTAATTTCATCTGTATGAATGTGAAATTTTGCTTTTTAAGTTTTGAAATCAACTGTACTAAAATTGACATTAATTTTTAAATATCCCTCAATACAAAAATTCCTTGTTTGAATAGAGAGTTCATCTATAAACTATATTTTACAAACCTGTATAGGAATTTTGGGAACTGCTATGATGAAACCTTCGCTGTTCTGTTGGGAGATTAGTAGGACGAATTGGCCCTCCTTTGTTGCTACCACAGATTACATTATTTTTGTCTGAAACCACTGGCTTGGCTAGGCTGTGCTGAAGGCTGCGTTCAATCATGATCTTCTTACAGATATCCCGCAGAGTATTGGCAATAATTCGTGCAGGAATGTCACAGCGGAAGACATGACACATGTGTTTTCTAGTCACACGATCTCGAGCAACATATGCAAAATCCCTATAAAGATTATCTCTTATACATCAGCTTACATGTATATAACAGTTATATTTGGCATTCATGCTGAAGCTAATAAATAATTCAGCCAAACATCTAATCATGCAAAATAGACTAAAAAACGGCACAAATTATATTTGCTTTTATATTAATCATTTTGCAAAATATACAGCTTAAATCAGGAGTGGGCAATATTTTCAAAGCATAAAAAACATTTTTTAGAAACTTCAGTGAAGTTATAGTTCACATTTGGAGAATTAAAACATTGCAAAAAATAATCAAAATATATTAACTTATTGAGCAGAGACAGTTCATTATTAAGTTACAGTGGAAGTCAACTTGAATGTTGTGGCAAATTGTTGCTAAACTTGGTTCAGGTTTTTATTACATCATATTAATGCAAAAAAAAAATCTCTCAATATATGATAGGTAACTGTTGATGGTATAAGTAGCGAGGACTTCTGAAAATGTAACAATGAAATGATTGGATGGATGAGGTTTTATGGTGCAAAAGCAACCTAGGTCATGGTGCACCAAACATGATATATACAGTAAAAAATATACACATAAGTCATCACATCCCCAATTAAAGTTAAAAGTAGCACACAAATAGAATAAAAGACACAGAACAATAAAGCTGCATATAAAAAGCAAAGGGTTAAAAATTAACCTGTGTAAAAGAAGAAACAATAATTGAACATATAAAAAAAACTTAACAATGGATGTATAAAACCCGTAAAAAGTAAAAATGCAAAATACAGTAGTAAAATATTAAATGTTTAAAATAACCAAGATGCAATTAAAAAGACTTTCTTACTCAGAAAACAACTAAAATAACTTAAAGTTCTCTTGAAATCCAAAGTGAATGCACAGTATTCCCTGTTAAGAAACAATAATTAATAGATTCTGAAAAAAATTCATCGCCGCCACGGCGGGAATCGAACCCGCATCTCTCCAGATTCATGCCAGAGTGCGCTACCATTGCACCACGCGTCGGACAACGAATATTTTCAGAATATGACCTTTTAAGTTTTTCTTCTTGAGACGTGACTGAGACAGCGCCATCTATACTCAAGGAGATGCAACGTTTTACAGTCGTTGCATTTGATTATCAGATGTTAATGAGAAGGTCGCTAACGCTACCGCGTTAAATATATAATTGAAATCCAAAGTGAATGCACAGTATTCCCTGTTAAGAAACAATAATTAATAGATTCTGAAAAAAAATTCATCGCCGCCACGGCGGGAATCGAACCCGCATCTCTCCAGATTCATGCCAGAGTGCGCTACCATTGCACCACGCGTCGGACAACGAATATTTTCAGAATATGACCTTTTAAGTTTTTCTTCTTGAGACGTGACTGAGACAGCGCCATCTATACTCAAGGAGATGCAACGTTTTACAGTCGTTGCATTTGATTATCAGATGTTAATGAGAAGGTCGCTAACGCTACCGCGTTAAATATATAATTGAAATCCAAAGTGAATGCACAGTATTCCCTGTTAAGAAACAATAATTAATAGATTCTGAAAAAAATTCATCGCCGCCACGGCGGGAATCGAACCCGCATCTCTCCAGATTCATGCCAGAGTGCGCTACCATTGCACCATGCGTCGGACAACGAATATTTTCAGAATATGACCTTTTAAGTTTTTCTTCTTGAGACGTGACTGAGACAGCGCCATCTATACTCAAGGAGATGCAACGTTTTACAGTCGTTGCATTTGATTATCAGATGTTAATGAGAAGGTCGCTAACGCTACCGCGTTAAATATATAATTGAAATCCAAAGTGAATGCACAGTATTCCCTGTTAAGAAACAATAATTAATAGATTCTGAAAAAAATTCATCGCCGCCACGGCGGGAATCGAACCCGCATCTCTCCAGATTCATGCCAGAGTGCGCTACCATTGCACCACGCGTCGGACAACGAATATTTTCAGAATATGACCTTTTAAGCTTTTCTTCTTGAGACGTGACTGAGACAGCGCCATCTATACTCAAGGAGATGCAACGTTTTACAGTCGTTGCATTTACTATTCACATAGTAAAAAATTTTAGGAGCAAGGAAACTTGTTCTTTGTGAAGTGACATTATATGATGTTGCAGCGGTTAAAACCTCTTTCCACATGTCCTGAAGTGTGATTCCAGTATCTTGGTTGCAGATGGGGATGGGCTAAGGTCATTGTTTCAATAGCCTAGCATATGATAGTTTTGTAGTAAGTGAATGCACTTGCCAGCAGTATGGTGTGCTCCCAGTCTGTGGTACCTTAGTGTTGCATTACCAGCTCAGCAATGGCAGTCATTAGTTTTTTTGGCTGGCATCTGTCTGAAGCTCTGTGAACCTCCTCTGTAGAGAACATATGGTTTCTCCGATATAGTAAACAAAGGAATTATTTGGAAAATATAGGGGAAATCTGTATACACCCAATTTTTGAAGTAATCCACATTTGTCTCCATCCCTTTACAATTTTCTTCTGATTTTCAGCTGCACTGCTCCTAAAAACTTTTTAATATTCAAATAGTTTGAAGGATAAACTTCAAAATCTTATTGTTCAATGACAAAGAACTTTAAGTTATTTTAATAACCAAGATATTTCAAAAATTCTAACAGGATCTAAAAAAGAAGTATCAGATAAAAAATGTCCAAGTGTAAGGGGCTTGAACAGCAAATGCTTAGAATTAAAATAAATCCGATGTTTACAATTGAAAGCTGGACATTAGATTCAAACATGTTTTATAGTTAATATTTGGTTTCACACAGTTCTTAAAGTCTACAAAATATTCACTCTTTCTGCACTGTTACAATACAGCCTTACATACACACTTCATGCAACTCCATTTTAAAAAAGGAGCAAGAATAAAACAAAATACATAACAAAAATAAAATGGCTACAACCTTTCCCTTGGTTTTTGTATCCTTGTGCCAAAAAGGCTTGAGGTTCCTCTGTCCCATTCTGGAATCCTTCCACTTGCTGTCTTCAGGATGACTGAGGGGCAAAGCTGCTGATCATGATGTTGATTTCAGGTATTCCAGGCCAACTAGGTAGCCTTTCTTGCTGATGTCACTATTCCAATCAGTTGGCTTTTCATGAATTTAATATTTTTAACAGTAACTTATTACCTTGGAATATTGCAGGACCTTAACCTACAATCATTCTGAAGATAGCGAGTGGAAGTACTTCAGAATGGGACAGGAAGCACATGCCAGTGACAGCCAGAGGCATTCTGTAGAAGGATACAAAATTGAGCAAAAGATTGTAGCCATTTTATTTTTATTATGGATTTTCTTTTCTCCTAACTCCTTTTTCAAAATGGAGTGATGTGAAGTGCATGTGTAAGGCTTTATTGTAACACAACATAAAAAACTGTGGATATTTCATATTTTTTACAGTTAAACTAGTGTCAAAAAACTAGATCACAGATTTCTCGTCATCCATAAGTCAAAAGAATGTGCAATAGAGGCATTTAAAATTATTATTTTTAATACTCTAAGACACTGCTAAATGTTTTAAAGCACCTTAATAAAATATTTATGCTATCTAGTATCAAAAGTAATGAATGAGATTTTACGTATACCACAGAAGTGACAAATGAGAGGAAGTTCAGAGATGAAAGTTCATAGCAAGTGACAAGTTTATTTTATAAAGTCCTTGCCAGCAAATAATGAGTCACAGTATGTTCGAGGTGAGGGTGATGTAGTATGCTGATGAGATGGAGTTGGTTGCATATAGTAAAAATTTCTTCCTCTGACCACAGTTTTGTGATTGAAGTGGTGTCTAAAACAACTAATGATAATACAATAAAATCACATGTATATTAGATTATGTTATGTGAAATTCACTTCAAGGGAAAGATTTTGGCCTTAAATGGTCTCGAGATTTTAAAATTTCTGATTTAGATTATGCAGATGATTTGGTTTTGTTGACTGCTGATGTTGATGAGATGAATTTGTTCATTAGGGCTGCTGATGAGACTGGTAATAGAGTAGGTTTGGTTACAAACAGAAAACACTAAAGTGATGAAAATTGGTCAGGAGATGGTGCTTCAGTTGCTTTGAATGGCTGTACTATTCAGCAAGTGTCTCAATTTAATTATCTTTGGAGCTATGTAACAGATACTGGTGATGTGTGGCATGAGATTAACAGACAAATAGGGATTGCTGCCAGGACTTGTAAGAATCTATGGAGAGAGTGGAGAAATAGGCATATACACCTAAAGACTAAAATTAGACTATATAATAGTTTGGTTCTTTCTATTGTTAGTTATGGTAGTGAAACTTGGACACTTTGTAAACAAGGTAACAGGTAACTAGATGCTTATGCAGTATCATGGGCATTAGGTGGTTCAACTTTGTAACTAATGATGAGGTTAGGCAAAGGAGTCTGCAACTTCCTTTAAACAGTATATTGTGCAGAGAGAGAGACTGTTGGTTTGGCCATGTTGCCCATATGGATAATTATAGATTAGCGAATAAGGTTAATAACAGAGTGCCTAGAGACCTCAGAAGGAGGGGGGAGACCTATTATGTGGAGGGCAGACAATGTCAAACAGGACCTTGTTAGAATTGGTGTGCAGTGGCCAGATGTAGCAGATGTAGCTCAGGACAGATATGCTTGGAGAACTAAATTGCACCATCTGGTTGGACCTCCATAGCCCATGGCTGCTTGAGGAGGAGGAGGAGGATGTATATATCATAATTTAATAAAGTCTCAATAACACTGAATATAAACTAAATATTCTTCTGTATGTTAATTATATACAATGTTATAGAAATTTTATTAAAATAATAATATTTATGATAGCATAGAGTGCTCATAAATGTTAAAAGTCCATGATGTACATTTCATGCCTTACTGTGGTGCATTGTCAGGTGGCAAGTGAGCAGCTTTAGGTATTGCACAAGGAGCAGTTGTTTGTTGAGCATGGGGGTGGGGTTCAGCACAATAAATTGCAATGCCATTGGCTCAGCTCCGACGTTTGGAGTGGAAGGCAGATGTATGGATGGACATAATCTGACTTGCCTATGAAGGACGTGAACAGGAGATAGTGGGGTTCTAGTAACTCTCAGAGATTTGAAAATTTCGAGAAACGTTTCATTTTGTGAATGAACTAAAAATTTGCATTGTCTGTTGTTTGGATTACAATGAGTGTCATAATTGTGATACTAACATAGTTACTTTATTAATAATATAAGTCATCATCATAATCTTCAAGCAGCCATGGGCTATGGAGGTCCAACCAGACCGTGCAATTTAGTTCTCCAAGCAAGTCTGTCCTGAGCTACATCTGCTGCATCTGGTCACTGCACACCAATTCTAATAAGGTCCTGTTTGACATTGTCTCCCCATTGCATCCTAGGTCTCCCCCTCTTTCTGAAGCCTTTAGGCACACTGTTCATAACTCTATTCGCCAATCTATAATTATCCATACGGGCAACATTACCAAACCAACGGAGTATCTCTCTGCACAATATGCTGCTTAAAGGAGGTTGCCGACTCCTCTGCCTAACCTCATCATTAGTTACAAATATGAACCACCTAATGCCCAAGATACTGCGTAAGCATCTAATTTCCTGTTATCTTGTTTACAAAGTGTCTACAAACAGAAAACATAGCAGAAGATTTTTCCCTCCACAGAAGCCCACCAGTGCAGCAAATTCAGGATCCACAAGAGAGTATCTCTTTTGAAAGGTACTAACGTCTGAACCACGAGATGGTGGGGTCGGACATTAGGTGCTAGGCCTGGCCAGTTCTACGCATCATCACAGGGGATTGGTGCATAACCCGGTGAGTATGGAGAGGCATATTTAGGGGAACATTGTTTCTCCAAGGAGTAGCTGATTGACCCTATGGATCAAACACCAAGCTGCGGGAAGTAGGACGATGTCTGTGTTGAAAAGTTCAATTAATTTTGTTCTAATAAGGATGTATCTGTGATGGTGAGTTGGAATTTGCTAGGTGGAAATATTATGATTTTTGCTGAGTGTAAATCTGGAGGTAGATTGTTTTTGGTGAATACATGAAATTGTGTGATTTTTCCAGTTTAAGATGTACTTATGTTCTGTAAGTAAGGCATTAAATGAGTGTGAAGTTTTCCCTATATTTTTAAGGAAGATTTTACCTGTGGTGTCTTTGAGTAGGATATAGCATACTTCTCTAGCGATGGGTAATATGGTCGCAATCATTTCAAACAAGTTAGGATATTGTGTGCGACATTTTAATGGGGACTTTATGATGAAAAGGTTTCAGGGTATTTTTAACAGAATATGTGAAATTATTATTGATGTATGGTACAGCTATTGTGCATTTTTCCACTTCTTCATTTGTTGCTGTTGGGTTGTTGTTTGGGTTGTTTTACTTCTGAGCGGCACTTTTTTGCACACCATGGGCTAAATGGCCAGGTCACAGGGACCCCTAAGGCTCAGAGAAGGTTGGGGGAGGGGACCCACTGGAACAGCTGTTGGGAGACAGATGGTAGCCTCCCATCAAGGCCATCCAGCGTGTTCATTAACGTGCACAGGGTATGGCTCTCCCGCAAACGGGACCACGGCTTAACATCACATTCGACTGACGGCGGCCTTTCTAACCATTGGTGTCCCCTACTGACCGTAGGCAGGGCATGGAATTTTGCGGAGATAAATCTCAACGCTGACCCAGCTGGGACTCGAACCTGGGAACTGTAGGTTACGAACCTGGCGCGCTACCGACTGAGCCACCCCCGCCCCATTGTTGCTATTGGGGATTTTGGGATTGTTTGCATTTGATTCATTTATGAACTATGCTGATGGTGTGTGATGTAAATCCAGTCTGTCCAGTGAGTTCAAAAATATGTTTTATTTCATTGTTTATTGCTCCTTTGATATTGCAGTATGTATAGGCTCTGGTAAAGTGCGACTCGAAGGTTGAGAATTTGTAGTTGTTTAGGTGTGTACAGGTGCTACTTATTATGTTAGGAATAAATGTAGGTTTATTGTATAGATATATATAGTTAGTTGAGGTACATCATCCTCAAGCAACCATGAGCTATGGAGGTCCGACCATATTGTACTATTCATTTCTCCAAAAACATCTCTCCTGAGTTACATCTGCTGAACCTCACACCACTGTAGACCAATTCTAACAAGGCCTGTTTGGCATTGTCTGCCCATTGCATCCTAGTCTCCCCTTTTCTGAGGCCTTTAGCCTCACTGTTCATAACCCTATTCACTAATCTATAGTTATGAATACAGGCAACATTGAAAACAGTCTTTCTGCACAACATGCTGCTCACAGAAAGTTGCAGACTCCTTTGCCTAACCTCATCATTACAACCTCATCATTAAAACCTCATCGTTACAAAGATGGATCACCTAATGCTCAAGATATTGTGTAAATATCTAGAATCAAAAGCATCTAGCATCCCATTATCTTGTTTACAAAGTGTCCAAGTTTCACTACCATAACTAACTTTAGAAAGAACCAATTATACAGCCTAATTTTAGTTTTTGGTGCATACACCTATTTTTCCACACTCTCCATAGATTCTTAAAAGTCTGAGCAGCAATACCTTCTCATCTGTTAATTTCATATTGTACATCACCAGAGTCTGTTACATAGTTCTCAAGATAATTAAACTGTGATACCTACTCAAGACTACAACCATTCAGATTAAATGAATCATAGCCAGCCTGGCCAATTTTCATCCCTTCAGTTTTCTCTCTGTTTATCACCAAACCTACTCTACTATCAGTCTCAACAACAGCTTGAATGAAAGAGTTCATCTCATCATCATTTGCCAAAATTTATCATCAGCATAATCCAAATCAAATATTTTCAGATTTCTAGACCATTTAAGGCCAAAATCTTTCCCTTGCAGTGAATTTTGCATAACATAATCAATTACCAAACTAAAGAGAAAAAGAGACAAAATGTACCCTTGTCGAACATCAGAAGCAATGCTAAACCAATTGCTTTCATTATGTCAACTAACTTGTCTGGTATGCCATACGATCTCATGATCAACCACAAATTATGATGATCTACAGAGCTCATCACAGAATTGTCTGTCAACCAGATTCTTAATTCCATTAAGCACAATCATACAAAGAACTTTACCTGGAACAGAAAGTAGGCCAATACTCCTATGGTTAGCACAAGAACTGCAATCACCTTTTCAAAAAATAGGGATAATAAGAGCTCTTGACAAAATATTAGCTATCTGCTACAGCTCTCTGTTGTTATGGTGTCCAGCTGCTTCCTTGGCTTTTTTAGCCAAGCCATCTATCCAAAGATTCTTATCAGCTGCTAATTGATCCTTTACCCGTTTATTAAGTTCTTTGTAATGCTTTCTTTTCAGACTAGTAGGGTATTGATTAAAGACATTCCTGCAAGTTCTTTCTTTCCAAAATAAGCTCCCCTGCCTTATTACTCAAATAATTTTGCCTCCTTTTTACCTAAAAGAGTAGTTAGTTTCAACAAAAGCTTGTTTAAAACTGTCTCATTCTTGCTCAACCTCAGTAAGCAAACCACAACTTTCATAACATGACTAAATACATTTAATCTTTAGAGGATTATACTGTTAAAAGTAAGTGAAATGACATTCCTTAGGATTACAGTTAGGACTTTGATTCTATACTAGTTGTTTCATATGCAACCTTTGCAGCTTGCTAATTACTTCTACTCAGAGATACTTTCTAAGTTAAAAGTTTCAAAGCAAGATGCTAAATGATATATTACCAACATTTTGGTTGTCATAAAAAATCAAGTGATTTTGTTAGTGATTGTCAGAGCAAGTGGTGAAGTCAAATAGAAACAACCACAGGAAAAGCCAGCCTCCAGAGTGCAAGACATCCAGCAGAAGAACAATTAGACAACTGTCTGAAGCCAGCCAAAACAATCAGGCTATTGGTAATATCTCATTCAGCAAATTACTTTGGAACATTTTCGCATAACTTAGAAAGTATCTTTAAATAGAAGCAATTAGCAAACTGCAAAGGTTGCATATGAAGCAACCAGCATAACAAAGTCTTAATTGTAATCCTAAGGATTGTCATTTGACTTACTTTTAACAGTATAAAGATTAAATATTTTTAAAACAATTGCCGTGTTAGGATAATAATTTTGAAGTATGACTAAGTAACCTATCATGGTAAGCTTTAACTATAAACTGGGTCTTTCAGAGCTTCAGTGTTAAAAGTAATTTTTTTAACCTTAGCACACTTCTGAAGTTTAAGTTGAAAAACACTTTTATAACAAGGTATTGGTCAGATCCAGTATCAGCTCCCCTGTATGACCTGGTATTCCTAAACAGAACTAGCCCATTTTCTGTTAATTAATATTTTAGTCAATCATATTCATATGCAGCCCATTTGGTGAAACTCACATGTACTTACTTATGTATTTCATTGTGTTTGTAATATACAGTGCAAGTTAATGGCCAAAAATAGAAAGCATTTGTTTTGTTCCTCTTCACATTTAAATTTGATGGTGAGGAAGAATATATTAAATTCAGGTAGTAATTGATTAATTGTTCATTGGAGTTTTGACAAATAATTAAGTTGTCATCAATATAGCGTACATTAAGCAGTGGGTGGATTTGACATTCATGGAGAATTGTAGAGTCTACGTGATGGAGAACAGCTTTCATCATCAATCTAGAAAAGGGGGTAATCCATTGAAATACCTCAGTTCTGGACGAATTTCCTCACTAAACCTAAAGCAAATAAATTATCAGCATCCCTCAATGCCTTCTCAAACACTACTGAAGCGTCACTTGCCGGCAAGAATGTCAAAGATCAAATTAAATTTGTCACTTGCAAACATCCCGGAAGTTCCTCTTGTGACCCATCCACTGTGGTACTGTATGTAAATTTCTCCTTAATAACTTTTGATACTTGATAGCATAGAACATTTGTTGAAGTGCTTAAAACATTTAACAATGTCAAAGATTTCAATTAAATTTTTCAGCATTAATTAAAAATTAATAAGTTGAATTCAGTTGTGTCTCCTTGCCCAGTAGCTAGAAGGAAACATGAATCAAGATAGTGGAAAAAATGAAGGAGTTAGGAAAGGTTAAAGGAAATCACTGCTTATCGGCCAAATCAGACTTAGGCAGTTCCACTCAGAGAAGAGAACGCATCATGCAGAGATGAGGCTTCCCACTGTTGGGATTGAACTTGGGACACCGAGGAAGTTGGCAAGCACTGCTGATAGGTGATAATTTAATCCGTAATGCCAAGAGGCTATCCCTGAAGGATGTCATTACGATTAAGTATATATGCATTCTCTGTCATAATGGAAGACTGTTACAGCTCCCTTCCCCTTCATGCTTGTATAGTGTGGCCTCACCTGTGATTTGATGAAGTACCCCGAGACCAAGTGCTACAAGTTATTGGAGATATTTGGTCAGTAGAGATCTGGTGTTCATGATTATACATGGAGGATTAATATGATTTTAAGCTGGACAGCCAATTTGAGTTGAGTGATTTGTAGGATATGATAATGAAAATTTTAAGTAATGAAGAATCGAGTAATGAGATGAGACAGAAGTATGATGGAAGAAATTTGAAAAGAAGGATGTAAATACGGGGAAAGTCATCACAGTATACTGTAGGGATAGCTGTTGGTGGCAAACAGATAAAGAAGGTTCATCAGTCTCAACATAAAGACTCTGGACTGGTGAGGTGCATAAGGACCCCATGCACATACAGAGGGTCTGATGGTGAAGAGGGTCGAACACCATCACCACCACCAAATCTTGCAGAGTCATGCACATGGGATTTCGTAGTCCAGTTTCGATCAGATATTTGCATGGTAGAGGCAGAGCAGGGAACACTGGTTCATCCTTCTTGATGAGAGACTCAAGTTCAATGTCCGTGTGCACTTCAACATAAGTTGAACTATAAAAAGTGAAAAGGTAAATTTCCTGTGGATGATGAGACTGAGAAACCTGAATCTCCTCCACAACACAAAGAATGAAATTCCTGAGCCATACCTAGGAGTCCAAGTGAAGATTATGCTTGTGGCAAAAGTGCACACTTCTCTGGTGAAAACCCAAATCTTCATGGTGCAGTCTTCTCTGGTGAAAACCCAAATCCTGTTCACCAACATCCAAACTACGATATTGTCCCCCTTTTCAACACTTTGTACATGCAGCTCACCAATGTAATGGGGGTGATAAATCAAGGGAATTTTGGGATTCTTTCCTAGCTTGGGGAAGGCCAAAATTATAGCTTCCTTCCAAAAGTCAGGAAACTTTCCTTGAGAAAAATGCGACTGAAAAGTTTGAACAATAATTATTGATGGTTGGTTGGTTGTTTAGGGTTTAATGGCGCATTAGCAACTAAGGCTATAATGCGCCAAACAAATGTCCAAGATCTAAAAAGATAAAAGTCATGGAACCCTCAACCAATTTTTAAAAATAAACTAGAAATTTAATGACACAAATGTAGAATAACAAAATAACAAGCAGTGAATAAAAATAAACAAATGTAGAAATATTTTGTAATAATAAAAGTAACCAGGTGTAAACAACCTGGGTCAATCATTTATAAAATAATCAGTAGAGTAAAATTATAGACGAGTAAAATAACCTGTAAATTGTAAAAATTGAAAGACAGCGTTAAAACAACAATGATCAGATAACAAATGTCCGAGTGTAAGGGGCTCGGACGTAAAATCATGAAATGTAAAATACAAACGTCGTTCAAAGTTAAAACATGGACATGATATTAAAATGTGTTTGATAGTTAAAATGGTGTCACAAAACTCACACTTAGGTACGTCGTCCACCCGTAAGAGAAACGAATGAGTAACAAACGAATGACCTAAGTGGAGCTGAGCAAGTACAACTTCCTCCTTGCGATTCCTGCGGTAACAAGACTGCCATAGTTTGATGATAGGTTTGATCTCAAAGAGCTTGTTGGTAAGCTGTTCTGACCAAGATCTCTGCCACTGTGCACGGAGCTCGGTGGAAAAACGCTGCCGGAAATCCAGATACGGAACCGGCAACGGAGAGTCTGACAGGGGCGTGGCTGACCTAGCAGCAGAATCTGCCAAATCATTGCCCCTGATTCCGACGTGACCGGACACCCAACCCAACAGAAATGGATGGTAGTGGTGGCTGCCATACGATGTCCGGGTGCTCAGCACGATGGCTGGCAAAGAGTTGCCGGTACACGCAGTCGGGTGTAAAGGCCTTCCCTGTCCTGCACAGGGAAAAATCGCAGGAAGGGGAAACAGCGAGCCACGGTGGAAATGGCTCAGCTGTCGACTGTGCAATGATATCGAGACTGATGTTGATGTTTCTGAGGTAGCCTCCGACACGCAAACCAAAAGGACGAATGGCAGTCGGCCGATTTGTGTAAAGCATTTCCCACTTCGGACTGAAAACGCAGTCCGCAAAAGCATTTCCCACTTCGGACTGAAAACGCAGTCAGCAAGTGGGATGGCCAGGCAGGGATCGCAATTTAGATGCATATTGTAGGGACAAGTGCTGACAGCGAAGAGATAAAGACGGTTCGTCGGTCTCAACATAAAGACTCTGGACCGGTGAAGTGCGGAAGGCTCCCGTGCAAACACGGGACCTCCCATGTCCTCGACCTCCCATGTAAAGAGTGGAAGGATCAAGGAGGAACAGATGGTGAGGTCAATGGCAGTGAAAGTGCGGGTTGGGGAGTGAAAGTAAGTACTGACACCGGTGTTGGATGGGGTCCAACCTTTTCAAACCTTTTTCAAACTTTTTCAGTTTTACCTGGTGATGGATGGGGTCCAACACTTTCACCACCGAATCCTGGGCCGAGTCGTACACCTGGGATCCATAGTCCAGTTTCGATCGGACAAGTGCACGGTACAGGCGAAGCAAAGAACATCGGTCCGCCCCCCAAGAAAGGGAGGAGAGGACCTTGACGATGTTCAATGCCCGCGTGCACTTGGACCTGAGATGACGTATGTGTGGTAAAAAGGTCAATTTCCAATCAAATATGAGAACGAGACACTTGGTCTCCACCACAACTGGAATGATGTTACCCCCGAGCTGCAGCTCGGGATCCAGATGTAGATTACGCTTGTGGCAAAAGTGCACACAAGCAGTCTTCTGTGGGGAGAACCGAAACCCGTTTGCCATCGCCCAAACCGAAAGATTGTTCAGGGCAATTTGCAGTTGTCTTTCAACGACCCTCATGCTGGACGAAGAGCAAAAGATGCTAAAGTCATCAACATAGAGGACATTGCCTACAGATGGAGGAAGTTGTCTAGTAATTGAATTAATCTTGACAGCGAAAAGCGTAACACTCAGAACGTAGCCTTGTGGCACCCCCTGTTCTTGGGGGTACGGCTGCGACAGAGTGTTACCGACACGGACACGAAAAGAGCGTGTCAATAAGAAGTTGGAGATGAACATCGGCATGTGACCTCTTAAGCCGAAACTGTGGAGGTCACGAAGAATGCCGAATCTCCAAGCCGTGTCTTACGCTTTTTCGATGTCGAAGAAAATTGACAAAAGGTGCTCTCTACGTAAAAATGAGTTTCTGATAGCCGATTTGAGGTGTATCAGATGGTCAAGAGTTGACTGTTGCCTGCGAAAGCCACACTGGGTGTTGGAAAGAAGGTTGTGATGTTCTAAATACCAGATGAGTCTGGCATTTACCATTCTTTCCAACACCTTGCACACGCAGCTCGTCAACACAATGGGACGATAATTGGAAGGAATCTTTGCCTGGCTTGGGGAAGGTCAAGACGATGGCCTCCCGCCAGGAGTCCGGAAACTGCTCCTCGAGAAAAATGCGATTAAAGAGATGGAGCAGCTGATCCTTACTCGATGGTGAAAGATGTTGGAGCATGACATAATGGACATTGTCCGGCCCTACAGCAGAGGCACGAGAAGAGTGCAGAGCAAGGCGAAGCTCCTCCGCTGTGAATGGCCTGTTGTAAGGTTCCAGGCCATTCGAGTGGAAAGACAGCGGAGAGCGTTCCGCCCTGCCCTTCTGGGCCAGAAACTCGGGGGAGTAAGAAGAAGATGAAGAGATGGAGGAGAACGACTCCCCCAGAGTGTCGGCAATTGCTTTGGGATCAGCAATTGCCTGTCCATTGTGCTCCAGGATCGATAATGAGTGGGACGTGTAGTTCCCACTCATCTTCCGGACTTTATCCCACACGATTTTAGAACTAGTCGTGCGGGTGATAGAAGATGTATACTTGATCCAAGATTCCTTCTGGCTCTGGCGTCAGACGAAACGAGCTTTCGCCCTGGCGCATTTGAACTTTTCGAGGTTGGGGTCATCGGATATCTCCGAAACACCCCCAAACCTTGTTCTGATCCTTACGAGCTGCGGTGCAATCTGGATTCCACCACGGTTTCGGAAAGCGAGGAAACCGTGTAGAAGTTTGAGGAACTGTTGATGCAGCTGCATCTACGATACAGTCCGTTATTTCCGCTACTGCCACACTGATGGGCTCCTGGCTGACAGAGTGGTCATCGAGCTCAGAGAGCAGTTCGAAACCACCCCAGTCAGCCCGATCGAGCCTCCACCACGAGACGCGTGAAGGGCTGCAAGGCCCCCCACGGGAGATGGTGCACACCACGGGAGATGGTGCACACCACGGGGAGGTGATCGCTTCCGTAAGGGTTGTCCTTGACCTCCCATGTAAAGAGTGGAAGGATCGAGGAGGAACAGATGGCGAAGTCAATGGCAGTGAAAGTGCGGGTTGGGGAGTGAAAGTAAGTACTGACACCGGTGTTCAACAGGGAGAGAGAAGGATCCAGGAGCCACTGCTCTAGGACCCCACCCCTCCCGTTGGTGTCAGCACTGCCCCAAAGTGGACTGTGTCCGTTGAGGTCCCCCATAATGAGGAAGGGGGACGGCAGCTGCGAGACGAGATCATCAAGGTCTTCCTGGTAGACGATGCTCCCAGGTGGAAGATATACAGAGCAGACAGTCAGCGAGAACCCCACAAAGAGACGGATGGCTACCGCCTCTAAGTTGGTGATGAGGGGTACGACCTGGAATGGAGAATGGTTGCTCACGAGGATGGCGACACCCCCGCGAGCTGGACCATCTCTATCCCGGTCCCGGCGAACCAGTGAAAAGTGCCGGATCGTGGGATCTGTGACTGGCTGCAAGTATGTCTCCTGCAGGCACACACACAGATGGGCTGGTGTGCCTGAAGGAGGGCCTTGATGTCGTCAAGATTCCTCTGGAATCCACGACAATTCCATTGTAGGAGTGTGGCCATCTCAGAATTTAGAAGAGTGGGCAGACGACGAATTCCTATTCAACTTAACTGCCACAGAGAACGATTTTAGTGAATAGGGGGCGGTCGGTATCCATGTCCTCAGAATTGTCCGAGGGGCATGGATCGGTGCCCGCCCTTTGAGGAGGAGTGATTAGTTTCTTTTTTGGCCACGGTGGGGGTCCCTTAGGTTTGGAAGGTCTTGCTGTCTGAGGACGGGAAGGAGGAGGCCTCTGGTGGAGGTGGAAGGCTGAGCTGCAGGAATGGAAACCGGGGTTGATGTCGAAGTCGACACCACCCTCGGTCTCGCCTGCGTGAGGAGGTACTTCGCAGCTGGCGAGAAAGACTCAGTAGGTGGTATACTGATGTCAGTCTGCACCGCAACCGAAGTCATTGGAACGATGGGCTTTCCAATGACTGCACTGGCATAGGAAACCTTGCCAGGCGGGGCGGGCGGTGCAGCAAGCTTTCTCGCCTCAGCATACGAGATGTTATTCATGACTTTGAGGCGTTGTACCTCCTTTTCCACTTTCCACTTCGGACAGTCGCGGGAGTACACCGGATGTTCGCCATTGCAGTTCACACAGCATGCCTTTTCTGCTGTGCAGTCAGGATCGAGATGATCCTTACTGCCACAGCGAGCACAGGTGGGCTTGCCCCTGCATGCTGTGCGAGCATGACCGTATATCTGACACTGAAAACAGCACAGAGGGTTTGGGATATACGGTCAAACCTCACAATGTAAATAACCTGCCTTGATGGAAGAAGGCAGGCGTGGCGTGTTAAATGTGACAATCAGCACCCGGGTGGGTGTCAATTTCCCATCACGGCGTGTCGAAACCCGGTGGACCGCTGTTACTCCTTGAGGTGCGAGCTCTGAGAGGATTTCCTCCTCAGTGACTTTGAGGAGGCCCCATTCGGTGATTACACCCCGAGAGGAATTCAAAGTTTTATGGGGAGTGACTTCAACAGCCACCCCACCAATTTCTTTGACTTTCAGGAGTAGTTCGGAGTGTTTCGAACAAGCGGTCTCAACCTGCAAGTCGCCAGATCGTAAGCGCTTTACGGATTTCAGTTCTCCCGCAAGACCTTTCAAACCTTTATTCACAAAAAAAGGGGACACGTCCCCAAGCACTTGATCACCCGTGGAGTGGTTGATCAGGAACTTTGGGAACGAAGACACAGACACAGAAAACGACGGCAAAGATAACTTAGACAACGAGGAAGATGGGGGTTCATGTCGAGCCCTCTTGTTGGCGGCGATCGCATTATTTTCTTCATTCTCTCTCATGGTTTGTTTTGTGTGGTTCAGTGCTCGCTGTCCCCACCCTCCACGGAGCCCAACAAGGGGACGCCCAGTCGGGCGCCAGGGCTACGCAGGCACTATACCCACACAGACAGTGAGCCAAGCCCTCACAAATAAATAGAAAGTAAATAAAAAGAGAAATGTGCAGAACAAAAACGTTCTGCACAAATGAAACAAAGCTTAAAATAACAAAATTGTGAATGGCCAACCTGGCCTCACAAAGAAAAGATAACGACAAAAGGAAAGTAAGTTGAGGAAACTTGCAAACCTGTACCCGGACCGTGGGCAAGGTTACTCACCGCTCTGCACGGTTGACCCTAGCAGGACCTGCCCACCAGCCGATTGCTCCTGGGGGGGCCACCCCAGGAGCTCCCGTTTACCGGAAGCAGAGGCCAAAGCAGTGTATAGCAGAGGCCCCGGAATCCGCTGCCCAGAACCGCGACGGACAGGCTCCCCAATGGCAAGACGGCCAATGGGGACCACGCGTCATGAGCTGAGGAGAGAAGACGGGGACTCCCGAGCAACTACCAGGATCCTCCTTTCCCGGGACACGGGTCTCCACGCACGGCAAACACGCGGGCGAGCGTTTAGGACCCTGCGAAGGTAACCGAGCCAGCGGAACCTTCACAGGGTGGTCCCCCTCACCGCGTACAGGCACTCACACTGAGGGGGAATTATTGATGGAGAGAAGATGATGGAGCATGGTGCAATGGATACTGTCTGCCTAACAACAGATACACAAGAGGAATGCAGAGAAAGGCACAGCTCTTCCACTGTCAATAGCCTATTATAAGGCTCCAGGCCATTTGAATGGAAAGACAGTGGTGAGCATTCAGACTTATTCTTCTGGGCCAGAAATTTGGTGGAATTTGGAAGAGATGGAGGAAAGCTGTTTCCCTTGAGTGTTGGCAACTGCATGAAGATCAGCAATTACCTGTTAGTTATGCTCCAGGATCAATAATGAGTGGGACAAGCAGTTTCCACCCATCTTCCACATTCCAGTTCTCACCATTCCCACATGACCTTAGAAGTGATTATGCAGGTGATGGAAGAAGTATATTTAATCCAAAATGCTTTCCATCACTGGAAACAGACAAAACAGGCTTTCACCCTAGTGCATTTGAACACTAAAAAAAAAAGTTGAAAGATGTCAGATATCTTTAAAACATTCCCTAAGCCTTGTTCTGAGCAACCGTGGTGCAGTCGGGATTCAGCCACAGTTCAGAGAAGCGAGGAAACTGTGCCAAAGTCTGTGGTATGGTCAGGCAGTTGTTGGACTACATAATCCATCATCTCTGCTACTACAACACTGATTGGCTCCTGGCTGATTGGGAGTTGGTCGAACTGGCAGAGGAGTTCAAAACCATGCCTATCAGCCTGATCAATCCTCCACCATGGCACACATGAGGGGTTTGCAAGGCTACCCTAAGGAGAGTGTACTTACTATTGGGAGGCTATCTTTGACTTCCCATGTAAACAGTGGAAGGATTAAGGAGGAGCAGATGGAAATATCCAATGGCAATGAAAGTGTGGGTTGGGGAATGAAAATATGTTCTAACACTGGTGTTGAAGTAAAGCGAGGGATTGCAAACCATTGCTCTAGGACCCCTCCCAGGTGTTAACACTGCCACAAAGAGGGCTGTGCCCATTGACATTCTCCATGAAAAGAAAGGGGGATGGCAGCTGCACAATGAGTTATCAAAGTAATCCTAGTAAATGACATTACTAGGTGGAAATGAATGAAAATGAATGAGGGTGGCTGGTGCCCATGTCCTCATAGTTATCTGAGAGACAAGGATATGAGACTTCCAGATGAGGAGGTGTAGCTGTATATTTCTTTGGTCCTGATGGAATCCACTTCGGCTTGTAAGACTGTTGCCTGAGGCCGGGAAGGAGAAGGTCTTAAAGAGGTTATAACGAAAAGGTGTGTAGCAGGTAGGGAAACTTCTGGTGTTTATGTCAAAGTAGACACCAACCTCCTTTTTAATCAAAGAGGGACTTAGCAGCAAGTGAGAAAGATTGAATAGGTGGTACGCTGATAAATGCCTGCACAGTAATGGAAGCCATTAGAATTTAGGCTTTCCAATGACTGCACTGGCATAGGAAATTTTGCCTGGAGGGATGGGCACTGCAGTGAGCTTTCTCGCCTCTGGATAAGAGATGTTATTAATGATTTTCAGGCATTGTACTCCTTCCACTTGGAATAGTCCAGGGAGAATGCTGGATGGTCATTACTACAGTTCATGCAAAATGCCTTTTCAGTTGTGAAGACTATATAAAGGTGATCTCGACTGCCACAGCGAGCACCTGTAGGTTTGCTCCAGAACACTATGTGGCATGTCTTTTTTTTGTGTGTTCACTGCAGAGGAAAGATGTTGAGAAGCTAGGATTGTCAGAATTATGGTTCAGTGTCTGTGGTCCTCACCCACCATGGAGCTCAACAACAGAATGCACAATTGGGTGCAAGCCCTGCATGAACATTAATGTTGAAACCCGGTTTTTTAAAACTGGGTTTCAATCAATTTTTAAAATTTCCCAAAAAACCGAAAATCGGAAACAAAAAATAGTTTTTTTTATTGATTTCTTTATTTGACAACAGTAATGTTTTATTTTTTATAAATGATTTTTATAGAAAGAGAGAGAGAAGGAGAAAGAAAAAAATGAAAAATGAACACATTTCAAGACCATTCAAAATAATAAACGAACGCATTAATGAATTTTTTTCCGTTCCAATTTTATATACATATATATATATAGAGAGAGAGAGAATGAAGGCCTATGTGAACAACTCATTTTATGAAACAAATTGCAATGGTAATAGTTTTATATTGTAAACCATCATCATCATCCTCAAGCAGCCATGGGCTACAAAGGTCCAATCAGACCGTGCAGTTTAGTTCTCCAAGCATATCTGTCCTGAACTACATCTGCTACATCTGGCCACTGCACACCAATTCTAACAAGGTCCAGTTTGACATTGTCTGCCCTCCACATCCTAGGTCTCCCCTTCTTTCTGAGACCTTTAGGCATACTGTTCATAATCCTATTCGCCAATCTATAATTATTCATACGGGAAACATGGCCAAACCAACGGAGTCTCTCTCTGCACAATATGCTGCTTAAAGGAGGTTGAAGACTCCTTTGCCTAACCTCATCATTAGTTACAAAGTTGAACCACTTAATGCCCAAGATACTGCATAAGCATCTAGTTACCTGTTATCTTGTTACAAAGTGTCGAAGTTTCACTACCATAACTAATCCTAGAAAAACCAAACTATTATACAGTCTGATTTTAGTCTTTAGGTGTATACCACTATTTCTCCACATTCTCCATAGATTCTTAAAAGTCTCAGCAGCAATCCCTATTCGTCTGTTAATCTCATGCAGCACATCACCAGTATCTGTTATATAGCTTCCAAGATAATTAAACTCTGACAAGTACTCATGACGGCAAACACTCAGATTAACTGAATCACAGCCTGCCTACTCTACTACCAGTCTCATCAACAGCTCGAATGAAAGAGTTCTTGTCATCAACATCATTTGCCAGAAGGGTTAAATAATCAGCATAATCTAAATCAAAAATTTCCGTATCTCCAGACCATTTAAGGCCAAAAACTTTCCCTTGCAGTGAATTTCGCATAACATAATCAATAACAGAACTAAAGAGTAAAGGAGACAATATGTATCCTTGTCGAATACCAGAAGCAATGCTAAACCAATTACTACAAGCCTTACCAACTCTCACACGACTCAGTGTTATTATAGAGAGCTTGCACTAACTTGTCTGATATGATCTCACAATCAACCACAAATTATAACAATCAACAGAGTCGAAAGCCTTTTTGAAATCAACAAAGCTAGCAACCAAAGGTTGCTGAAATTCTAAACATTTCTCAAGAATCTGCCTAAGTGAAAATATCTAATCTACACACACCCTAACACTCCTGAATCCACATTGCTCATCAAGCAATTGACTGTCAACCAGATTCTTAATTCTATTAAGCACAATCATGGAAAGAACTTTACCTGGAACAGAGAGTAGGCTGATACCCCTATAGTTATCACAAGAACTGCTATCACCTTTTTTGAAAATAGGGATAACAATAGCTCTGGTAAAATCCTTAGGAACCATGCCTTTATCATAAAAGATATTCAGAATTTCAGTCATCCAAGTGGTAACCAAAACATTCCCAGCTCTAAGCATTTCGGTAGTAATTTCATCTACCCTTGGGGATTTATGTAGTTTAAGTTTAGAAACAGCCACAATAACTTCAGATTGTGTCATAGGGCCAACATTAAAGCCACCAATTCATCTATCATCATTGCAAACAATGGGAGTAGAACTAACCACATTGTTTAGAACATAACTGAAATGCTCAGTGCACCTAGCCATTACAGAATCCTCACCTTCTATAACCTTACCTTGTTTATCCTTCAATCCCTGTATACCTGTCCTTTTTCTACCACACAAAACGTTAACTATCTGGTACAGCTTTCTGCTGTTGTGCTGATTAACTGCTTCCCTGGCTTTGTCAGCCAAGCCAAAGATTTTTATCAGTAGCTAACTATCTGTTATATGTTTATTAAGATCTCTGTAATGCTTTCTATTAGGACTAGTAGGGTATTGAAGATTTAAATGAAGATAAGTATGATGTGAACAAGGTCTATATTTGGATCCCATGTTTGAGATAAATTTTGCCACAAATGAGACACCACAACTTAGTGTAGATAATTTGAGAGTAATTAAGAAACTCAGAAAAATCTGCTAAATGTTTCACCAATGTCTTTGAATAATGACAAGCTTCAAGATTTCGTAAAGGAGGAATTCAATGGAGAAGAAAAAAATGTTATATTAGACTGCAAGACAAGGTGGAATAGTCTCCTTTCTATGATTGAATGATTTCTAAAGCTAACGAACAGCATTTCTAAGGCTCTGCGATAGGGGTTCTCAACGTGGGGTACACGTACACCTTGGGGGTATGTGGTTAAATTATTTTGGGGTACACTGTGGGGAGCTTAAACATCGCTAGATATATGTTATATATATATATGTTTTATTTTATTCCCATTGTTATACTATAATTATAGTTTTATCTATCTATAAAGGAGTACTCCAGTTACATATATATTTGCAGGGGGTACATGAAGCATAAAAGGTTGAGAACCACTGCTCTATGAGTAGCTTCAAAAGAAATTGTCTTTGAGGAGAAATGGAATTTGTTAGATAACCTTGATGAAACTCTTTGTCCACTTGAATTTGTTTTGAAAGTTCTATGCTCTGAAGAAGCAAATTTACTTAAAGATGACATGCTTATGAAAACTTGCTTTAAGAAAGTAGACAATAGGGAAAAACCTATTGTTGCCAATCTCAAAGAATGCCATATCAAACGCTATTCATCAAGAGACAAAAGGAAGTAATTTCATTGTTGAGATATTTAACAAATCCAGAGGATTTTAAAAATGAATTGTCTGATTTATTCTCTTTAATATCCAGGCAAATAGTAAAGAAAATCGCAGAACATACATTTCTTGGCTTTTTCTAATGAATGGCAAGCCATCGAGGTAGATGATAATGCAGAGTCAAAAGTGCAAGGTGCAGCTAGCATTGCTAAAACTGACAAATATGATGACTTATTGCACGAGTATTTGAGTGAAAAGAATAAATTAGAAATGCTGCCTATGAAAGATTCCAGAGGTTATAATGTCAATGATGAATTTAAATACTTTGAAACCATATTAAAAAAGAGTAAAAATTTAGAGCTTTTACATAATGCATTACTTACCGCTAAACCAATGAATCAAAAAGAGGCTTTTCGGCTGCGGACTCTTTTTTTTTATCTAAGCTTCATTCAAAAAAGACAGATAATACCCTTAATGCTCTTTGTCTCTTACGATGTCATTTTTAACATAACGATAAAATCTAAATTTCATTTTATATTATTTCTTACAAGAAGAGCCTATATTTTGTTTTCTAGGTAAAAGTCTTTTATTAAAAACTTTTATTTCAATCGTTTTTTCCATAATAGAGATAAATTTTAATTTATTTTTTATAAAATTTTTTACAAATAGTTTAATTTTTCTTTTCTAAGTATATGTTTTTTATTAATTTTTTTGTTTTAAATTGTCTGCATGATGCACTATTTTGGCTAAAATAAAATACGTCAATTTTGTCATTTTCTTTTTCATATGCATGCGCATGATGCTGCCTTTTAGCCATTTTTTTTACCAAAAAATTGACGATAAACTACGATTGTTAAGAGTTAAGTCAGTACCTTTCATTTTGGCTTTTAAAGATTACTATACTTTTCGGTTAAAACCAAATTTTAAAAAACAGATCGATTAAAACCGTTTTTAGATTTTTGATGAAAAATGGAAGTGTAAGGAAACTTGAAAACCCGTTTGAAACCTGGCCATGGGCAAGATACGGCATTGAACATTTGGCCCTAGAAAGTCCAGCTTACCAGCTAATTAATCTTTGGGGAATTACCAAGAATTTCCAGCTTACCTGAAGCAAGGCCAAAGCAGTGTGTAGCAGTGATCTTATAATCATTGCCAGCCCCCATAATGAACAGGCTCCCCAATGAGAAGCCAAGACAAAGGGGACCCCATTATTCATGAGCTGAGGACAGAAGAGAACCTCCAAGCAGCTACCAGGATTCTCCTTTCAAGGTACAAAGGTTGCACTACATGGGGAAATAGCCGTCAGAATTTAGGACTTTGTGAATGTGCTTGAACCAACTAAAAATTTGCACTGCGGGGCACTGCAGTGTATACCTATTCTGTATAGGTGTCTTAATTCTACATGACACCTATACAGAATCCACTTTTAGGATGTTCTTTCATCATTAACCAGAGATATTATAATTGAGTTGAAAATCTTATGAATTGAGCTACATTTGACCCACACACTTATTTGCCCACCCCTGTTTATATAAATAAAAACAGTGCCAGTACATATTGGTGCATTTAACAACATGCACTTCATAAGGTTTTATTAGAGATTTAGTACATGACTGAGAAAAATTAACACTCACATGCAAAGCAAAATTCAAGCAAAAGCGTAAAAAACTTAATCTGAAAGAAAATATAATTTTACCTTTCCCTGTTACAAACCAGGGCACCAATCACAGCAGAAGATGGAGGTAAAGAGCAAATAACAATATGTTAACATAGGTACACTACAACTGTTATAATACAAATTTATAAGCATATATTTGTTGCATATTTTTAATTGCTTACACATAAATAAATCTATCAAGGCAGAAGTATCTAAATTTTACATTTTACACATATACTGTACTTTATCAACCCCCCCTCCCAAACAAAAAAAAAGGCTTACCTAATATACATTCAAGTGCAAAAGTTGCATATGGGTTAAGCTTAATAATTTTGAAAAAATATAAAGAATTAAAAATCGAGCATTTAGTTACTCTTGTTACATCATGTAATGAATACATAAATCAGAAGTAAAACTGCTCCAGAGGCTCCAAAACATGCAAATGAACCATTAGTACAAAAGGCATTCTACAGTGGTGGACTGACAGCTCACTACCAGCCACTTCCACAAATGGTTTTTTTAACAAGGACATTTTGTTATCTGAGATCATTATATGTAATTATATAAAATTGTAGGTATAAACACAGTGTGCAAAATTAAGATTAATATTACTCTATAAACACTGTAGGTGCTATACCAGTCATGTGGTATGGGAAAAAACATATAGTAAGATAGTTGTATATCTGAAGGTAAGTTCAGGTTAATTAGTCATACCTGTATTGGCTTCATTACTTAGTTCTTCTTGAGACAGCCTCTTCAGTTGTACACGGTGGAAAAAATCTAGAATGTATGCTTCCTCACAGAAGCAGGTGATTCACAGGTCTTTCTCACTCATTGGAGACAGAGTTGTTTTATGGTGTTATTAATAAGCACTCTGCATCCTCAGTAGCAGATGCTGTGGTGAATAGTGAATCACTAGGTATCAGAGGATTCTGACTTTACATCCCTATTAGTATACTAACACAGTTGATTAAACACGATATTTGTGACTAGGCATTGCTATGTGTTTCATGCTGTCCACTCTGTCAGGCAAGTACTGTCCATATATGTATGCAATATATGTATGCTGTCCATATATCCAATGTAGCAGGATGTATTGGAAACCTTGAGGTGATGTTGGGTAGGGTTGTTTTACCTCTGAGCGGTACTTTTTTTGCACACAATGGGCTAAATGGCCCAGTCACAAGGACCCCAAAGGCTCAGAGAAGGTTTTGGGAAGAGACCCACTGGAACAGCTGTAGGGAGACAGATGGTAGCCTTGATGGGAGGCAACCATCCAGTGTGTTCTTTAACATGCACAGGGTAGGACTCTCCCACACATGGGGCCATGGTTTAACATCCCATCCAACGGATGATGGCTATTCAAAGCCCATCTGTATCCCCTACTGACTAACGGCAGGGAGGCGAGTCTTGCAGAGAAAAATTACTATGCTGGCCCAGGTGGACTTGAACCTGGGAACTGCAGATTACAAGCCTGGCATGCCACTCCCACCCCTCCTGATGTTTTTTTTAAGTACCATTGGGCTGTTTTTAGCAGTGGGTTTGGGATAGATAGGTCTCTTTCACTTTAGACTATTTCAACTGATTACTACATATAGTCTGCTGACAAAGTATTGGGTACTCGTCTACTTTTCTTATTTATTGACATTTTATTAAATTCTTACCTGACTGTTATTAGATTATATAACTTGCATTATATATATATTGATTCCCAACTGTTATTAGACAATTTGCCAAACTTGTTCAACCTAGGGCATTACTTCCTAGTAGAAAATGCTAGAAGTGTTTCTTTTTGGGAATATTATGTTGTTCAGAATAAGATGAAAATAAGAAAGTCACTCACTCTCAGTAATAAATCAATCAAATCACTCTCAATAATCAATCAATAGTAAATATACAGATTACCTATTGACACAGGAGTAATTAAATCAATAAATACTTTTTTTGGGGAAAAATGAGTTAGTCAATTTGCAGGACCTGTCTATCTCACAATTTTAATGGATTCAATATTAGTCTGGGTTTGACTAAGAATCTTCCTATGGCTGCTTTCCCCTCCTTTTATCAGGATTTTTTTCTTACTTTTATTTGCATTTTTGTTTTTTGAAATTTTGGTCTTTTATGATTCTGTTGGATTAACAATGCCAGCTTTACATATTCCATACTTCTGTGACTATTATTTTTGGCAGCTTTTTTATAATGTAAAAAGACAGTTTCCTTTTCATCACTGAATATGCAATTTTTTCCCATTTTTATTTACCCCATTTCTTGTTCAAGTCATTAAATGTGGTTATTAACTGATGTACTTAAATAAAAACAGATTTTTACCAGCATGCACCAGAGCCCTCTCATTTACTTTCTTGACGGTGAAGGCATTTTTGAAATGATAAGTCCTGGTAATGAAATATCCTTTTATTGAAAAGACAGGAAGAAAATGTATGACAGCCAATTGCATCTATTTTTGTTGTTTACCCATAAACTGCATATTGGCTATTGCCATTTTGTTAAAAATATCACAAAGATATCATTTGGCTGACTCATTAAGGTCACGGAATACCAATAGCATATCATTGGAAAAATGAAAGCTGGGATCATTCAAGCTAATGTAGCTAAATGTATCTTTAATGATAATCTACATGCTCTGGAAACAATTTCATGATATAGATGATATCATCAGAAGACTAGTACAAGGTTGTCCAAAAAATCAGAACATATCAAAATAGCTATTATGGAGTGGTTTTCATGACAGGTATCATAGAGCACTGAGTTTCTAAACTTGCTTCATCCATAGGAAGAATTTCATGTGGATGGTTTCTAGAAGGTTTCAGGAAAGTATTATATGGTTTTTGACATGGCTGATATATTGCGTATCACTTAGGGACATTTTGCTTATGGGCAGTAAAGAGAACATAATTTTTAATTAAAATGTTTAATGAAGAATTAGAATTCAAATTAATTCACAAAGATGGCACATCTTTATAGTCACAGAAAATATGATTATAAATATCGTAGACTGTTATTTTGGGTACTAACAGTCCTAGGATATAAATATTTACTATCTGCATACAGAAGCCTTGAGAGCTAATAGTGGTGTAAATTATATGATAAATTTTGATATTTATCATATATATATATATTTATATTTATCATATCCCCCCCCCCCCCCTGTGTTTGTGTACGGTCTTATGCACACATGTGTAGACATGTAGGTATCAGGGTAAAACAATCTTGCATGGTCTGGGTTGTATAAATTCTTGATGGAGTCAATGAAATTGTATGAACTTGTTGTATAATCAGTTTTTGGAAACATAGGAGAAGATATTTCTTCAAATAATTTTCTTTGAGTAGATAAGAGGTTTATAGTAAATTGGTGGTTCACGACATTTTTTAAAGATGATTCATTTTTAAATAAATTTGCTAGTTGAACCTTTCGTAAGAAGGTCAAATTCAATCTGAGTGCTGACTTTAAGTAACTAACTATTTTTTGTGGGCAATTTTTTTCTTGGCAACTGATTTATGTGTAATGTGTATGAATAGGGGTGTAACAAAAGATTAAGGTTTGAGGGGAAGGAGAAATCGAAAATTTTCTAACTCGAAAATCAAATTTTGCCAACTAAGAAAATAATGTCTCTGTCAGGTTTGCACAACTTGCATTTTGCCATGTAACTTCCAATTTTGACAACTGACCCTAATTTCACTGAAGTAATCTCAACATTTACATCTCGTCTGAATTGTAGCAAAAGTCAGTGTGATTTTTCCCAATTCCCTTTCATTCGGCCAACTTTCCTTAATTTCACAAAATCAATCCCAATCTTTACATCTCTCCTGAATTTGTCAAGTCACTTCAAATTTTTATCAAGTTACCTCGATTTGGCCAACTCTTTTTAATTTCACGAAAACAATGCCAATTTTCCCAACTTGCTTGTATTTTAAAGTGAATTCAAATTTTTCCAACTACCCTAGATTTTGCAAGACTTCTCAATTTTGCCAACTCTCCTTAATTTCATAAAACGAATCCCAATTTTCACAACTCATCTGCATTTTGCCAACTCTTCTAAATTTTTCAAAGTTTCTCCTTGATTTTGCCATCTCTCATTAATTTCACAAAAACAATCAATTTTTTTTATCTCTCCTGAATTTGTCAAGTCACTGCAAATTTTTCCAACTCCCCAAAATTTTGCCAAGTTTTCTCGATTTTGTCTACTCTCCTTAATTACACGAACCCAATGGGTTCATGTATCGAACCCCCTGGCCTGTAAATGGTAGCTAGGCGTAAACTGGAAGGAAAGCTGTGTACCAATCCCTAGTGATGATGCACAGAACCGGCCAGGTCTAGCACCTAATGTCCGACCCCACCTTCTCGTGGTGCAGGCCGTTAGTACCTTTCAAAAGAGATATTCTCTTTTGGATGGGAACGGAAGGGGAGGGCTGCCAGTTCAATATGGCCTACTGATCTGGTCATCTATGGCCACTTTTTTCTTTTTTTTCAAACCTGCTGAGGAGTGGTCAACTTAACAGGGCCCTGGTGCTGACCACTTATACTTACTAGAATGGACTTGTTTATGGATTTGAGTTTGATTATGGATCCTGGACTTGCTGCTCTGGTGGGCCTCTGTTGAGGGAGAATGTGCCACTGTGTTTTCTGTTTGTTTCTGGGTTGCCAGCCCTAAGTGAACAGAGCAATGGGATACCTTATATCAGCTGCTGGATAATCCTAATCAGAGGCCATCGCAGATACCTGAACCTTACTTAGCTAGTTGGGCATCGTCAAGCCTAAACTGGTGTAATGTGTCTCGGGCAGGCCATACGCCTCTTGAAAAAGTCCGCTTGAAAAGGTGGTGCCTGAAGTTCCTACCAGCATCGATGACTTCAGCCTTTAGCAGAGGAGGAACAGGTCTTTGCCCCATGCCTGTGATCAGGGGCTGTTTGATATTGTTGGCCATACCAATCTCAATAAACCTAATTTCTTTAAAAATCCTACTAATCATTTTCTTTCTGCAGGAACGTGAGGACATTACATAGAGATTATTCTCTTGATGTCCTCATGCAGGAATTCCAGCACTATAACCTAGATATTCTAGGCTTGCAGCAGACCAGATAGACAGGTAAAGATGAAATGCTTAAAAATAACTTTAAATTTCTCTTTACAGGGAGGTAGGATGGAAAGCATCACCAAGGAGTGGGTCTGCTGCTCAGCAGACATGCTAATGATGCTCTTCTAAGATATGAGTGCATTAATGAAAGGTTTCTTACAGCAAAATTTCAGACAAGCATTAAAGACTTGAATGTTATCTGCTGTTATGCCCCCACTGAGGATGCCAATGAGGATGAGAAGGATAGGTTTTACGGACTACTTCGGGATATTTTGAATTCTGTCAAGAAAGGAGATATTACCCTTGTTCTAGGTGACTTCAATGCCAAAGTTGGTACTGACTCTGACCTTTGGGGAGGGGTGATAGGCCCTTTTGGTATTAGTAGCTGCAATGGCCAATGTCTCCTACAGGTAAGTAAACTCAATGGGTTTCAGAATAACTAACACATATTACAAACATGCGACATACATAAATACACATGGGTTTCACCTGATGGGCTGCATAGGAATATGATTGATTATATATTAATTAACAGCAAATGGGCTAGTTCTGTTAGAAATACCAGGGCATATAGGGGAGCTGAAATTGGATCTGACCATTACCTTATTAAAAGTGTCTTGCAACTTAAACTTAAAAAGTGTTGAGCTAAATTTAAAAAAATTTACCTTTAATACTGAAGCTCTGAAAGACCCAGTTATAGCTAAAGCTTACCATGATAGGTTACTTAGTCATTATGACAGTCATGGTTTGCATAATACTGAACTTGAGGAAGAATGGAGCCATTTTAAGCAGGCTTTTTTGGAAACCAACAGTACTCTTTTAGGAATTGTTTGATTGTTTGGGGTTTTTTGGCACATAAGCTACTGAGGCTATAATGTGCCAAACGAGATAAATAGAAGCTAAAAGTCAAGTACCCTTGAACCAAAGTTAAAACCAAGTGCTGTAAAAGGCAAAAGATGAAACCAACAAGATGTATATATATATATAACAGAAAAACAATAAAAACAAGATGTAAAGATAACAAACCAACAAGATATATACAGTAAAAAACAACCCAACTGTAAAGCCTGGGTTAGATATAAAAAATACAAGGTAAAATAGAAGTCGATTAAAATAGCCACAATGCTTCAAAAAGGTAAAAACTGGCGGTAAAACACAATGATCAGATAAAAGATGTCCGAGTGTAAGAGGCTCGGACATAAAATTATGAAAGTTAAAATACATTTTACGTTCGAAATTAAAAGCTTGACATTCAATTAAAATATGCTTCACAGTTAAAATGGTGTCACAAAACTCGCACTTATTGTACGTCGTCCGCCAGAAGAAGAAACGAATGAGCAATAAACGAATGACCCAAGCAGAGCCAAGCAAGTTCAACTTCCTCCTTGCGATTCCTGCGGTAACAAGACTGCCATGGTTTGATGATAGGTTTGATCTCAAAGAGCTCGTTCGTAAGCTGTTCTGACCAAGATCTCTGCCACTGTGTCCGGAGCTCGATGGTAAAACGCTGCCGGAAATCCAGATAGGGAACCGGCAACGGAGAGTCGGACAGGGGCGTGGCTGATCTAGCAGCAGAATCTGCCATATCATTGCCCCTGATTCCGACGTGACCAGGCACCCAACAGAAATGGATGGTGGTGGTGGTGGCTGCCAGACGATGTAGCTGCTGGCGGATTTTAGTAAGAACTGGGTGAGGCTGATGCCTCACCGAGATCAAAGCCTGTAGCGAGGTAAGCGAGTCGGTGTAAAGCACACACCGACGATGTTTAGTCGCCACGTGGTCCAAGGCGAGGCTGATAGCGTGCAACTCTGCAGTGAAGATGGAACACTGCAGTGGGATCTGGTCTGCAATGATTACATCACAGCAGACTATGGCCGATCCCACTGAAGTGCCGGACTTCGAGCCATCTGTAAAGACAGGCAAGAAGTCCGGGTGCTCAGCACGATGGCTGGCAAAGAGTTGCCGGTACACAGTCGGGTGTAAAGGCCTTCCCCGTCCTGCACAGGGAAAAATCGCAGGAAGGGGAAACAGCGAGCCATGGTGGAAGTGGCTCAGCTGTCGACTATGCAACGCTATCGAGACTGGTGTTGATGTCTCTGAGGTAATGATCTCTAATGATGAGGTTAAGCAAAGGTGTTGGCTACCTCCTTTAAGCAGCATATTGTGAAGAGAGAGAATCCGTTGGTTTGGCCATGTTGCCCGTATGGATAATTATAGATTGGCGAATAGGGTTATGAACAGTGTGCCTAAAGGCCTCAGAAAGAGGAGGAGACCTAGGATGTGGTGGACAATGTCAAACAGGACCTTGTTAGAATTGGTCTGCAGTGGCCAGATGCAGATGTAGCTCAGGACAGATATGCTTGGAGAATTTAATTGCACGGTCTGGTTAGACCTCCATAGCCCAAGGCTGCTTGAAGAAGATGATGATGATGATGACTCTACTACCATTCTCAAGAACACCTAAAATGAAAATGTTCATCTCGTCAACATCATTTGCCAAAAGGACTAAATCATCAGCATAATCAAAATCAGAAGCAGCTTATTAATTTTCAGGTTTTCGACACTTCAAGGAAAAAATTGTTAACAACAGTTCAAATCGAACTTGCGAGCTTAAATCTGGGAGTTGCTTCAGCAAAGAGTAATGTTAATAGAAAAATCAGAAATACCATATATTGTGTAACAAATGGCAATCAGATAGCTTTAACAAATTATTTAAATCCTGGTTTAATAAAATATGCATCAAATGAAAAAGGAAAGTATTATTACAAATCTAAATAATGTATTTTTATAACATATACATAAGAAATTTTTCAAAGAGCAATTTTAACTTTTTTAAATCGATTTTTTTTATTGTACTAAACACTAATACAAACATCCTTGGCCTCTCATTTCAGATTCTGCCAATGTATACATGGGACCTTAACATGGGAGGGGTTAACAAACTATACACTGAATGCACTAATTATTATATACACCTACCTAATAACCTGTTGCTCCACCTTCTGAACTCACCAGCAGCCAGACATCTTGGTAAGGACTCAAAGAGGTGTTGAAAATAATGAGAGGTGGTATTGTCACCCATGTAGCAAGGATTGCCTGTCATAGAGCATCCACAGTTGCCAATGGTGGTTGGTAGCTCGAACAGATCTTTGAAATTCATCCCACAAATTCTCAATGAGATTGAGTTCTGGCAATTGAGGGGGCCCATTCGAATGTGGTAAACTTACTGGAATGCTGCTGGAGCTAACTGGTCGCCACTCAGGAAGTATACGGTGTGGTATTGTCCTGTTGAAAGATGGCATCGTGGTGTGGAAAGAAAATCATTACGAATGGGTATAGATGGTTGGCGAGGATGTTCACATACCTTGTGCCAGTGACAGGTCTTGACAGGCACGAGGGGCCCCAAGGTAGCCTCATGTAAATGCAACCCAAACTGTTACCCACCTCCACCTGCCTGTACAACCCCAACTTGGCAAGCAGGGTCCATCGCTTCATGTGGTTTCTGCCACACATGCATCTCCCATTGCGTTACAGAGTTAAAATCATGATTCATTAGACCACATGACATGTTTCCAGTCCTTCACACTCCAGTTGAGATAGACTTTTTCAAACTGCAACCTAATCTTTCAGTGCATTGCAGTCAACAAGGGGACACGAAGTGGATGTTGCCCACCATAGCCTATTTTTTCCATGGTACGACAGATAGTCTTTGTGCATAAGCATGTGGATGTACCCTCATCCAATTCTGACGTTATCTGCTCCACAGTAGCCATGCACTTCCTTGAATGATGTGAGGCAGTCTGTGATCCCCTCAAGAGTCAATTGCATATTTACATCCACATTTCTCCCACTGGTTAAAAGTTTTTCCATTATTCACGGTCTTAGTATACACATGTGACAGTCTGACATGGAAATCCCAACAGTTAAGTAGTTGAGGTGATTGAACAACCAGACTTCCTCACACCTACTATCTGGCCACAGTCAAACTCGCTTATTTCACTGCTTTTACCCATGATTACCTTTTTGTGACTGCTTTGCAATGCACAGAGACCTATTCTATTTATAGAAATTGCCAGTTTCAGCATCCCACATCACTGGGCACAATACTTCTACTTTGCATATTGTTATCGGGGTATATTCAACGATCAACCAATACATTAAAACAACCTCTGTGTTATGCAAAGAAACGCACGTGTAGCCAATCAGTGTCACATGCCACGAACGATATATATATATATAATACCTGGATCAGAGCTCTCGCAGGCAATATTTCGTTTCATCTCAACATGGGAAAGTCAAAGGATTTATCCGATTTTGACAAAGGCCAGATCATTATGGCAAGACACCTTGGTAAGAGCATCTCCAAAACAACAACACTGGTATGCTGCTCATGCTATGCAGTAGTACCTATCAAAGAAGGTCCAAAACAGGTGACACTTCGAGTCGTAGGTCAGCCACGCCACATTGATGCTAGAGGTCAGCGCACACTATCTCATCTTGTTCGCAGCAACAGGAGGGCTACTGTGGCTGACATTACCCATAATTTCATTTGTGCGAAAGGGCCCAATGTGTCCACACAGTTCATCATAAGCTCTTGGATGGAAGATGGAACACTGCAGTAGGATCTGGTCTGCAATGATTACATCACAGCAGACCATGGCCGCTCTCACCGATGTGCCGGACTTTGAGCCATCTGTGAAGACAGGCAAGAAGTCCGGGTGCTCAGCATGATGGCTGGCAAAGAGTTGCCGGTACACACAGTCAGGTGTAAAGGCTTTCCCCGTCCTGCACAGGAAAAAATCACAGGAAGGGGAAACAGCGAGCCAAGGTGGAAGTTGCTCAGCTGGTGGAAGTTGCGATGCTATCGAGACTGATGTTAATGTCTCTGAGGTAGCCTCGGACACGCAAACCAAAAGGACGAATGGCAGTCGGCCGATTTGTGTAAAGCATTTGCCACTTCGGACTGAAAACGCAGTCCCAAGTGGGATGGCCAGGCAGGGATTGCAATTTAGATGCATATTGTAGGGACAACTGCTGACGGCGAAGAGATAAAGGTTTGTCGGTCTCAACGTAAAGACTCTGGACTGGTGAGGTGCGGAAGGCTCCCGTGCAAACACGGAGTGCCTTGGTGATGGAGGGGGTCCAGCACCTTCACCACCGAATCCTGGGCGAAGTCGTACACCTGGGATCCGTAGTCCAGTTTCGATTGGACAAGTGCACGGTAGAGGCGGAGCAAAGAATATCGGTCCGCCCCCCAAGAAAGGGAGGAGAGGACCTTGACGATGTTCAATGCCTGCGTGCACTTGGACCTGAGATGACGTATGTGTGGTAAAACGGTCAATTTCCGATCGAATATGAGACCTAGAAACTTGGTCTCCACCACAACTGGAATGATGTTATCCCCAAGCCGCAGCTCGGGATCCAGGTGAAGATTACGCTTGTGGCAAAAGTGCACACAAGCAGTCTTCTGTGGGGAAAACCGAAACCAGTTTGCCGTCGCCCAAACCAAAAGATAGTTCAGGGCAATTTGCAGTTGACCTTTTTCAGTGACCCTCATGCTGGATGAAGAGCAAAAGATGCTAAAGTCATCAACATAGAGGGCATTGCCTACTGATGGAGGAAGTTGTCTACTAATTGAATTAATCTTGACAGCGAAAAGCGTAACACTCAGAATGCAGCCATGTGGCACCCCGTTCTTGGGGGTACAGCCGCAACAGAGTGTTACCGATATGTACACGAAAAGAACGTGTCGATAAGAAGTTGGAGATGGAGATCGGCATGTGATCTCTCAAGCCGAAGCTGTGAAGGTCACGAAGAATGCCGAATCTCCAAGCCATGTCGTATGCCTTTTTGATGTCGAAGAAAATTGACACCAGGTGCTCTCTTCGTAAAAATGAATTTCTGATAGCCGATTCCAGGTGTATCAGATGGTGAAGAGTTGACCGTTGCCTGCGAAAGACACACTGGGTGTTGGAAAGAAGGTTGTGATGGTCTAAATACCACGAGTCTGGCATTTACCATTCTTTCCAACACGCAGCTCGTCAATGCAATGGGACGATAATTTGAAGGAATCTTGGAATCCTTTCCCGGTTTCGGAAAGGCCAAGATGATGGCCTCCCGCCAGGAGTCCGGAAACTGCTCCTTGAGAAAAATGCGATTGAAAAGATGGAACAGCCGATCCTTACTCGATGGTGAAAGATGTTGGAGCATGGCATAATGGACATTGTCAGGCCCTACAGCAGAGGCACGAGAGGAGTGCAGAGCAAGGCGAAGCTTCTCCGCTGTGAATGGCCTGTTGTAAGGCTCCAGGCCATTCGAGTGGAAAGACAGTGGAGAGCACTCTGCCCTGCCCTTCTGGGCCAGAAACTCGGGGAAGTAAGAGGAAGATGAAGAGATGGAGGAGAATGACTCCCCCAGAGTGTCGGCAATTGCTTTGGGATCAGCAATTGCCTGTCCATTGTGCTCCAGGATCGATAACGAGTGGGACGTGTAGTTCCCACTCATCTTCTGGACTTTATCCCACACGACCTTAGAACTAGTCGTGCGGGTGATAGAAGATGTATACTTGATCCAAGATTCCTTCTGGCGTCGGACGAAACGCACTTTCGCCCTGGCGCGTTTGAACTTTTCGAGGTTGGGGGACGTCGGATATCTCCGAAACACCCCCCAAGCCTTGTTCTGAGCCTTACGAGCTGCGGTGCAATCTGGATTCCACCACGGTTTCGGAAAGCAAGGAAACCATGTAGAAGTTTGAGGAATTGTTGATGCAGCTGCATCTATGATACAGTCCGTTATCTCTGCTACTGCCACAGTGATTGGCTCCTGGCTGACAGAGTGGTCATTGAGCTCAGGGAGGAGCTCGAAACCACCCCAGTCAGCCCGATCGAGACTCCACTGCGAGACACGTGAAGGCCTGCAAGGCCCCTCCACGGGAGATGGTGCACACCACTGGGAGGTGGTCGCTTCCATAGGGGTTGTCCTCGACCTCCCATGTAAAGAGTAGAAGGATCGAGGAGGAGCAGATGGTGAGATCAATGGCAGTGAAAGTGTGGGTTGGGGAGTGAAAATACATACTGACACCAATGTTCAACAGGGAGAGCGATGAATCCTAGAGCCACTGCTCCAGGACCCCGTCCCTCCCATTGGTGTCGGCACTTCCCCAGAGTGGACTGTGTCTGTTGAAGTCCCCCATAATGAGGAAGGGGGACGGCAACTGCAAGACAAGATCATCAAGGTCTTCCTGGAAGACAATGCTCCCAGGTGGAAGATATACAGAGCAGACAGTCAGGGAGAACACCGTAGAGGCGGAATGCTACTGCCTCTAAGTTGGTGGTGAGGGGAATGACCTGGAATGGAGGATTTGGATTGGATTGTTTTACCTCTGAGCGGCACTTTTTTGCACACCATGGGCTAAATGGCCAGGCCACAAGGACCCCGAAGGCTCAGAGAAGGTTGGGGGAGGGGACCCACTGGAACAGCTGTTGGGAGACAGATGGTAGCCTCCCGTCAAGACCATCCAGCGTGTTCTTTAACGTGCACAGGGTATGGCTCTCCCACACACGGGGCCACGGCTTAACGTCCCATCCAACGGACGGCGGCCTTTCAAGCCCATCGGTGTCCCCTACTGACCGTGGGCAGGGCGGGGAATTTTGCGGAGTGGAATGGAGGATGGTTGCTCACAAGGATGGCGACACCCCCGCGAGCCGGACCATCTCCATCCTGGTCCCGGCGAACTAGTGAAAAGTGCCAGATCATGGGATTTGTGACTGGCTGCAAGTAAGTCTCCTGCAGGCACACACAGATGGGCTGGTGTGCCTGAAGAAGGGCCTTGATGTCATCAAGATTCCTCTGGAATCCACAACAATTCTATTGTAGGAGTGTGGCCATCTCGGGACTTAGAAGAGTGGGTGGACGATGAATTCCCATTCAACTTAACCGTCACAGAGGACAGTTTAGTGAGTAGGGGGTGGTCGGTATCCATGTCCTCGGAATCGTCCGAGGGACATGGATTGGTTACCGCCCTTTGTGGAGGAGTGATAACTTTCTTTTTCAGCCCCAGTGGGGCCCTTTGGTTTGGAAGGTCTTGCTGTCTGAGGATGGGGAGGAGGAGGTCTTCCGGTGGAGGTGGAAGGCTGAGTTGCAGGAATGGAAACCGGGGTTGATGTCAAAGTCGACACCACCCTTGGTTTCACCTGTGTAAGAAGTTACTTAGCTGTGGGCGATAAAGACTCGGTAGGTGGTACACTGATGTCAATCTGCACCGCCACCGAAGTCATTGGAATGATGGTCTTTCCAATGATTGCACCGGCATAGGATACCTTGCAGGGTGGTGCGGGCGGTGCAGCAAATTTTCTCGCTTCAGCGTATGAGATGTTGTTCATTACCTTGAGGCGTTGTACCTCCTTTTCCTCCTTCCACTTCGGACAGTCGCAGGAGTACGCTGGATGTTAGCCACTGCAGTTCACACAGCATGCCTTTTCTGCTGTGCAGTCAGGATCAAGATAATCCTTACTGCCACAGCGAGCACAGGTGGGCTTGCCCAGGGCATGCTGTGCGGGCATGACCATATATCTGACACTGAAAACAGCGCAGAGGGTTTGGGATATATGGCCGAACCTCATAATGTAAGTAACCTGCCTTGATGAAAGAAGGCAGGCGTGGCGTGTTAAATGTCACAATCAGCACCCGGGTGGGTGCCAATTTCCCATCACAGCGTGTCAAAACCCGGTGGACCGCTATTACTCCTTGAGGTGTGAGCTCGGAGAGGATTTCCTCCTCAGTGACTTTGAGGAGGCCCCACTCGTTGATCACACCCACAGAGGAATTCAAAGTTTTATGGGGAGTGACTTCAACAGCCACCCCACCAATTTCTTTAACTTTCAGGAGCAGTTCCAAGTGTTTCGAACAAGCGGTCTCAACCTGCAAGTTGCCAGATTGTAGGCGCTTGACGGATTTTGGCTCTCCCACAAGACCTTTCAAACCTTTATTCACGAAAAATGGGGACATGTCCCCAAGTACCTGATCACCCGTGGAGTGGATGATCAAGAACTTCGGGAGCGAAGACACAAACACAGAAGACAATGGCAATGATAACGTAGACAAGGAAGACGGGGGCTCATGTCGAGCCCTCTTAGCTGCACTGATCGCATTATTTTCATCATTTTCTTTCATTTTTGTTTTTTGTGTGGTTCAGTGCCCGCTGTCCCCACCCTCCACGGAGTCCAACAAGGGGACGCCCAGTCGGGCGCCAGGGATACGCAGGCACTATACCCACACAGACAGTGAGCCAAGCCCTCACAAATAAATAGAAGGAAAATGAAAAGCGAAATGTGCAGAACAAAAACGTTCTACACAAAAGAAACAAAGCGAAAAATATCAAAATTGTGAATGGCCAAACTGGCCTCACAAAGAAAGGATAACGACAAAAGGAAAATAATCTGTGAGGAAACTTGCAAACCTGTACCCGAACCGTGGGCAAGGTTACTCACCGCTCTGCACGGTTGACCCTAGCAGGACCTGCCCACCAGCCGATTGCTCCAAGGGGGGCCACCCCAGGAGCTCCCATTTACCAGAAGCAGAGGCCAAAGCAGTGTATAGCAGAGGCCCCGGAATCCGCTGCCCAGCCACGAGACGGACAGGCTCCCAATGGCAAGGTGGCCAATGGGGACCCTGCCAGTCATGAGCTGAGGAGAGAAGACGGGGACCCCCGAGCAACTACCAGGGTCCTCCTTTCCCAGGACACCGGTCTCCGTGCACGGCAAGTACGCGGGCGAGCGTTTAGGACCGTTAAGGTAACCGAGTCAGCGGAACCTTCACAGGGTGGTCCCCCTCATCGCGTACAGGCGCTCACACCGAGGGGGGGGGGGTAGTAATAGGAACCTGACAAGAACGTAGATTATTAAATTTGTCACTGGGAGTTCCTGTTACTATCCATCCTCTACAGCATGGTATGTAAATCTCTCCTTAATAATTGTTGATACTTGATAGCATAGTCCATGTGTTGAAGTGCTTAAAAACATCTAACAGTGTCATAGAGAATTAAATATATTTAATTTTACCGACTCCCTATGATTTGGCCAAGTCACTCCAAATTTTGCCAACTCCCCAAGATTTTGCCAAGTTGTCCCAATTTTGACAACTCGCCTGTATTTTAATAAGTGGCTTCGAATTTTGCCAACTGCTCCAGATTTTGCCGTTTCCACTTTCCCAACAGCCCTAGATTTGCCAAGTTGCCTAGATTTTGCTAACTCCCCTTAATTTTATGAAAAAGATTACAAATTTTCACAACTCACCTAAATTTTACAAAGTAGCTTCGAATTTTGCCAATTTCAGTTACTTTGGAGGGGAGCCTCCCCCCATCCCCCCATAGCTACGCCCCTGAATGTGAATGGTTTGGTTCAACAGCTTAAGATCTACTTGTTCCAAGGTATATCATAGTTGTTTATCATAATTTCTCTTAAAGGTAAGAAATTTAGGTACTGTATTTTGCCTTTTAACCTGACAAAAAAAAAAATTGGCCAGCTTTGTATTTAGTGTTTTGCATTCTTTCAGGTGTTTGCAGTAAGTTAATTCTTAAAATGCAGGCCATTGAAATGGGAGTGAAAGTCTTCACAGTAATCATGGATCAAGATTGATCCAAAAAGTGTATGTAAGCCCAACAGCAATATCTGCAAGCTACCTATGCCAGAGACTGGGAAGAAGACCCCTAACTGTGGTGGCAACAACCTAAGTAGGAGTGTCCCACAGCAGGTTTTCAACACAAAGGGATAACAGTGATCAAACTACATTAATATTTAGAGAACTCTGTGATATAAGTTAAATATTATTTTCTTGCTGTTATCTGGTATTAATATAATGATGCATTCAATATCTGAGATTAATTTCTCAAGAGGTCATAATTTAGGAGGATTACAAAATTTAGGACCTCTTTCAAGCACTTTTCATAGAATACTGTTTGGTATTTCACTAGATTTAATGATGAAAGGGAATAGGTTTAATGTTGTTTGAGGTTTGGATTCATCACTAGAAAAATATTTGAGCAGTTCTAATATTTTGTTATGTATATTAATAATGTTGATGCTGTAATGAAATAGAATTGAATCCTGTTTGGTCAGTATATCATAAAGTTGGTTTGATGGCCATTTGCTAGTTAACCCTTACAGTGTCTGGTTTCTAAAGCTAAAGTCACTGTGATTGTCAGATATATTTTAAAGTGTTTTCGGAAAAAAAACAGTTTTAGAACCTGTCCTGAAGTAATTAATGAACAGAAATAATTCCAATTAATAAAATGGAAAAAATTTGCAGAAAAAAAGATGGTAAGTTAAATTTTTAAGTTTTTTTTTTTCAAATATTGGATTTTTTCCAAATTTTTTTATTATTCTAATATAAATAGGACATGATATTTATATTAATGCTTAAATCTTTCATTTAGTTTTTTCTAAAGTTTTCATTCATTTATGCAAATAAGGTATAATGAATATGCTAAGACTTTTCACGATCCATCCCATCCTCTAGCAGCCAAGGACAAAGGAGGTTCAATCAGAACATGCAATTTAGTACTCCATGTATATCTGTTCTGACCTGTATCTGCTGCATCTTGCCACTGCACATCAATTCTAACAAGGTACTGTTTAGCATTGTTTGCCCACTGCATCCTAGGCTTCAACCTCTTTCTAAGGCAGTCAGGCACACCTTTTCATAACCCTATTCCCTAGTCTATAATTATCCATATGGGAAACATGGCCAAACAAACAGGGTCTCTCTCTCTCTGCACAATATACTACACATAGGAGGTTGCCGACTCCTTTGCCTAACCTCTTCATTACTCACAAAGCGGAACAACCTAATGCCCAAGATACTGCATAAGCATCTAGAATCATAAGCCTCAAGTTTCCTGTTATCTCATTTGCAAAGCATCCAAATATCACTACCATAACTAACCCTAGAAAGAACCAACTATTATACAGCCTAATTTTAGTCTTAGGTGTATATGCCTATTTCTCCACACTCTCCATAGATTCCTAAAAGTCCCAAAGGCAATCCCTATTTGTCTGTTAATCTCATGCTGCACATCACCAGTATCTGTTACATAACTCCCATGATAATTAAACTGAGAACTCTATTACCAGTGTCATCAACAGCCATAATGAAAGAATTCATTTCATAATAAATAGTTTACCCAACAAGGCCGAATCATCTGCATAATCTAAATAAGAAATTTTGAAATCTCTAGACCAGTGGTTCTCAACCTTTTATGCTTCACGTAACTCCTGTGTAACTGGCGTAACCCTTGTATAGATAGATAAAACTAGAGTTATAGTATAACATTGGGAATAAAACACACACATATATACACACATAAAATTTTGTATTCATAAATTATATATATCGATAAACACAAAAAATGACATTTTGCAAAGCAGTGTTGCCAACTTAGCAACTTTATTACTAGATCTAGTGACTTTTGAGCTCTCACGGCGTACTCCAAAAAATTTTACCGAGTACCCCACATTGAGAACCTTTGCTCTACACCATTTAAGGCCAATATCTTTCCCTTGCAATGAATTTCACATAACATAATCAATAACCAAAGAAAAAAGAGGACAAAATACACCCTTGTCAAACACCAGAAGTAATGCTAAACCAATTGTTACAAGCCTTACCAACTCTCCCACATGACTCAGTGTCATTATAAAGCGGATTCATTATGTTAACTAACTTTTCTGTTAGTGTGATTTGTGGTTAATTGAGATCATATGGCATACGATCTCACAATTAACCACAAATTATGACTATCAACAGAGTCAACAGCCTTTTTTAAATCAACAACGCTAGTAACCAAAGGTTTCTGAAACTCTAAACATTTTTCATGAATCCGCCTAAGTGAAAAGATCTGATCTGCACACCCTCTACCACTTCTGAATCCACATTGCTCATCACACAATTGCCTGTCAACCAGATTCTTAATTCTATTAAGCACAATCATGGAAAGAACTTACCCTGGAACAGAGTGTAGGCTGATACCCTTATAGTTATCACAAGAACTGCGATCACATTTTTTGAAAATAGGGATAATAATAGCTCTGGTAAAATCCTTAGGAACCATGCCTTTCTCATAAAAGATATTCAAAATTTCAGTCATCCAGTGGTAACAGAAACTTTTCCAGCTCTAAGCATTTCTGTAGTAATTTCATGTACAATTGGGGATTTATGAAGTTTAAGTTTAGAAATAGCCAAAATAACTTCAGATTGTGTTATAGAGCCAACATTAAAGCCACCAATGCATCTATCATCATTGCAAACAATGGGAGTAGAACTAACCACATTGTTTAGAACATCACTGAAATACTCAGCCCACCTAGCCATAACAGAATCCTCCCCTTCTATAACCTTACCTTGTTTATCCTTCAATCCCTGAATACCTGTCCTTTTCTACCACACAAAGCATTAACTATCTGGTACAGCTGTCTGCTGTTGTGCTGTCTAACTGCTTCTTCGGCTTTGTCAGCCAAACCATCAAGCGAAAGATTCTTATCAGCAGCTAACTGATCTTTTACACGTTTATTAAGTTCTCTGTTATGCTTTCTATAAGGAATACATTGAAGTTCCATTGAATTAGGAATAGGAGATTTTATCCAAATTCAGTACTGCAAGTCATACATTTGCACACATGCATGGCTGAAACTCTGGTCATACATAGCTGTCAGCTTTGACTTCCCCAAGCATTCCTTGCGAGAAGCGTAATGGGAAATGCATGTAATTTAGATGCATTTGACAGAGGGCAGATTGTAGGTGCCTGACGGATGGGACACTCCATCTCTGAAATTGTCAATGAACTTGGATTTTCACGTATGACAGTTTCAAGTGTGTTCCACGAATATTAAAATTCCAGCAAAAAAAAAACAGCACCTGGACAAACTTGCAAAGGATAACCAACCTGTAATGACTGTAGGATTTGCTGTCTGACCTGCAGGATACGGACCGATAGGCGCCAGACATTATCTGAAATTACCTTTCATCTCAATGCAGGTTCTAGCCAGGAAGTCAGTGCACGGACATCGCAACTTTCACTTCGTCTTGGTTTCGGGAGCCACCGACATATGAGAGTCCCACTTCTATAATGGCATGCTACCAGGCTCAATGCCTTACCTGGGCTAAAGAATATCTAAACTGAACATGGAAAATTGGCAATGGATATCCTGGACAGATGAATCCAGATTTAAACTTCATCACGTCGATGGTAGGTTGAGAATATGACGCCAACCCCATGAAGCCATGGATCCTGCATGTCAGGTCAGAACATTACAAGCTAGTGTTGGCTCAGTGATGGCCTGGGGTGTCCTCAGTTGGACGTCTGTGGAACTTTTCGTATGTGCACCAATGACTCTCAATGCATCCCAGTACATAGAACTCATGGCTGACCATTTACACCCCTTTATGGCCATCATGCATCCTGATGGGGATGGCATCTACCAAAAAGACAACTGTTAATCTCACAGGTCCAGGTTGGCTACTGCATGGTTGCAGGAGCATTCTGCTGACTTTGAAACAATGAATTGGCCACCTAGATGTGCAGATTTAAATTCCATCGAAAATCTTTCGGATACCGTCAAACAGAGAATTCGGGCCCATGTCCCGTCACCGACAACATTGAGAGTATTGTCGACAGCTCTGGAGGATGCGTGAGTCACCATACCTGTGAAACATTTATGCAAGCTTGTGGAGTCCTTGCCTCATGGTGTGGCAGCCATTATCAGGTCAGATGAGGTTCAACACATTACTAGGTTGCTATCCCTAATTGAATGGCACTTCAGTGTAGTATAGTACTGATGGTAAATAATGAGATAAACTCTACAGTTCAATAGCCACTAATAAATCAGCACTTTGACGTCTATTCTAATTTTAGAAGAAAAATTGTCTTGAGCCAGGTAGGATACGAACCCACGAATTCCTGATAACATGTCAAGTGCTCTGGACCACTGAGCTACCGGCCGCCAATAAAGATCTCCTCTAATTAACACTATGAGCATTCCTTTTATGTCATATATATATATGTGCTATTAAGACAATTTTAGCCCAAGCGGCTTTCTATTTGCCATATAGATGGAAAGCATGTCTTCTAAGTATGCCAATGATGATAAATAATGAGATAAACTCGACAGTTCAATATCAACTAATAAATCAGCACTTTGACGTCTATTCTAATTTTAGAGGAAAAATTGTCTTGAGCCGGGTGGGATACAAACCCACGACCTCCTGATAACATGTCAGGTGCTCTGTCAGATCTCCTCTAATTAACGCTATGAACATTCCATTCCTTTTATCATTAATATCATTTATAATTATCAAAACAATCATTAAAGCTATCATTATCATCATAATCATCATAATTCATCATCATTATCATCATATCTTTTATCATTATCATCATAATCATTAAAGGAATGTTCATAGCATTAATTAGAGGTGATCTTGATCGGCGGGCCAGTAGCTCAGTGGTCCAGAACACCTGATATTTTATCAGGAGGTCGTGGGTTTGTATCCCACCCGGCTCAAGACAATTTTTTCTCTAAAATTACAATCAACGTCAAAGTGCTGATTTATTAGTGGATATTGAACTGTCGAGTTTATCTCATTATTTATCATCATTGGCATACTTGTAAGACATGCTTTCCATCTATATGGTAAATAGAAAGCCACTTGATATAAAATTGCCTGAATAGCGCATACATGTGACATAAAAGGAATGTTCATAGTGTTAATTAGAGGAGATCTTGATTGGCGGCTGGTAGCTCAGTGGTCCAGAGCACCTGACATGTTATCAGGAGGTCGTGGGTTTGTATCCCACTCGGCTCAAGACAATTTTTCCTCTAAAATTAGAATCGACATTAAAGTGCTGATTTATTAGTGGATAATATTGATTAAAGACATTCCTGCATTTCTTTCTTTCTGAAATAAGCTCAAGTGCCTTATCACTCAGATAATTCTGCTTCCTCTGCTCCTTTTTTCCTAAAAGAGTACAGTTAGTTTCCAAAAAAGCCTGTTAAAAATGGTCCCATTCTTCCTCAACTTTAGTAGTAAGCAAACCATGATTGTCATAATGATTAAGTAACCTATCATGGTAAGCTTTAGCTATAACTGGGTCTTTCAGAGCTTCAGTATTAAAGGTAAAATTTTTAACCCTAGCACAACACTTTTTAAGTTTAAGTTGCAAGACACTTTTAACAAGGTAATGGTCAGATCCAATTTCAGCTCCCCTATATGCCCTGGTATTCCTAACAGAACTAGCCCATTTGCTGTTAATTAATATGTAATCAATCATATTCTTATGCAGCCCATCAGGTGAAACCTATGTGTACTTATGTATGTCGCGGTGTTTGTAATAAGTGTTAGTTATTCTGAATCCATTGAGTTTAGTTACCTGTAGGAGACGTTGCCCATTGCCATTGCAGCTACCAATACCGAAAGGGCCTATTACTCCTCCCCAAAGGGCAGAGTCAGTACCAACTTTGGCATTGAAGTCACCAAGAACAAGGGTAATATCTCCTTTCTTGACAGAATTCAAAATATCCTGAAGTTGTTCATAAAACCTATCCTTCTGATCCTCATCGGCATCCTCAGTGGGGGCATAACAGCAGATAACATTCAAGTCTTTAACGTTTGTCTGAAATTTTGCTGTAAGAAACCTTTCATTAATGCACTCATATTGTGATGGTCCACCCATTTTGCTTTTCCTTAACCAGTTTTGCTTTATTTATGTTATATTTATCATTTTGGGGATTTAATTCATTTTGTGGACTGTCTCAATTCTTGTTCCAAGCCGTTGTTGTGCATGCACAACTCAACCTTTTGATTGACAACTGCTAAAGCGAGTGTTCTGGACACAACCTCTCTTGTGTCGTAGCTTGCGCGATTGTCAATTGATGCAAATGTCTTTCCTGGCGTGCAACGGATATCTGCTAGCTTTGTATGCTGCTTGTTATAACTTGGTGGAGTTAGGTCACAGAGTTAGTAACTGAGATTGTAGTAGACATGTGATGCCCCCTTATTCACTTTAACTTAACCAGTTTTGCTTAATTTACATTACATTTATAATTTTGGGGATTTTTATTTCATTTTTGGCATCACAGCGCTCGTTTCCAAGAGTTAGGAGTTGTGCATGTGCAACTCCTAACTTCCGATTGTCACCCGCTAAAGCACATGCACAAGGACACGGCCACTCTTGCGCCGCTCATCAATTTCTGCAAATATCATTCCCGGCGTGCAACATGACACGTGCGGGCTTTGTACCTCTTGTTATAACCTGGTGACATGTCACGTAGCACAGAAGATAGTAGAGTAGAGAGAGAGTAGTAGAGCACAGCACAGTTTAGAGATCAGTTTTAGTTTGGAGTTTGTCGAAGATGTTTGTAGTAAAAAATGATGTAGTATCTTCTTTATTGAAATTTTGGTGAGTGCTTTTTGGAAATAAATTGTTTGTTATTTAAACCTTTTGAATCTTCACTAATTTTTTTCTCTTGAGCAAAGTTTGTTTTGATTAGCATTAACATAAAATTTTGACAATCATTTAATATTTTTGAATTCTTACTCATTAACGCTCGCTGGTATTTCGAACCCTAATTAAACTTTATTTTTGGCAATTTGTCAATTATTGCCTGGCGTCCGACTCAGCTATCCGGAGCATGAAAATAATTGGATCAGACAAAGGGTCCAAACTTTAAAATTCATTTTCTTTGGAGCGTTACAGACAGAAAGTAGAGAATGCGTAGAAAGAGTAGGGAGTTGAGTAATTGAGATTGTAGTAGACACAGCAGAATGAGGAAAAAGAGTGAGGAGTTGAGTAGTGGAGAGTAGTAGCAGAGTTATTGTGAATCAGTGTAGACAGAGATTTTGTCTGAGATGATGCAACTTGCTAATACTCCTCTTAGTAAGTTGAATTTTTGGAAATAAACTCTGTTTTAGAAACTTTTGAATCTTTGCTATTTTCTTCTCTTGAGCAATGTTAGTTGATATTTTTGATTATATTCAAGTTTTAATTAAACTTGGCAATCATTTTTGAATTCTTACACAATAAATACCCCTTGATAAATATATTAACGGACCCTATTTCAACTTTATTTGGCAAGTTATTATTGCCTGGAGCCCGATAGAGCTATCTGGAATTTGAATAAATTTGGATCGACAAAAGGTCCAACTTTGAAAAGTTAACAATCTTTGGAGCGTTACAGAGTGTAAAAAAAGAAAGTGGCCCACCGAGAACAGGGACTATATATATATATGCATAAATTGTATATGTTATTTAACATGATAGTCAAAGATAATAATTTTTGGGCTCATTAGTTATATGTACTATTTATAGATTTAACGGCAGCTTAAGCCGAAAATTTTGGTTGACCAAGAAGCTTAACTTTTGTGTATTACTCAAAGGTAATGAAGTTTTAGCACAGTTACAGCTGATAGTTAAGATCTTTATTGTATGTACGTAAAGATTAGAAGTGTCTGGACACACACACACAATAGATAAAACTTTTTGATAGGGAAATTATATTTTTGCAAGCTTAGTATAGCTTTAGTATTGTATTGTTGTATAGCAGTACCTTTGAGCGCTGTTCAAGGTTAAAAAAGTTTCAAAATTTCCAAAATTCAAAATTTTGGCAGACCGCTAAACGTGTCTGCTAGTAATATGGCCGATCCTGCCATAATGACTCCCGACTTAGAAAAAGTAAAAGATAGGTTGAAGGATGTGCTGAAAGAAGCAGAAAAGGGCTAAATCATCAGCATAATCTAAATCAGAAATTTTCGTATCTCCAGACCATTTAAGGCCATTTAAGGCCCTTGCAGTGAATTCCACTAAAATAATCAATAACCAAACTAAAGAGAAAAGGAGACAAAATGCACTCTTGTTGAACACCAGAAGCAATGCTAAACCAATTGCTACAAGCCTAACCAACTATCACACACGACTCAGTGTTATTATAGAGAGCTTTCATTATGTTAACTAACTTATGTGGTATATCATATGATCTCACAATCAACCACAAATTATGACGATCAACAGAGTCGAAAGCCTTTTTGAAATCAACAAAGCTAGCAACCAAAGGTTTCTGAAACTCGAAACATTTCTCAAGAATCTGCCTAAGTGAAAATATCTGATCTACACATCCCCTACCACTTCTGAATCCACATTGCTCATCACGCAATTGCCTGTCAACCAGATTCTTAATTCTATTAAGCACAATCATGCAAATAACTTTACCTGGAACAAAAAGTAGGCCGATATCCCTGTAATTATCACAAGAACTGCAATCAACTTTTTTGAAAATAGGGATAACTGGTAAAATTCTTATTTAATTGGGAAAATTCTTAGGAACCATGCCTTTATCATAAAAGATATTCAGAATTTCAGTCATCCAAGTGGTAAACGAAACATTCGCAGCTCTAAGCATTTCCATAGTAATTTCATCTACCCCTGAGGATTTATGAAGTTTAAGTTTAGAAATAGCCAAAATAACTTCAGACTGTGTTATAGGACCAACATTAAAGCCAGTAATGCATCTATCATTATTACAAAGAATGGGAGTAGAATTAACCACATTAGTTAGAACACCATTGAAATGCTCAGCCCACTTAGCCATTACAGAATCCTTACCTTCTAATAATGTTACCTTGTTTATTACACCTATAAATTTTCTACCACACAAAACATTAACTATCTGGTACAGTTCTCAGCTGTTGTGCTGTCTAACTGCTTCCTCGGCATTGTCAGTCAAACCATCAAGCCAAAGATTTTAATCAGCAGCTGATCCTCTACACATTTATTAAGCTCTCAGTAATGCTTTCTATTAGGACTAGTAGAGTATTGATTTTCACAACCCACCTGCATTTTACCAAGGGGCTTTGATTCACCAATTGCTCTAGATTTGGACATGATGCATCAATTTTGCCAACTGCCCTAGATTTTGCAAAGTTGTCTCGATATTGACAACTACTCTAGATTTTGCTAACTCCTCTGAATTTTACAAAAAATAAATATCCAAATTTTCAGAACTCTCCTGGATTTTACAAAGTTGCTTTGAATTTTGCCTACTCCAATTAACTTAGCAGTAGGCTCCCCCCCCCCCATAGTTATGCTCCTGGATCGTTTCTATGAGAGGCTTCCATCTACCTACTAACAGTTATCCAGTGGACCCTCTTTCCCCAACCTTCTCTGAGTCCTTGGGGTTCTTGTGACCTGGCCAATTAGCTTCTAGTGTGCAAGAAAGTGCTGTTCAGAGGTGAAACAACACTGCAATCCTTTTCTTCTAAACTCTGTTTCGATACATTGTGAACTAAAATGTGCTTTGTGAACCTTGCTACAAAATGTGAATATTGGTCAAAATGCCTCTCTTTAAATATGGCGCAGTATAAGGTACCTGGGTTTGAGCCACAGTTAAAGCATGAACATTTGTGTTGTTTTTCTGAGGTCCCGTCATCCTCTCAGACCTTCTACTGTGGCATAAAAACTGACAGGCCTCTGTCAGACCTCTGTGACAAGCAAGTTACTTGAGGGAGTATTTATTTATTTTTTTTCATTATAATTAACATTTTAATACAATAATGTTCAAAGATATATTTTCACACCAGAAAAGCATCGATAGTGTTAGTGAATACTATTTGCACTTAGCTTATATGTGAAATTTTTATAAAATACATAAAAATCAGGTGTAGGAAAAGAAAGTTATATATCAATAAATAAAGCATTTCATGTATGGTAAAATGAAATGGCACTTTTGATTGGTTTAATAAGGTGGCATTTTTATGCTATATATGCAAGCTACAAGAAAACTGGTGCTTTTAAATTCTGTTTCCTTACCTTCCATTATCTCTGCCAACACCCCATACACGAATAGTATGAATTGGTTGAGTGTTAAGAATGGTGAAGTCTTGAGGGTCCATCAGTCGCAAGCAGTAGTCATCCAAGTCCATATATAAATCTTTGCCCTAAAAACATAGTTTGATATTGTGATATTCAATTACTAGTATGTTCATAAGCTTCACAAAACAAACATAAAATTATCTTGACCATCATTTAATAATGAAGTTTGCTAAAGTCAAAAAAATTCAGTGCATTTATCTTTTAAAAGTAAAAAAAAAAACTAAAATTAAGATATCACACAGCTAGAATAGTAATAAGATTTATTAACGATTATGCTGTGGTAATTAGTTTAAAACATTTAAAGTACGGTTTTTTTGGGAGCAAGTCTCAAAAGTGAGAGAGTGCTTTACATCTTATAACCCAGTTATAGGTTCTACCTTAAGATTACCCATTTTTCTATACAGCTTATCTATGTGGCTCTTTTCACCTAAGAGCCGCTAGAACAAAATATATAGAATAAGACATATTTACCAATTTTGCTGGTACAATTGCACTTTGCAAACATTTGCAAGAGAGATTGTTAAGTATGCTACCAGTCCGGTTTAATGGAGTACTCAAACAGTTGTTGTTATGCTGGTATATTTGCTGTGAGACAGTCCCGGCTCCTTTTTTGTCCGTTCTTGTTTCTCCGCTCTTGAAGTTGTGTTCTGCACAAGTTCGTGTTACACCGGTTTCTTATTTCCGCTGGTAGAGTCCACAGCGATTGCTTGCACATATTCAACTGTTGATTCACTATGCTTATCGGGTAAAGCAGTCAGTTCGTTTTTGCTACTAGCATATCTCCAAAGTTTGAGTAGGTATTAACTTTGCTCCTTCCAAACCATTACCACTTTTATGTCAAAACTTTAAAAACTTTAAAAATGTTTTTTACGATAAACATTTAAAAACCTCACGAACCTCCCCGGTTCTGGTACTCCCTGCGACGCGTTTCGCCAACGATCTCATTTACGTGGCTTCATCAGGCGGGAGTGTTGGTAAAAGTGTGCACGATTTATAGCAGCCTCGCTCCAGTCTTGTCACCTATGGTTTGCATATTGCGTGCGCATTCCGTGACGGGCTCTGCAACAGGAGACCACGCTGACGGGAGGGGTGGGATCTCCGTGTTGCAGAGCACGTCACGGTGCTTGTGTATATTTATTGTTTCTGCATATTGTAATTGGAATTTGGTTTTTGGGGCTGTTCCCGCTTTATAATTGATTTTATTAATTTTAATGTTGTTTTCAAGTATTACTTTTGAAAGTGCTGTTGTAGATTTCTTATTATTTATATCTGTAAGGTGTTCATTCATTCGTACCTCATACTGCCTGTATGTTTTTCCTATATATTTGTTTTTACCATCCAGTTTGTTTTCTGGATCAGGAATTTCTATTTCGTAAACTCCCCCCGTCGGCGGTTTTTGGTCTGTCGTTTAAGATTAAACTTTTAATGGAGTGTGTAATATTAGTGGGTAACGTATAGTTTTATTTTCTTAAAGTGTTTTCCAATGTTTTTGTTATTGTTTTTATGTGTGGAAAGCTTCTGACATTGTTTTTTATTTTCGATTTGCTGTGGGTGTGGCTGAGTATCTCTTTTTATAATATATTTAGCTTCGGTATCCCATTTTTGTAACAATTTTCGTGGATATCCTATATCTTGTGCTGTTTTATAAATATATTGTAATTCCTCCTGCAATGTTTTATATTGTGAGCAATATCTATATGCTCTAATAAATTGAGGGATTATGCTAGCTTTCTTATATTTCATTGGGTGTGCTGAATCTATTGAAATGTAACTGGGGATATTGGTTGGTTTTCGGTATACTGAACTTTCACAATGATTTGGTTTTCTAGTTAATTTTATATTTAAGTAAGCTAATTCAGCTTTTGTTTCAGATTCTATGGTAAACTTTATTGTAGGTAATATGCTATTAAAAATTTTAACAAATTCATTTAGCTTTTCAATAGGGTGTGGCCATAATATAAATATATCATCTACATATCGTATGTAAAGGTCAGGTTTTAAATTACTCCTAGATAGGGCAGTTTCTTCAACATGTCGCATTACGACATCAGCCATGAGTCCAGACAGAGGGGAGCCCATCAGGATGCCCTCGGTCTGGAGCCATGTCCGTCCTCCAATATCAAAATAGTTGGAAGTGATCGCAAGGTCAAGTGCATCGTGCATGGCAAAGTAGTGCGGGCGAGATGGTTTTGCCACGCGAAGCCATTCTGCTTTTAGTCGCATTGCCGCATCCAATATGGGAGTATTGGGGTAGAGCGATATGACATCCAACGAATGCATTGTGACCTTGGGTGACATGGGGGTGTTCTGCGCACGAGTCGTTTAAAGCGCAAAATGGAAGCAAACAAATTTATGAAAGGCCGCCTCGCCCTAAATAACTTGTTACTACGGTTAAGTTTTCTAGTCCAGTGTAAAAAACACGATGTGATCCCAAAGTCAATAAGTATAGAAAAATCAAAATTTGAACAAAACCTACATCATGTCTTGCGAAAAGCAGAAACCATAATGTTAAAGAAAACGATTAGAGAAACACAGAAAAATATTCGACAACATGAAGAGAAGACATATAGGAGTTATTTAAAATTAAAAGTTAATAACTTAAATCAGTTTATGGGTAAAGTAACATATAGATTAGAACAAGAAAATAAAAGGATTCAGAAAATACATAAAAAGAAAATAGACAACTTAATACATAGACAAAAACAAACTCAAAAATTAGTCAATCAAAAGGGAAATTATATAAATTTATCTAGATTAAAATTAAGTAACGAACAGGATGCTATTTTTTACAGTAAGGAGCAAAATACGCATTTGAAAATAATAATATTAATATTGAACAATTAATACCTCAAATTGAACAAGCATTATATAAGATACCACAAAAATTTAAAGATAAGGAACGATTTAAGATGTACAGATCCATTCAAAAACTAAAAAATAATAAGAAAGTAAATCCAAATATAAAACTATTACAAGATCTTAAAAAGAATAAAGATACTAAAACTGTTATGGCAGATAAAACAAATCAAATAGTAATTATAGATAAACAACATTATGATAAAAAAGTAACTGAAACGTTGCAAGAATTAAAATGTCAACCAGTTAAGAATAACCCCATATCTAAAATTATTACAAAACTAGGTAACATAAAAAATGATCCATTTATACCAGAAGAAAGCGAAACAATGCATTGTACCAATATACCCAGATATACCCCAAATGTTTGTGAAAATAAAATTACACAAAAAGGAAAAACCTTTCAGACCATTGGTTAATAAACGAAAATCTCCAACTTATAATTTAGAAATAGCACTATTCAAATACTTTAAACAACATTTCCCACCCACAAAAAATATAGTAACATCATGCCACGAAGCCTTATATAGAATACAGAATACCCCCATGTCACCCAAGGTCACAATGCATTCGTTGGACGTCATATCGCTCTACCCCAATACTCCCATATTGGATGCGGCAATGCGACTAAAAGCAGAATGGCTTCGTGTGGCAAAAAAATCTCGCCCGCACTACTTTGCCATGCACGATGCACTTTACCTTGCGATCACTTCCAACTATTTTGATATTGGAGGACAGACATGGCTCCAGACCGAGGGCGTCCTGATGGGCTCCCCTCTGTCTGGACTCATGGCCGATGTCGTAATGCGACATGTTGAAGAAACTGCCCTATCTAGGAGAAATTTAAAACCTGACCTTTACATACGATATGTAAATGATATATTTATATTATGACCACACCCTATTGAAAAGCTAAATGAATTTGTTAAAATTTTTAATAGCATATTACCTACAATAAAGTTTACCATAGAATCTGAAACAAAAGCTGAATTAGCTTACTTAGATATAAAATTAACTAGAAAACCAAATCATTGTGAAAGTTCAGTATACCGAAAACCAACCAATATCCCCAGTTACATTTCAATAGATTCAGCGCACCCAATGAAATATAAGAAAGCTAGCATAATCCCTCAATTTATTAGAGCATATAGATATTGCTCACAATATAAAACATTGCAGGAGGAATTACAATATATTTATAAAACAGCACAAGATATAGGATATCCACGAAAATTGTTACAAAAATGGGATACCGAAGCTAAATATATTATAAAAAGAGATACTCAGCCACACCCGCAGCAAAACGAAAATAAAAAACAATATGTCAGAACCTTTCCGCACATAAAAACAATAACAAAAACATTGGAAAACACTTTGAGAAAATATAACTATACGTTACCCACTAATATAATACACTCCATTAAAAACTTAATCTTAAACGACAGAGACCAAAAACTGCCGACGGGGGGAGTTTACGAAATAGAAATTCCTGATCCAGAAAACAAACTGGATGGTAAAAGCAAATATATAGGAAAAACATACAGGCAGTATGAGGTACGAATGAATGAACACCTTACAGATATAAATAATAAGAAATCTACAACAGCACTTTCAAAAGTAATACTTGAAAACAACATTAAAATTAATAAAATCAATTATAAAGCGGGAACAGCCCCAAAAACCAAATTCCAATTACAATATGCAGAAACAATAAATATACACAAGCACCGTGACGTGCTCTGCAACACGGAGATCCCACCCCTCCCGTCAGCGTAGAGTCTCCTGTTGCAGAGCCCGTCACGGAATGCGCACGCAATATGCAAACCATAGGTGACAAGACTGGAGCGAGGCTGGCTATAAATCGTGCACACTTTTACCAACACTCCCGCCTGATGAAGCCACGTAAATGAGATCGTTGGTGAAACGCATCGCAGGGAGTACCAGAACCGGGGAGGTTCGTGAGGTTTTTAAATGTTTGTCGTAAAAAACATTTTTAAAGTTTTTAAAGTTTTGACATAAAAGTGGTAATGGTTTGGAAGGAGCAAAGTTAATACCTACTCAAACTTTGGAGATGTGCTAGTAGCAAAAACGAACTGACTGCTTTACCCGATAAGCATAGTGAATCAACAGTTGAATATGTGCAAGCAATCGCTGTGAACTCTACCAGCGGAAATAAGAAACCGGTGTAACACGAACTTGTGCAGAACACAACTTCAAGAGCGGACAAACAAGAACGGACAAAAAAGGAGCCGGGACTGTCTCACAGCAAATATACCAGCATAACAACAACTGTTTGAGTACTCCATTAAACCGGACTGGTAGCATACTTAACAATCTCTCTTGCAAATGTTTGCAAAGTGCAATTGTACCAGCAAAATTGGTAAATATGTCTTATTCTATATATTTTGTTCTAGCGGCTCTTAGGTGAAAAGAGCCACATAGATAAGCTGTATAGAAAAATGGGTAATCTTAAGGTAGAACCTATAACTGGGTTATAAGATGTAAAGCACTCTCTCACTTTTGAGACTTGCTCCCAAAAAAACCGTACTTTAAATGTTTTAAACTAATTACCACAGCATAATCGTGAATAAATCTTATTAAAAAAAAAAACGTTTATTAGAATTTGCTTATAACAGTGGTAAAGCATCCATAGAAGCACTGCTCCCCTTAAAATTTTCATGAAACAAAAAATGCATATTTTCATAACTTTAATAAGTTTTGTTCCATTTTTACTTCACGCCTTTAATTCCAGATGTTTACTCAGTATTTTGGATATTAAGTGGTTTGACTTGATTAGTAATGATGAGGTTAGGCAAAGGAGTTCACAACCTCCTTTGTGCAACATATTATGCAAAAAGAGACTGTTGGTTTGGCCATGTTGCCTGTATACATAACCATAAAATTTGCAAATAGGGTTATGAACAGTGTGGCTAAAGGCTTCAGAAGTATAGGGAGACTTACAATATGGTGGGCAGACATTGTCAAACAGGACCTCATTATAACTGGTCTGTAGTGGCCAGATGCAGCAGCTGTATTTTGTGACGGATGTGTTATCAGAACTTTTTTTTATATAATAAGTACTTCGAAGTCAAAATTTAGACATACTAAATTACACAGTTTGGTTGGACCTATATAACCCAGGACTGCTTGAGGTGTCTAATTCATTCAAACACAAATTTTATATTCATAAAATATTTTTCAAAGTTTCCTATTAAATTAATGTTATTGTATAAAAAATAAAAGCACCAGTTTACCAGGCTAGTTGAAGTAGGAGGGTATAAAAACCTCACTTCATTGCTAATGCATTCATCATAATATTGCACAGCAGAAGTCAAAGTTTCCACATTCAACAAGCAAAATTATTTCATGAAAGCTACATACCTTGTTGCTTTCTAGCACTATGTTATATTCAGTGCTTTTCAAAATTTCTGATGTGGCAGAGTTGAAACTTTTTTTTTGCAGTGTGCCAGTATAGGTTTGCCAACTTGGGATGTAGTAGAAAATTTTTGAATTGAAAAATTAAATAATTTTTAATTGAAAATATTTTAAGCTTTATTTCGATACAATACGTACATACATACATACATAAGTAATTGCATGTATAAAATACACAATATACTATTGTAATGAAATTTCAAAACCATTTCAACTAATAATACCAAATCTTAATTAAAACATTAAGCAAATTAAATGTCATATATGGACAAGCACTGCGAGTCTCAAAGCTTATTACTGCCTGCAGCATTTACTAAACAATGGTTACATAGTTTAGAAATTAAGAAAGAAAAAAAAAATTCCTTTGAAGCAGCTGCTTGCCACAAATAAAAAGGAAATAAAAATGAGCTCAAAAGAAATAAGAGGTCATTGTAACCAATAATGCTTGCATTTTACCAGTTATACTCACTGAAATATTCTTATGTAGCAAACCTAAATAAACTCTCAGTATCATGACATTGTAACCAAGAAGTGGTAATGTGCAAGTCTTTTAATTTTATGAAACAATTTTTTTACAGGAAGAAAATAATGTAATTGAAATGGATGCAGGAATTTTAACAATAAGTAAGAGTTTTATTAGTAAAATAAAAAAAATTAAAAATACCCCTTCAAGCAGCTGCTTGCCACAGAGGTCTGACAGGAGCCTGTCAGTTTATATGCCAAAGTAAAAGGTCTGAGAGGATGGCGGGACAGCAACAGAAAAATGACACATACATCGATGCTTTACACAGGGCTCGAACCCAGATCCATTAGATCACTAGCCAAGTACGCAAATAGTAAAATTAACGTAATAAATCAATATTATACAGAACATATAATTTCTAAGTATTATTTAATAGCTAGCAACTTTTAAAAATCAAACTGTTTAATTTCAAAATTTTTTTTTCTTGCATTTTTCTTCCTTGCAGAATTTCTGCTCTGAGAATGAAAATAATCACATTAAATTATAAAAAGTATTGGGACATTTCCATGTTGTGAGAATGGAAAACTATTTGAAACTCCCTAATTGTGAATTATTTCTTGTTAACAATTTGATGCAAAATTAATTTTGCCCCAAAATGTTAACAAGAAATGGAAATCTAAAAAAAACACAAATCTAGATTTTGAGTACCATTTGTTTCCTATTTAAAGAATTCTGGAAACAAGCATTTAACGCCAGTTTAGCTTCTCATAAGAATCTCCTTTAAAATTGAACAAATCGTTTTCAGTAATAAATAGGCACTTTTTGACGTCGATTTCCATTTTAGAGGAAAAACTGTCTGAGCTGGGTGGGATACAAACCCACGACCTCCTGATAACATGTCAGGTGCTCTGGACCACTTAGTCTAGTGCGTAACATATCTAATGGGAAATCTGGCCCTGATTTTAACAGAAATGATTGTATTTTATTCTTGAATTTCACCCCATCCTTTTCTATTTTAAGTAAGGCATTATCAAATTTTGGTCCATAAAATGACACATGTTTATAAGGGATTTTTGGGTTAGATGTACTAAAAATTTGTATTCAGAGTCACACAAACTTCCTCCAGAAATTTTAATATTAAAATTATTTATTAATATAAATTAACCCTTCCAGGATCCCTGAAGAACATAGATGTTAACAGAATCCAAAATGAGAAGTTTGTCTCTATGTTTATTTTTAGCACAATGAAAAAACTGTTTTTTTTTCACAAATAAAATTATTTGAAAATTTTCTTATATACATCTTAAAAATATACAATTCAAGCTTGAAAAATAAATTTTTTTTTCATTCGTTCCATATTTTATTAAGCCACAATATAAATAATTTTTAATACCAACTGATTGCCATTTCTTATAAGTGCTACAAGGGGTTGTCAATTAGTTCATTAGCATTACTCTATGCTGAAGCAACTCTGATTTAAGCTCACAAATTTGATTTCAACTATTATCAACAGATTTTACTTTTTCCTTAGGTTTCAAAAATCTAAAAATTAACAAAAAAAATTGCTATTTTTTAAAATACAAGATTTTTCATGCAATTAATAGTTTAATATTATGATGAAAGTTGTTACATAATGTAAAAGAATCTCAAAACACTTATAAGAATGAGGAGTGCAGTAAAAGAAAATGGTAAGTAATGTTACTGTGTACCGTAAGGCCAGATATCAACGAAAATGCCAGATATCAATCAGAATATCAATAAATCCCCTTTGTGCTAGAAAACAAAAGGTAATATTAAGATGTATCAGTAACCATGATATACCTATGAACCCCCCCCCACCACCACCACCACCACACCACCACCATTTTAGTCTCTTTTCTGCTTTAAACCTATTTCAGCATTTCTTGAATTATTTTTATCATTTACATTCTTTATCCCTGTATTCTATGCACCTGTCCCGCTCTTATCGAAACTACAAGCAAGTAAAAAGAGCCTTCTTACACAGAATAAGGCCAGAGCTTGTTCTGAAGACTGCCTGCAGTGTAAACTACATTGTGGCAGAACAGGTACTGTGACCTAATTAATTGCTGGGACACATGTGAGTCATGTGGCAACATAGTAGATTGTTTACATTGAGCACTGTTGAATCACATACTGGATAACATCACTATGCATCCAGTTAGTATTTATACTTATAAAATTAAGCCTTCATTTTCATTTCTGTAGATTTATTTTATTTCCATAAATTATCAATCTTCAGGTCAGCTGATCTATCAGTAGAATATTATCAATTTTTTTCAGTTATATAAGAAAAGATGGATGGTTTACAAGTTGTTGCAGATATTTTATTTAATATTGCATTAAGTTATACACTGATCAGCCAAAACATTAAAACCACCTACTTAATATGATGTAGGTCCTCCTCTCACTGCCAAAAGAGCTCTCGCATGAGACATAGATTCAAAGAGATGTTGGTAGGTGTCACTTGACATTTAGTACCATGACTGCAATAGCAGATCCCGTAAATTACGTGGTTGGGGTGATGCTGCTTGTACCTGTTTCTCCAACTCAAACCACAAATGCTCAATAGGATTCATGTCCAGTAAATTTGGGGGCCATGGCAATAAATGGAATTCCTCATCATGTTCTGGAACCATTACTGAACCTTCTTCTGAGTGTGATATGGGGATTTGTCCCTCCAGTCACCTGGATTTGTCCCACAGTGCATCCAGGTGAGAAGGCTTCCTTGGGTAAACGTCGCACACAAACTCATACATCCACAGTGTAACAGAAAACGGGATTTGTCTGACCATGCGACCCTCTTCCAGTCTTCTATGGTCCAATGTCAATGATTACATTCCCACTGCAAGCGTTGATGACAGTGAATGGCTATGAGCATAGATACATGAATGGGTCTGTGGATGAGTAGATCCATGTCCAAGAGCCTTACGATGAACTGTGTGTTCGGACACATTGGTCCCTTTACCACAATTGAAATTATGGGTAATGTCAGCCACAGTAGCCCTCCTGTTGCTGTGGACAAGATAGCCTGCGCTGACCTCTGGCATCAATGAGGCATGGCTGACCCATGCTTTGTCGACCACTCGAAATGTCACCTGTTTTGGACCATCTTTGATAGGTACTAACTACTGGATAGGGTGAGCAGCCCACCAGTGTCGCTGTTTCGGAGATGCTATTACCAAGGCGTCTTGCTATAACGATCTGGTCTTTGTCAAAATCAGATAAATCCTTTGTTTTTCCCATATTGAGACAAAACGAAATTCTGCATGCAAGAGCTCCGACTCAGGTATTATGTATCATTTACAACATTGGCATGTGACACTGATTGGCTGCACACGGCTTCTTTGCATAATGCAGAGGTGGGTTTAATGTATTAGCTGATCAGTGCATGTTAATATTTCCTTTATTATTACTTCATTTTCCATTAAAAAAATTTGATCTTGTATTGTTTCCTGAAAACGAATGAGGACCTGGATATATAAGCAAAAAAGATCTTCCTTGGCATGGAAATCAGTTCTCTTATAGGAGGGCAATTTTGGCAAAGGTTTTTATTTCCCCCACCCCTATAATTTTTTTTCATGTTTAAGCTTTTAAGTTTATAATCAGTGGATTTTACAAGATTTCATCCTCCCCCTCAATACATTGTCTGTGCCACCCTGATAATATAGATGTTTGTTTCTTCTTTTTGCCTTGGTGCACTAACTTTATGGCAGTTACACAAGATTGTCAAACTTCAATACCCAAAGATGAAAATTCATAATGTTTAGTAAAAAGGAAGCCAAGAAATTGCTTTTTCATTTCATAAATAATAGGAAATCCCATTAATGTGAGCGAACCAAGTCACCTTGTATAACACTGGCCCATGTTTTAAAGTATACCACACTAAAAAGTATCATTAAAAGAAATAAAATTCATGTTTCAGGAAAATAAATATTATATGAGAAAAAATTTCCTTTAGTTTAATATATAATTTAACTGTTTTTATTTATTGGATTTTGCAAAATTATGTCTTTATTGTAGTGATGGTCCACCCATTCACTTTTACTTAACTGGTTTAACTTTATTTACATTATATTTATCATATTGGGTCATTTATTTTCACTTAGCATCATCACTATTCTTTACCTAAGACAGCAAAAGGAGTTGCACATCCACCCCTCTTGCATCATAGCTAGCACAAGAGTAAGTTTACGCAAATATTTTTCCCAGCATGCAACACATGTCAGTTGCAAGCTGCATGTAAGTGGGTTGGGTTGTTTTACCTCTGAACGGCACTTTTTTGCACACCATGGGCTAAATGGCCAGGTCACATGAACCCCGAAGGCTCAGAGAAGGTTGGGGGAGGGGACCCACTGGAACAGCTGTTGGGAGACAGATGGTAGCCTCCCGTCAAGGCCATCCAGCGTGTTCTTTAACGTGCACAGGGTATGGCTCTCCCACACACGGGGCCACTGCTTAACATCCCATCCGACGGACGGTGGTCATTCCGAGCCCATCAGTGTCCCCTACTGACCATGGGCAGGGTGGAGAATTTTGCGAAGATAAATCTCAACGCTGACCCAGCTGGGACTCAAACCTGGGAATTACAGATTACGAGCCTGGCGTGCTACCGACTGAGCCACCCCCGCCCCCTGCATGTAAGTGACATTAGGTGATGGAGTAAGAAGGAAGTTGTCTGAATGTTAGTCTGTAGTTGTAATTTCAGAATGAAAGTAGTTGATACAGTATTAGTTGAGAAGTATGTCAATTTTGGAGATACTGTTTGGAGTGAGCTCCAGTTCCTCAGACTATTTTATACAGAAGTTTATTTGGTGAGTCTTCATTTTTTTTTTTGGAAATAAACTTTCTTTCATGAAATATTTTGACTTTTCTTAAAAACAAAATTTAATCACAATCTACAATGCTTAAAATATAATGATATTCAAATGCCCTTATTGTTCTAGAGCTTGTTCTACAGATACATCGTTGCAATTTACAACATGTACTAGTACTAGATTATTCCCATTAACACATGATTTTCTACAAAGGAAGACCTAAGTGTTATTCTTTGCTACTAATTTGAGTATTTTAAAGTTCCTATTACTCACATAAGTTGCATTGAGTTGTTATACTTGTACGTTTTGATATCCTGTGCTGCAGATGTCTTGCAAAGTTTGCTGGTACACTCAACACTTCCGTGGAGAAACAGTCCTTTTAATTTACAATGCACTCAAGATTGTTGATAACCACACTCTAGTTGAACCTCAATCTCATCACAGGATTTTGCAACTGTTTTAATCATTGATGTTCACTCACTTTACAAAGACGATGTTAATTAAGTCCGAGTTTAAGCTTGCTGTTAATATAATTTGAGTGATAGTTCTAATGTATTCAGTTTAAGGTTTTAAGTATTTTAATTTTCAAATGCCTTTAAAAACTTTGGTAATGCTCATGAATCAAAACCTGCTCTGATACCGGAAATCCCAGTGAAGAGTTTAAAGTCTTAAATTAGTGGAGAAAAGATAGAGCTGGCATTAGTTCAATGGTAGAATACTATAGCATATATCTGGAGAGATGCAGGATCAGTTCCCATATGTAGGCAAAATTTTTTGCACAAAATATACATTGATTTATAAACATTAAAAAATCAACAGGTAATGCTGTGATTGTCATTTATGTTTAGAGTCAATATCATTGAATTTTCAAATCAGGTTTCTTTTAACATTATCTCAAGTAGTTTTTTTTCACTCATATTTCTGCATATCGTATGAAATACAAGACTTTATTCGCCATCAGCATAATTTTTTTTTTTATCAGCTATCTGTGATAAGGTAATTTTTTATCTGCAGAGAGAACCGCAGATATCTGCATCCACACAGGACTCTAGTCAATAAAATATCTCTGACATACAGGACTTGAACTTGCATCTCTCAAATGTAGCATTAAATTTCCATGTTATGATGGAAAATAATGCTACATCTGAACAAAGGAATCTAATTCTGAAGCTCTATTATAACATCTAAAATATGCATTTTGTGGCAAAATCTGATGAAGATAAAAACTGTAGATTGATACTTGTAGACCAGTCAGGTGTAGGTTCTTTTCAAGCCGCTCGTGTGTGTGTGTGTAGAAGAGTACTTGTCTCTACCATATCAGGATGTTGCTGCTATTAGGTGGCCATTAAACACAAACTCAGATTTTACATATACCGAACTTGATGCATTTAACAAAATACTGTGACTGAAGTTAAAGATAAAATTTATTGAAATCTTGAATTATCATCAATATTCATTCAGTATTTAAAGAGTTATGGAAATTGGAATATTTAGTAATAAACTATCTTGTTTTATAAAAATCATTCATAATTATCTAATATCAAAATAATCATTATACAAACTTTTAAAATTCATATTTTATTAAATGATTTGAAACAATACTTATTATTTAGCTTTCAGTTAATATCTGAGGTAAATTCTTTTGACACATTACTGTTGTAAAATATTCTAAGTTCCATAATTCCTTAAATACTACATGAATACTGTGGAAAATAGAGATTTAAATAGATAAGATTATGATTAATTTATTTTCAGTAACTTTTTCCATTAAATGAATATTTTAGAAATTATAAATATTCAAAGTTATATTACCATTCACACAACATGGAAATTCTCTAATATTTTGCTAGGGCAATGTAACTCAGTTCCATATATATTATAAAGATATTCATCGTTTTGAGCAATTGGAAATAACTTTCCCTTGCTTACAATTCCAAAATATTATTTATTCAAAAGTGATCTCTGAAATTTTTTCCAATTACTCATTTCGACATTAGGTTGCCAACATATTGCTATAGCCACCTGTCTCGCAGATTCAGTTTGGAAGGATTCAATAGAAACTGAGTTTTGTTTCATAAGTTTCATTCTCCAAAACATCTCACACTTCTAGTTAAAAATGGCAGTACATTGACAGAAGAGTAAATAAATCACATATGAACAAATCTCTATCAGAATCCAAATTTAAAACTAGCGGTAAATGGCATAATAATGTGTACTGTTATAAAGCAAGTAGCAAGCAAACAGCAGATTGTCAACACCACAGTGAACAAAAATGTAACTAGTGCTGCTGCTGTTTCATGTCCTGAAATTGGCAGGCATTCCCCTTATGTAGGCACCAGATAAACTCTTTCATTACAGCTGTTGATAAGACTGGTAGTAGAGTAGGTTTGGTGATAAATACAGAGAAAACTAAAGTGATGAAAATTGGTCAGGCAGATGGTGCTTCAGTTGCTTGCACTCTTGAGCAAGTGTCTCAGTTTAATTATCTTGAGAGCTATGTAACAGATACTGTGATGTGCAGCATGAGATTAACAGACGAATAGGGATTGCTGCTGGGACTTTTAACCCTTCCAGTGTCCACGTCATCTGTGTATGTTCGGAGAATCTGAATTGAGAGGCCAAGGACGCATGTATACGTTTTAGTACAGCAAAAAAATATAGATTTTTTAAAAATAAAAATTGCCATTGTAATTTTTTTTATAACTTATAAAAAATATATAATTCAGGCTTCAAAAATAATAATTTGTTTTTTAATTGGATGCATATTTTATTAAACTATAATATAAATAATTTTATAAAGCCATCTGATTGCCTTTTCTTAGAAGCACTAAATGGTATTGCTGATTTGCTTATTAACATTATTCTTTGCTGAAGTAACCTTCTGATTTAAGATCACAAGTTTAATTTGAATTATTATCAACAAAAATTCCCTTAAATTTTGGAAAAACTCCTAAAATTTAACAAAAAAACTATTTTTAAAACGATAGATTTTGGAAGTAATGACAAAATACGTACCGCAGTTTTTTTCCCCCCTGTTTCACACTCTTTTCAGTGATAAACCTATTTCAGTATTCTCAAGTTATTTTTATCATTTTTCCAAGAAGTCTATGCATCTTTCCAATCTTCAAAATTGAAACTGGAAGTAAACACATCCTTCTTAGAAATTCTGGTTGCAGCTGCATTTAATTACTTATGCTTCACTGAGGCAAACAAGACTCAGATGGCTGACACATGTAATCTCTGTTGCGAGTGCTATAAGTGTTGTTTACAGTTTTGGTCCAGCATATATTGGATACCATTTGTAAAGTTAGTATTTTTTGTATATTCAAACCTTAGTTTTCATTTCAGTAGATTTATTTTCGGAAATTAGCGATTTTTTTGACCGATCAATAAGTATTGGTTTTTTTATAGTTATCCTACATCGTATGGCAGGCCTACAACTTTTTGCTGTTGATATTTTAACATCTCATTAGGCTATATGTTAATTTTTATTTTATTATTTATTACTTTTCCAGTAAAACTTTGATCTAGTATCAATTTCTGAAAATAAATGAGGTCTTGGATATGGAAACAAATTAATTTTTGTAGATTCACTTCTGTTAGTTAGCAATCTTTCGATCGGCCGATTTATCGATCTATCCGAGTTACGCTAAATTGGAGACCAGTTTAAAAGTTGTTGCAGATATTTTAATATCCCAATGAGTTATATGTAATTTTTATTCTATTATTTTTTTTTATTAAAAAAACCTTCAGCTTGTACTGTTTTCTAAAAATGAATGTCTTGGATACGGAAGCAAAATAGACTTCCTTGCTATGGAAATAGGCAGTCATGTGGGAGGGCAATTTTGGTAACCTTTCTGCACTTAGCCAAGATTGCCAAACTTCAACACCCAAAGAAAAAATTCATAATGTTTAGCAAAAAAAAGGCAACCAAGGAAGTTTTTTTCTATTTCATAACATCCCGAGAATATGAGAAGTCCAAGTCACGTTGTATAACACTGGCCATGTTTAAAATATATGGTACTGAAAAGAATCATTAAAAGAAATAAAAATCATATTTCAGGTTGAATATTATATTATTCATTTTTATAAAATTCGTAATTAAATTCTGTTTTATTTGGTATATAACATGACCTATTTCTGTTGATTTTTTTTTTTAATTCTAAAGTTGACTTGTTTATCTGACTCAGCACAGTTAGCTAAAAGCCTGAAATTTTCTCAAAGTATGGTACCGAGAAAAAAATTACAAAACTAGAGAAATATTTACTTAAAACCAAAAAAAAATTTTTTTTTTGTTATTCAGAAATATATAGCCATTCTATTCATGTGCATTGTAGTCATTTCTGTCTATTAGTGTGTTGTTTTTAAAAAAAAATTTATTTGCATTGCCAGATGCATTTTTTTTTACTACACGACACTAAAAAAAGTCCTATTAAAATAAAACATTGTCTTTTTTGTTAAATACTTGATTTTCAGAAAATCGAGAATTAAATACTGATTAATTTGGTGTAAAACATGCCATAATTCCTTTCATTATTTATTTGGCAAAAAAGTTCTAAAGTTAAACATTTTTTTGGCTGAGCATAGTGAGAAAATAACTTAGCCCATGGATGGAAACCTGTTTTTCAGCCTGGACACTGGAAGGGTTAAAATCAAAATTGTAAGTAAAAACAGCTTTCTTAGGCTTATCAACGCTGGCTGCCACTGCAACTAGGTCATGGCTCACTGCCTTGCTGCCGAGGAGGCAGGTGGCTCACATGTGCTATCTCTGTTCTGTGTTATAGGTGTCTCCATAACAGACTGTTTAGTGTTTTCCAATATGTTGGATAATAACTTTACAAAGGTTTTTTACAATAACTTTACAAAGGTTATCCAATAAATTGGATAACCTTTGTAAAGTTAATATTTACTTTTTTATATTTAAACATTAGTTTTTGTTTCAGTACAATTATTTTATTTCTGTAAATTATCAATCGTTGGTCTGTAAATGGTAGCTAGGTAGTCACTGGAAGGAGAGCTATGCACCAATCCCCTGTGATGCATAGAACCAGGCAGGCCTAGCACCTAATGTCAGACCCCGCCTTCTCGTGGTGCAGACCGTTAGTACCTTTCAAAAGAGATACTCTCTTGTGGAAGTGAACGGAAGGGGAGGGATGCCAGATTAGTGTGGCCTACTGATCTGGACAACTATGGCTACTTTTCTTTTTTTTTCTACCCTGCTGAGGAGTGGTCAACCACACAGGGTCCTGGTGCTGACCATATAAACCCACTGGACTGGACAGATATATGGCTCTGAGCTTGATTATGGATCCTGATTTTGCTGCACTGGTGGGCTTCTGTGTAGGGAAAAATCTTCCGCCGTGTTTTCTGTTTGTTTGTGGGTTGACAGCCCCAAGTGAATAGATTCACAGGATATGTTTATCAGCTGGTAGATAATCCTGAGCAGAGGTCATCGCAGGCACCTGAACTCTTTGCTTCTATTGGCATCGTCAAATTCTACATTGGAGGAAGTCTTCCTGTGTAGATGGCTTCAGCCTTTAGTGGTGGGGAAACGGGTCCTTGCCCCATGTCTGCGATTAGGGGGCTGTTTGATATTGTCGGCATTCCCTCTCTCAATAAACATAGTTTCTTTAAACATCCCACTAACCATTTTCTCTCCATAGGTAGTTGGAATGTGAGGACTCTGCACAGAGCTTTTTCTCTTGATGTCCTCACACAAGAATCCCACCATTATAATTTAGATATTCTCGGCTTGCAAGAGACCAGATGGTCAGATAAAGGTCAGATTCTTAAAAATAATCTTAAATTTCTCTTTTCAGGGAGGGACGACAATAAGCATCACCAAGGCGTGGGTCTGCTTCTCAGCAGACACGCTAGTGATGCTCTTCTAGGATATGAGTGCATTAATGAAAGGTCTCTTACAGCAAAATTTCAGACAAGCGTTAAAGACCTGAATGTTATCTGCTGTTATGCCCCCACTGAGGATGAGGATAGGTTTTATGAACAACTTCAGAATATTTTGAATTCTGTCAAGAAAGGAGATATTACCCTTGTTCTTGGTGACTTCAATGCCAAAGTTGGTACTGACTCTGACCTTTGGGGAAGGGTGATTGGCCCTTTTGGTATTGGTAGTTGCAATGGCAATGGGCAACGTCTCCTGCAGGTAAGTAAACTCAATGGTTTCAGAATAACTAACACATATTACAAACACCGCGACATACATAAGTACATGTGGGTTTCACCTGATGGGCTGCATAGGAATATGATTGATTATATATTAATTAACAGCAAATGGGCTAGTTCTGTTAGAAATACCAGGGCATATAGGGGAGCTGAAATTGGATCTGACCATTACCTTGTTAAAAGTGTGTTGCAACTTAAACTTAAAAAGTGTTGTGCTAGGGTTAAAAAATTTGCTTTTAATACTGAAGCTCTGAAAGACCCAGTTATAGCCAAGCTTACCATGATAGGTTACTTAGTCATTATGACAGTCATGGTATGCTTACTACTGAAGTTGAGGAAGAATGGGATCATTTTAAACAGGCTTTTTTGGACACTAACAGTACTCTTTTAGGAAAAAAGGAGCAGAAGAGGCAGAATTATCTGAGTGATAAGGCACTTGAGCTTATTTCGGAAAGAAAGAACTGCAGGAATGTCCTTAATCAATACCCTACTAGTCTTAATAGAAAGCATTACAGAGAACTTAATAAACGTGTAAAAGATCAGTTAGCTGCTGATAAGAATCTTTGGCTTGATGGTTTGGCTGACAAAGCCGAGGAAGCAGTTAGATAGCACAACAGCAGAGAGCTGTATCAGATAGTTAATGTTTTGTGTGGTAGAAAACGGACTTTAATACAGGGATTGAAGGATAAACAAGGTAGAAGAAGGTGAGGATTCTGTTGTGGCTAGGTGGGCTGAGCATTTCAGTGATGTTCTGAACAATGTGGCTAGTTCTACTCCCATTGTAATGATGATAGATGCAATGGTGGCTTTAATGTTGGCCCTATAACACAATCTGAAGTTACTTTGACTAACTTAAACTTCATAAATCCTCAGGGGTAGATGAAATTATTACAGAAATGCTTAGAGCTGGGAATGTTTCGGTTACCACTTGGATGACTGAAATCCTGAATATCTTTTATGATAAAGGCATGGTTCGTAAGGATTTTACCAGAGCTATTGTTATCCCTATTTTCAAAAAAGATGATCGCAGTTCTTGTGATAACTATAGGGGTATCAGCCTACTCTCTGTTCCAGGTAAAGTTCTTTCCTTGATTGCGCTTAATAAAATTAAGAATCTGGTTGACAGTCAATTGCGTGATGAGCAATGTGGATTCAGAAGTGGTAGGGGATGTGTGGATCAGATATTTTCACTTAGGCAGATTCTTGAGAAATGTTTCGAGTTTCAGAAACCTTTGGTTGCTAGCTTCGTTGATTTCAAAAAGGCTTTCGACTCTCTTGATCGTCATAATTTCTGGTTGATTGTGAAATCATATGGTATACCAACAAGTTAGTTAACATAATGAAAGTTCTCTATAACACTGAGTCGTGTGTGAGAGTTGGTAAGGCTTGTAGCAATTGGTTTAGCTTCTGGTGTTCGACAAGGGTGCATTTTGTCTCCTTTTCTCTTTAGTTTGGTTATTGATTATGTTATGCGAAATTCGCTTCAAGGGAAAGATTTTGGCCTTAAATGGGCTGGAGATACGAAAATTTCTGATTTAGATTATGCTGATTATTTAGCCCTTTTGGCAAATGATGTTGATGAGATGAACTCTTTCATTTGAGTTATTGATGAAACTGGTAGTAAAGTAGGTTTGGTTATAAACAGAGAGAAAACTAAAGTGATGAAAATTGGTCAGGCAGGCTGTGATTCAGCTAATCTGAATGGTTGCAGTCTTGAGCAGGTGTCACAGTTTAATTATCTTGGGAGCTATGTAACAGATAATGGTGATGTGTGGCATGAGATTAACAGACGAATAGGGATTGCTGCCGGGACTTTTAAGAATCTATGGAGATTATAGAGAAATAGGCGTATACACCTAAAGACTAAAATTAGACTGTATAATAATTTGGTTCTTTCTAGGGTTAGTTATGGCAGTGAAACTTGGACACTTTGTAAACAAGATAACAGGAAACTAGATGCTTTTGATTCTAGATGCTTACATAGTATCTTGTGTATTAAGTGGTTTAACTTTGTAACTAATAATGAGGTTAGGCAAAGGAGTCTGCAACCTCCTTTAAGCAGCATATTGTGTAGAGAGAGACTCCGCTGGTTTGGCCATGTTGCCCGTATGGATAATTATAGACTGGCGAATAGGGTTATGAACAGTGTGCCTGGAGGCCTCAGAAGGAGGGGGAGACCTAGGATGCGGTGGGCAGACAATGTCAAACAGGACCTCGTTAGAATTGGTGTGCAGTGGTCAGATGCAGTAGATGTAGCTCAGGATAGACTTGCTTGGAGAACTAAATTGCACGGTGTGGTTGGACCTCCGTAGCCCATGGCTGCTTGAGGATGATGATGATGACGATCAATCGTTTGGTCAGTTGGTTTATCAATCGTTTGGTCAGTTGGTTTATCAATCGTTTGGTCAGTTGGTTTATCAATCGTTTGGTCAGTTGGTTTATTAATCGATTTTTCAGAGTAATGCTATAATGGATGCCTGGTTGCAACTTATTGGTACTGATATTTTATTTAACATTGAATTATGTTATATATGTTAAATTTTATTTTATTATTTCAGCATTTTTAGTAAAAATAACTTTGATCTATCGTTTCCTGAAAATGAATGAGGTCTTGGATACAGAAGCAAAAAATACTTCCTTAGCATGGAAATTGGCTTTTCTGTGGGAGAACAATTTTGGCCTAAGTTCCCACCCACTAAGGATGTTTTACTCTCTCCACCAACAAAGTTTAATTAAAAAATGAAATTACAAGTTTTTAAGTTTATATTCAACAGTTTGTAAAGATTTTATCCCCCTTCCCCCTCAGTAACTTGGCTGTGTCACTCCAACAATATATATGTGTGTGTTTTTTTGGTTCGGTGCACTAACTTTTCGGCACATAGCCATGACCCCCAAAATTAACACCAAAGAAAAAAATCATAATGTTTAGTAAAAAAAATAGCAGCCTAAGAAAGTGTTCCTTTATTTCATAAACAGGACCGAAAATCTCATTAATGTGAGCAATCCAAGTCACCTTATATAACGCTGACCCATGCTTAAACATATACCACACTGAAAAGAATCATTAAAAGAAATAAAAATTATATTTTAGGTAAATATTTGGCATGAATTTTACATTGAATTAATATATAATTTAATCGTTTTTATTCAACACGTTTTCTAACGTTAAATCTTAATTGCATAATCTGCTCTATTTTTTCACTATATCAATGTAAAAATCTCTTATTAAATATATATTAATACGCTTGTAATTTTTTATTTTTTCATTTTCCTAAGATTTGGAATTAAATTCCGTTTAATTTGGTATATAACATGACCTATTTCTGTTGGTAATTTTTTTTTTTAATTCTAAAATTGACTTGTTTATCTAACTCAAAACAATTGGCTAAAAGCCTGGGCTTTTCTCAAAGTATGGTACCAAGAAAAAAATATAGCAATGGAAAAAATATTTATTTGGAACAAGAAAATTAATTTTTTTTTGTTATACAAAAATAAATAGTCTTTCTATCCATTTCTGTCTATTAGTTTTTTTTAATATATTTTTATTTGGGTTCTCAAATGCATTTTTTTTTACTATAGGACTAAAAAAGTCCTATTAGAATAAAACTAGTCATTTTTTTGTTAAATATTTTATTCTCAGAAAATCAAGAATTAAATGCTGATTAATTTGGCATATTACATAATTCCTTTCATTAATTATTTGCAAAAAAGTTCTAAAGCTAAAATTTTTTTGGCTGAACATAGGGGAAAAATAGCTTGACCTCTGGATGCAAATCAATTTTTCAGGCTAGACACTGGAAGGGTCATGTTCATATTATCTGAAATTTCGAATTTGTGAGGTTTGAATGATCAGGTTTCAATTGAACATGCAATTTTATTATTAAGATACACTGTTAAATAAAGACTTACATCTCCCCAACGACCAACTACATCCAGAATGTCATTACGTCCCATTGATAAGTCGACAATACACTTATTGACAGCTTTACTACTTCTTTCTGGTGTAAGGTCTTCTTCTGCAATTTCCACCCAACCCAGGGATCGGACTGCAAACCTTATTGGCTTCTGAAAAATGTTTTAAATTACAACTTTTTTTTATATAAACATACAACAAACTCTACAAGTATCTATTGTAGTATACACTGATTAGCCTATACATTAAAACCACCTCTGCGTTATGCAAAGAAGTGTGCATGCAGCCAATCAGTGTCACAAGCCAAGGTCACGAAAGATATATATATAATACCTGAGTTGGAGCTCTAGCAGTTAGTATTTTATTTTGTCTCAACATGGGAACAGCAAAAAAAAATTATCTGATTTCAACAAAGGCCAGATTATGGCAAGACGCCTTGGTAAGAGCATTTCTGAAACAGCAATGCTGGTAGGCTGCTCACGCTATGCGCTAATTATAACCTATCAAAGTTGGTCCGAAACAAGTGACACTTCAAGCTGTTGATAAGGCGTGGGCTGGTCACGCCTCATTGATGTCAGAGGTCAGCACATGCTATCTTGTCTGCAGCAACAGGAGGGCTACTGTGGCTGACATTACACATAATTTCAATTGTGGTAAAGGGCCCAATGTGTCCAAACACACAGTTTATCGTAAGCTCTTGGATACGAGTCTCCGCAGCCGCACATCCATTCGTGTGCCTATGCTCACAGTCATTCACCATCATCAATGCTTGCAGTGGGCACATAATCATCGACATTGGACCATAGAAGACTGGAAGAAGGTCGCATAGTCAGACAAATCCCATTTTCTGTTGCACCATGTGAACAGATGAACTCGTGTGCGACATTTACCCACGGAAGCCCTCTCACCTGGATGCACTGTAGGTCAGATCCAGGCAGCAGGAGGAGGTGTGATAGTCTGGGCAATATTTTCTTGGGAAACACTTGCACCAATTATCCCTGTAGAGGAAACTCTGACAGCCGTTACCTATCTGAACATCATAGCTGACTAAGTACATCCCTTTCTGACAACTGTATTCCCTGATGAAGATAGTGTCTTTCAACAAGACAATGCCCCATGCCACACTGCGAAGAACGTTCAGGAATGGTTCCTAGAACATGAGGAGGAATTCCATTTATTGCCATGGCTCCCAATTTCACCGGACATGAATCCCGTCGAGCATTTGTAGTTTGAATTGGAGAAAAGGGCATGAGTAGCATCACACCAAACACTTAATTTATGGGAACTGTGGGATCTTCTGTTACAGTCATGGTACCAAATATCAAGCGACACCTATGAATAGCTCGTTGAATCTAGCCTCATCGTATGAGAGCTCTTTTGGCAGCGAGAGGAGGACCTATATCATATTAGGTAAGTGGTTTTAATGTTTTGGCTGATCTGTATAATCTGTATAACAACATTAAAAGCAAAGTAAATCACACATATACGAAATTTATATAAAAGCTGTACAGTACACTTTACAGGTAACTGCAGTTGGTGACAAAAATAATATAGGTGAACCTAACTCATAAACTTAGTAAGTACAGTATTACAGGGATATTGAAGGATATATCACAACTTTTCTCCAACAAACAGTACCTCCCACTCAATATTATCATTGGTTATTAGCATCAGCAGCTTGGTGCAAGAGTGGCTCAGTCAGTTGCCAAGTTCATAATCTGCAGTTCCCAGGTTCGAGTCCCATCTCTTCAAAACTCTGTGATGCTCTTGGTCACCAGGGGACAACAATGGGCTTGAAAAGTCTGCAGTCCATCAGATAGGACATTAAGCCGTAGCCCTGTGTATGTGTAGGAGAGCCATACCCTGTGCACATTAAAGAACATGATGGATGGCCTTGACACAAGGCTACCATCTGTCTCTTAACAGTTATCCAGTGGGTTCCCTTAACCTTCTATGAGTTCTTGGGGTCTTTGTGACCTGGCCATTTATTGTGTGCAAAGTATAATTTAACTGTTTTTATTCAACATGATTTATTTCAATTGTTCAGAGGTAAAACAATCCAATCCATCAGTAGCTTATTACAATTATTTTTCAGAAAATATAAACCATTAAAAATGCAATAAAATTCTGATGCCTATTTTAATAACTTTTAGTTACTATTGGAATAAACCTCCACTGAACTACTGTTAGATCCTTATAACGTTTTTGACAAGGTACTGGCAAAGGAATGGGTGTCATAACTAGTTTGAGCATACCTTCCTATATGGTTAATGGAGCAAATTCATCACATTTGTAACTACACTAAAAAATAAATTTCTAAACGTAACAAAAAATAATAATATTAATTTCTATATAATTTTATTCCGCAATTTAAAAGAGAAATTTATTTTTTAACCCATTGTATTGAAATCTTGAGTGACACTCATACTGCACAAAGATATCCAAATTTGACACATCACACTTGTAGTGATTTTTTACAAGCTTGAAATAAATCATTTTGGATAATTTAAACAATAAATGACAATCTCAGAGTTACCTGTTGATTTTTTAACATCTATAAATCAGTAAATATTTTATGGAAAAATTTTGTTGACATACACGACTGAAACCAGCATCTCTCCAGAAACATGCCAGAGAGTCTTCTACCATTGAAATAATGCCAAATCTATACCTTTTCCACAAAACATGACTTTTCACTCTTTTTGTGATCTTTCAGCATCTACATTTGGCACCATCTATGATCTTGAGTGGCAACCACTTCTTTTTTATTGCACTGAGTAAGATAGACACCATTCATACAATCAATCAATCAATCAAAATACTTTATTTTCACCACATTAGACTATACATTTAGTGCAATATAAACAACCCAAAAGCATTCACTTATCTAGGTTGTTATATAGTTAGTATTACAATGAAATAACAAAAACAAAGGAATAACTTATTTTCACACAAAAAATTACAACCTAATGATCTACACAAGATCGATTGTGGCAAAATATAAAGTTCTCGCATTTTTGCAAATATAAAAATGAATATTTCCATTTGAAAACAAAGAAAAATAGGAAAGAAAATACATTTTTTACATAAGGTACAAGAAGCGTACAACAATAAATATTTGAATTCTAATTTTTATCATAGAACTGAAAACATAAAATCCAAGTCGAGTGCATGTGAGAGATAAAACTTTAATCATTTCTTAAAGATAAATACTCCACCAATACAATTTCCAAACTCAATTCATCATCAAGCAGTCGTGGGCTACAGAGGTCTCACCCCATCATGCAATTTAGTTCTCCAAGTAGATTTGTCCTGAGCTACATCTGCTGCATATTGCCACTATACACAAATTCTAACACAATGTCCTCTTTGACATTTGACTGCCCACCTCATTCTAGGTCTCCCCTCTTTCTGAGATCTTTAGGTACACTGTTCATAACCCTATTCACTAATCTATAATTATCCACACAGGCAACATGGCCAAACCAACAGAGTCTCTCTCTGCACAATATGCTGCTTAAAGGAGGTTGCAGACTCCTTTGCCTAACCTCATCATTAGTTACAAAGTTAAACCACCTAATACCCAAGATACTACGTAAGCATCTAGAATCAAAAGCATCATGTTTCCTGTTCTCTTGTTTAGAAAGAATCCAAGTTTCACTACCATAAAACTAGAAAGAACCAAACCATTATACAACCTAATTTGAGTCTTCAGGTGAATACGCCTATTTCTCAACATTCTCCATAAATTCTTAAAAGTCCCAGCAGCATTCCCAATTCGTCTGTTAATCTCATACCACACATCACCAGTATCTGTTACATAGTTCCCAAGGAATTAAACTATGACACCTGTTCAAGACTGCAACTATTCAGATTAACTGGATCACAGACTGTTGTAAAGATGAACCAAAACCAGAACTGAATGAACCAGACTGTTGTAAAGAGTTGTTGTAAAGACCTGAACCAGACTGTTGTAAAGAGACCAGGTAGACAGATAAAGGTCAGATGCTTAAAAATAATCTTTTAGTTATTTCTATCACCATAGTTTTCTTTCCACATACAACCAAACCAAATCGACTACCAGTCTCATCAACAGCTTGAATGAAAGAGTTCATTTCATTAATATCATTTGCCAAAAGGGCTAAATCATCAGCATAATCTAAATCAGAAATTTTCATATCCCTAGACAATTTAAGGCTAAAAATTTTCCCTTGCAGTGAATTTTGAGTAACAATCCCTGCTGAAGAGTGGTCAACCACACAGGGTTCTGGTGTTGACCATATAAACCCACTGAACTGGAGTGAATTAAGGCTCTGTGCTTGATTATGGATCCTGAATTTGCTGCAATGGTGGGTTTCTGTTTGTTAGTGGGTTGACAGCTCCAAGTGAATAGATTCACAGGATATGTTTATCAGCTGGTGAATAATCCTGAGAAGAGGTCATCGCAGGCACCTGAACTCTTTGCTTCTATTGGCATTGTCAAATTCTACATTGGAGGAAGACTTCCAGTGTAAATGGCTTCAGCCTTTAGTGGTGGGGGAACGGGTCTTTGCCCCATGTTTGCGATTAGGGGGCTGTTTGATATTATAGGCATTCCCTCTCAATAAACATAGTTTCTTTAAACATCCCACTAACCATTTTCTTTCCATAGGTAGTTGGAATGTGAGGACTCTGCACAGAGCTTTTTCTCTTGATGTCCTCACACAAGAATTCCACCATTATAATTTAGATATTCTCGGCTTGCAAGAGACCAGATGGACAGATAAAAGTCAGATTCTTAAAAATAATCTTAAATTTCTCTTTTCAGGGAGGGAAGATAATAAGCATCACCATGGCATAGGTCTGCTTCTCAGCAGACATGCTACTGATGCTCTTCCAGGATATGAATGCATTAATGAAAGGTTTCTTACAGCAAAATTTCAGACAGGCGTTAAAGACTTCAATGTTATCTGCTGTTATGCCCCCACTGAGGATGCCGATGAATATGAGAAGGATGGGTTTTACGGACAACTTCAGGATATTTTGAATTCTGAAAAGAGATATTACCCTTGTTCTAGGTGACTTCAATGCCAAAGTTGGTACTAACTCTGACCTATGGGGAGGAGTGATAGGCCCTTTTGGTTGTTTTTGGTTGTTTTTGGTATTGGTAACTGCAATGGCAACATCTACAGGTAAGTAAACTCAATGGTTTCAGAATAACTAACACTTATTACAAACACTGCGACATATATAAGTACACATGGGTTTCACCTGATGGGTTGCATAAGAATATGATTGATTATATATTAATTAACAGCAAATGGGCTAGTTCTGTTAGGAATACAAGGCCATATAGGGGAGCTGAAATTGGACTGACCATTACCTTGTTAAAATGCCTTACAACTTAAACTTAAAAATTGTTGTGCTAGGGTTAAAAAATTTACCTTTAATACTGAAACTCTGAAAGACCCAGTTATAAATAAAGCTTATCATGATAGGTTATTTAGTCATTATGACAGTCATGGTTTGCTTACTACTGAAGTTGAGGAAGAATGGGACCAATTTAAACAGGTTTTGTTGGAAACTAACAGTACTCTTTTAGGAAAAAAGGAGCAGAGAAGGTAGAATTATTTGAGTGATAAGGCACTTGAGCTTATTTCAGAAAGAAGAAACTGCAGGAATGTCCTTAATTAACACCCACCTAGTCCAAATAGAAAGCATTACAGAGAGTTTAATAAACGTGTAAAGGATCAGTTAGCTGCTGATAAGAATCTTTGGCTTGATGGCTTTGCTGACAAAGTCAAGGAAGCAGTTAGACAGCTGTACCAGATAGTTAATGTTTTGTGTGGTAGAAAAAGGACAGGTATACAAGGATTGAAGGATAAACAAGGTAGAAGAAGGTGAGGATTCTGTTGTGGCTAGGTGGGCTGAGCATTTCAGTGATGTTCTGAACAATGTGGCTAGTTCTACTCCCATTGTAATGATGATAGATGCAATGGTGGCTTTAATGTTGGCCCTATAACACAATCTGAAGTTACTTTGACTAACTTAAACTTCATAAATCCTCAGGGGTAGATGAAATTATTACAGAAATGCTTAGAGCTGGGAATGTTTCGGTTACCACTTGGATGACTGAAATCCTGAATATCTTTTATGATAAAGGCATGGTTCGTAAGGATTTTACCAGAGCTATTGTTATCCCTATTTTCAAAAAAGATGATCGCAGTTCTTGTGATAACTATAGGGGTATCAGCCTACTCTCTGTTCCAGGTAAAGTTCTTTCCTTGATTGCGCTTAATAAAATTAAGAATCTGGTTGACAGTCAATTGCGTGATGAGCAATGTGGATTCAGAAGTGGTAGGGGATGTGTGGATCAGATATTTTCACTTAGGCAGATTCTTGAGAAATGTTTCGAGTTTCAGAAACCTTTGGTTGCTAGCTTTGTTGATTTCAAAAAGGCTTTCGACTCTCTTGATCGTCATAATTTCTGGTTGATTGTGAAATCATATGGTATACCAGACAAGTTAGTTAACATAATGAAAGTTCTCTATAACAACACTGAGTCGTGTGTGAGAGTTGGTAAGGCTTGTAGCAATTGGTTTAGCATTACTTCTGCTGTTCGACAAGGGTGCATTTTGTCTCCTTTTCTCTTTAGTTTGGTTATTGATTATGTTATGCGAAATTCACTTCAAGGGAAAGATTTTGCCCTTAAATGGACTGGAGATACGAAAATTTCTGATTTAGATTATGCTGATGATTTAGCCCTTTTGGCAAATGATGTTGACGAGATGAACTCTTTCATTCGAGCTGTTGATGAGACTGGTAGTAGAGTAGGTTTGGTTATAAACAGAGAGAAAACTAAAGTGATGAAAATTGGTCAGGCAGGCTGTGATTCAGTTAATCTGAATGGTTGCAGTCTTGAGCAGGTGTCACAGTTTAATTATCTTGGGAGCTATGTAACAGATAATGGTGATGTGCGGCATGAGATTAACAGACGAATAGGGATTGCTGACGGGACTTTTAAGAATCTATGGAGATTATGGAGAAATATGCGTATACACCTAAAGACTAAAATTAGACTGTATAATAGTTTGGTTCTCTCTTGGGTTAGTTATGGTAGTGAAACTTGGACACTTTGTAAACAAGATAACAGGAAACTAGATGCTTTTGATTCCAGATGCTTACACAGTATCTTGGGCATTAGGTGGTTCAACTTTGTAACTAATGATGAGGTTAGGCAAAGGAGTTTGCAACCTACTTTAAGCAGCATATTGTGCAGAGAGAGACTCCGTTGGTTTGGCCATGTTGCGCATATGAATAATTATAGATTGGCGAATAGGGTTATGAACAGTGTGCCTGGAGGCCTCAGAAGGAGGGGGAGACCTAGGATGCAGTGGGCAGACAATGTCAAACAGGACCTCGTTAGAATTGGTGTGCAGTGGTCAGATGCAGTAGATGTAGCTCAGGATAGATTTGCTTGGAGAACTAAATTGCATGGTCTGGTTGGACCTCTGTAGCCCATGGCTGCTTGAGGATGATGATGAATAGAAGGTTCCATACAGATGGTATTGGGGGTGATGTCAGTATTGCATAGTTCGTTATTATGTCTATGTATGCAAAGGAATAGAGTTTATGTCTATGTATGTATTGGAATAGTGTTTAAGAATGAAGAAGGCAGTAATAAGTGGTAGGAGGGGGGAAAGAAAAGGGAAGAAGTTATTTCTAAATTCGCTAAATGAAGAAATGGAAGAGAAATCATTTTACAAAAATGAGCAATTAACAACAGAAAGCATGAGATTACTTAATAAAGTCAAAGCTCTTCAAAATGAATTTAAATATAAATATGTATGGATCAAATTGGGAAGAATATTCTTAAGGAAAAATGACGACTCAAATGCCATCAGAGTTGACAATGAGTCAAACTTAATAACTGATACATTATTAAGTTCCTTAAAATGCAGTTTTGACCTTTTTGCTTTGGTTAATTTTTCTAGCCATAAAATGGAAGGAACATCGGGTATTTATATTAACCTCGAAGAACTTAAATTGATCCATTCTGATTTCAAAAAAAGGAATTAGTGTTATTCATTTGAATATCAGAAGTTTACGAGTGAATTTTGATGTGTTTTTGATATTGATAGAAAGTAGTAATTGTAAACCAGATGTAATAATCCTTCCTGAGATTTGGATACCTGACAATGAAACATCTTTATATCATATTGAGGGATACAAAGGATTTTTTAACTGTAGACATTTTAATAGATCTGGTGGAATTGTGGTTTACATCAAGCAGCATTGGTATGCTTCCCAATTAGATTTCAAAATGAACTCAGCTGAAGTTATTGCATTAAAAATTCAATTGAATTCGACAATGTCAATAGTCTTATTAGCGATTTATCATTATGTTGAAGGTGAAGAAAGAATTTCATTAAAGAATTGTTTCAATATGTCGATAAACTTCCAGATTGTAATATTATTCTTACAGGAGATATAAACTTGGATATCTCAAAATCTACAGAACATATAAACAGTTTTTTAAATTTTATGACTCTATACAACTTGTCAAATTATATTATGTGGATTACGAGATCGCAATCACAATCTTGTATAGATCATTTATTCATAAGGAAAATAAGTTCTTTTCCTTGTTACCCCTATACTGTAACTACGGACATCACAGATTATATGATTTATTTCACCTTTTCTTCAACAACAAATGTCTCAATCAAAGCTAAGGAGCCAATACAGTCAATTATTTACACAGACAAAGTGAAATTACAACAAGGCTTCAAGGATCATAGTTGGAATCACATACAAAATCATTATGATGTAAATGAAGCTTTCGACCATTTCTTTGAGGACTTTAAAAAATTAGTTAAAAAAAATCTACAGTAAAGAGAAATGTGAATAAAAAATTTAAAACCAAGGATAACCACAGAACTTATTATGTCAATACAGTACTAAAATCATTTACATAGATTATGAAAAAAAAAAAAAACAGAATTGATGCTAATTACTACAAAAGCTACAGGAACTCCTTAAATAGCATAATATCAGAAGCCAAAAATTCATATTTTCAAGAAAAACTGGCATATGCTGGAAATAACACAAAAAAGAAATGAGATATTATAAATGAAGTAATTAATACAAATAGCAGGGGGGAAAAATCAAAATCATCTGATTGAAATGAGCTTAAATTATAAAATGGTATATTTTACAGATAGTTCCACTGAAATAGTTAATGCATTTGATGATTATTTTATAAATATAGCTACTGAATATGAAACTGGTAGTTCAGAATCAGAAATCAGATTTGGTAGTGCCAGAAGATCCTAAGTTAAAAGACAGAATATTCATTTCCCAGGGTAATTCAAAGGGTCTGATAGCAGTTTCGCTGTAAGAATTGGACAGCATAGTAAAAAATTTGAAAGGGACTTATTCAGTTGGCTGGGATTACATAAACGTGGATAATTTTAAAGCAATATATCCATCAATACGAACAACATTGTGCTACTTGTTTAATATGTCTTTATCTTCTGGTATTTTCCCAAATGCCTGAAAATTTTCAATAACAGTTCCTATTTACAAAAAAGGAAAGAAAACCCTTAGAGAAAATTAATGACCTATTGCTTTAACTTCCGATAATGTCAAAAATACTGGAAAAGTTATTTTTTGTCAGGTTGAATAATTTTTTATTAAAGTTTAACATAATAGCAAAGAACCAATATGGATTTCAGCAGAAAAAAAGCACAGAAGATGCTATTTTACATTTAATAAATTCATTAATGTGGTCTCTGGATAAAGATTTTAAAACACTCGCAAATTTTTTGGGCTTATCAAAGGCTTTTAATTTGGTAAATCATGAAATATTGCTGGCTAAGCTTTATAAATATGGAATCAGAGGTACCATTTTTACATGGTTAAAATCCTACTTGGGAAATCATTCACAAATGTTGAGGATAAATGATATATAGTTCTATGAAAAATATCAATACAGATATACCACAAAGTTCTGTACTGGGATCTCTGCTATTTATATGTAAACGATATATATTTGACAAAAATTTTGAGGCAGAAATTATTTTTTTAAGCTGATGATACTGTTTTGTTATACAAAAGTAACACCCAAGAACAATTATACCAAATGGCAAACAGATATTCATTGTCTCTACCAATGGCTAACATTGAATAAATTAAGTTTAAATAAGGCTAAACATGCTACAAAAAATTCCAGTTGAAGGCATCAGCTAAAGGTAGCAATGAATCGAGTGGTTTCTCATCACAAGGACTGTTACAACATCCTAAATTGCAGTTGCGAACATCTTACCAAGGTTGATCAAATTAAATACCTAGGAGTGATTATTGATAAAAGCCTTTCATGGAAGTATCACACTGATTATACTGTTAATAAAATAAACCCATTTATCGCAAAATTTTATAGATTAAGATTCTTACTCAATAAAACAAGTTTAAAAATGTTGTATTTTAGTTGTGTATATAGTCAGCTACAATATGCAATAAAAGCCTGGGAAGGAGCTGCAAAAACAAATTTTAACAGGCTGTTGATTCTGCAAAAATTTATTGTTAGAATCATTGACAATAAAGGTCACTTCTCTAAATCTCGTCCTATATAGAAGGAATTGGGGTTACTGACTGTGTCACAACTTTACATTTTAAAAGTTATCGAATATGTCCATTTCAATTTACATCTATTTCAGGTTCGACAGACATATATACCACTTAGAGACTCATCATTTAAATTGCAAATACCACGTATATCAAAGCAAGCTACTACTCGTAATATAAACTATATTGGACCTAAACTATATAACAGTGTTCCATAAACAATGAAGAAAATTACTTCAAAATATTTATTTAATAAATCTCTTTGTGAATGGATTATAAACAACAAATGATTATGTATGAAAAACTAATTTTTTGACTGTCTACATCATAGATTGGTTCAATTACCAACTGTTGCCTTGTTAATTTTTTTGTATTTGTATTTTTATTTTAATTATACACCAATGCTGAAGTATTCAGTTACTTTAGCTGGGCATATTTCATTATAATTTTGTATTGATACATATCTAAGTTGAATAAAAATTGAACTGAATTGAAAACTGAATTCCCAATCCATATGATGAGGTATCAAAAACAGGCTGCCTCTTTTTGTGTGTGAATATATATATATGCATTCAAAGCAGTTTGCAAAATATTATTGAAGAAATTTGCTCCATTCTTCCAAAAACGAAAAGCAGTTGGTCTTTTCAGTTTTCTAGAATCATTCTCTCCACATACAAAATTTAAATTAAATTCCACTGAAAATCTTTTAACATCACTCCACTACTAAACCTAGCAATATATAGATCACACCACTACTAAACCATAAAGAGGGAGGAAGACAAAAAATATAAATTAAAAAAATACCGATCTTCTTATATGGACCCTAAAAAGCAAAAAACAAACCTAAAGCATATCAATGATGCAATCAGTCACTGAGCTTGTATTCCCTTCAAAGGAAGATAGGGTGCATGCAATTTAGTTGTGTAGGTAAATCAGAGCCCTATCTTCCTTTGAAGTGAATACTAACTCAGTGACTAAATCATCTCATCGATATGCTTTAGGTTTATTCTCCACTTTTTAAGGCCCATATAGGAAGATATTTATTTTTTTTTTGCACTAAAAATATTTACCTTCAAAAAATTTCATTTGATATATGACTCAAACATCGATCACATTTTCCCTCCTTTTTGGAGTCATGTTTGAGGTAACCCATAATATTGGAGACATCAAAAGCCTTGAGATACAGCAAGTTAAAGTCTAAACCTGTGAAATTTAACCCCTCCACTTTTATCAGGGGGAGAGAATAGTGAGGGGCAAGATTCGAAATAGTTTACAACAGTCATTATATGAGCTTTCATTTGACACCTAACTCATAACTATAGGGTCTCGCATTCAGAAGATAAAGTAAAACAACTTTTCCTTTTTCCATTTTTTTTTTAGAGGGAAAGAAAGCATGGGGAGTTAATTTTTAATAGCTTATGACACTTCATGCATCAGCTTTCATTTAATACATAGATTGTTACCTTCCTCACTACTCACGTTCCACAGATATAGCAGAACAAAGCATGGGGGGGGGGGTCATTTTTTGTAGCCTGACACTTGCTTGTCATCAGCTTGTTAAAGTATAACCCTGCAAAAATCCACAAACACCTTTATCAGGGGGGAGAATAGTACGGACAAAATTTGAAATAGTTTAAGACTGTCATTTTATGAGTTTTCATCTGACACCTAACTCGTAACTGTAGGCTCTGACATTAGGAAGATAGAGGTGAACTACTTTCACAATTATCATTTTTTTAGGGGGGTAGAAAGCATCAGGAGTCAATTTTTAGTATTTGATGACACTCTGTGCATCAGAAGCATTCATTTGACGTATAGCTTGTTATTTTCGTCATTCGCATTCTGGAGATACAGTGTAAGAATAGTTTCATATTTCCCCTTTTTTAGTGGGAAGAAAGCATGGGGGGTCAATTTTGAATAGCCTATGATACTCCCTGAGTTCTATTCTTGGCAATTACACTGCTTTAAAATATGTGTTTCAATCAAAATACATTTTATTAATCTTTGTGTAACACACACAACCATATAAATTTGAACTTCTTTGTACAGAACCTTGAGCCATCCAGAATATTTTCTGCATGTTTACCATCCTAGTTGCAACCTATTGAAAGCCCACCCATCCACTATTCCCTCATGATTTACATCTTAGGTAGTCCACATCAACTGATACTGTCATGATTTCATCTTCTGGCTGTATATGGGACATCTAAAAAATCATCTACATGTGATTTACATTACAAAATATTTTAAATAAAACTAGGAAATAGTTTTACTAGGAAATAGTAAACTAGGAAATAGGGAAAAAACTAGTTTAAATAATTTAATTACATTTCATTTCAATATTTAGTAGTGTCAGAAATATAATTAGCTCTACCTTATCAGGAGTGAGGCTGCAACTACCCTCTGGATAACTTCTCCTCCTAAAGAAAATTTGAGACATAACACAGATAAAACATTTTAAAAAAATTATGTAAAGCATTTTATTTTACTATTTGTATTTGATGAATCAAGTTCTCATTTCATTCTAAATGAATTAAGCTATTACTGAAAATCAAAAGGAAAATCATGCATAATTTTTTTTTAAAGATTAACATAAGGTGCCTTAATTTGCTCTTTGAAATACCACAATCAATATTTTGTTTCTTTCCAGAGTACAGTTAGCAAGTTCTTAAAAATAATATACATTTTTTTTCATTGGTGAAAACAGCAATCAAATATAGAAAATTTTCTACAATTTTACTTGAGTAACAGGAAATGATTAAAATATATTAGAAAATTATTTACAGTAACTTTATATGAATGCCAGGTTTATCAAAATAATGGAAACATACTGTTTGTGGAGAACATTTTATTAACCCTTACCCTATTGCAGACACAAGAATCACTTTCATCTTTTCCATTATAGTGGTCGGAGACCGAAGCTTTGCTCCTGTAGTACAAGGTTTTAAAAAAAATTTTTCAAATAGAAATCAAATTTTTTTTTCAACTCCTTCTAACATCAAAAATAACATTCAAATCTATGATATAAATTTTTTATCTGTTGATTCCACTTGAAAAAAAAATGATAAAGTTTAAAAATAAATCTATTTGATTCTGATGCGCGTGTTCAGTCACTGTAAACAGCATCAAGTAGCGCCGATTCAGTTCATACCTTAATTCTGCCATACTGTGCTTAGATTATTGATCAGTTGCATTTCCTGCTCTTTTCTGCTATTTATAGCTCTACTAGAGTTGTAATGCTTTCTAACCTTTTAACATAAGGATATTGATTTTTTTTTACTATCAGAAATTACATCATCCGGGAACTACACACATCGGCTTTTGTTCAATATTTTAGCAGACTTTCGATTTTAAAAACTTTATTTACTTTAATGCTTCTAAAATTATTTTTTGCACTTCTCAAATGGTTACTGTGATTATAAACAATAATTAGAAACAATCAAAAGTGAAACTGCTAGTGATCTGTAATGGCAGCAATCAGAACAAACATTAGGATTACTAAGAGTGCAATTTTTAAACAGTAACACTTTATTTATCAATATTTTTAATTACATTTTAAACACATAAGCAAATCAAGATCAGGAAATTGCGATTTTTAATCAAAATTTCTGCCAGCGTTTTAGAACTAAACTTTTCTGCAACAGTTATGCAGCTTTATAATAAAGCGACTCATTCTCAAATTAAATGCATCGATTAAACCTGAAATGCTTTGAAACATTTTATTAATTTTTTTTTAAAGTTCTTCATCACTTTCCTGATATATTTTTCATTTTTTATTGAAATTATCTAGTTTATAAACCAAAATTATTTTTTATGACACTGCCTCACTTAGGCTTAGAGTTCGCTGATTATCAAAAGTATATGACTTACATTACATTTTATATGCATAACTGACTAAATAATTTAGAAAAAACAAATGAAAGATTTAAGCAATAATTAAAATATTATGAACTGTTTATATTAGAAAAATGAAATAATGCAGAAAAAAAAGGGAAAAAAATATATTTTTGAAATTTCACCAAAGATAAAGTAGGAAAAATAGTGAAATTTTGCAATGTTTCGAAAATAACGCTTAAAAATTTAACTTACCATTTTTTTCATCCAATTCTTATCATTTTAATAAGCACAATTAAATGCTCTTTCTTTTGGTACATTCATCATCATCATCCTCAAGCAGCCATGGGCTACGAAGGTCCATCGAGACCGTGCAATTTAGTTCTCCAAGCAAGTCTGTCCTGAGCTACATCTACTGCATCTAGCCACTGCATACCAATTCTAACTAGGTCCTCTTTGACATTGTCTGCCCAGCGCATCCTAGGTATCTCCCTCTTTCTGAGGTCTTTAGGCACACTGTTCACAACCCTATTCGCCAATCTATAATTATTCATACGGACAACATGGCCAAACCAATGGAGTCTCTCTCTGCACAATATGCTGTTTAAAGGAGGTTGCAAACGCCTTTGCCTAACCTCATTATTAGTTACAAAGTTAAACCACTTAATACCCAAGATACTATGTAAGCATCTAGAATCAAAAGCATCTAGTTTCCTGTTATCTTGTTTACAAAGTGTCCAAGTTTCACTACCATAACTAACCCTAAAAAGAACCAAACTATTATAGTCTAATTTTAGTCTTTAGGTGTATACGCCCATTTCTCCACAATCTCCATAGATTCTTAAAAGTCCCAGCAGCAATCCCTATTCGTCTGTTAATCTCATCATCATCATTTTATAGCAAGGTTATAGTCAAATCCAATTTCAGTTCCCCTGTATGAGCTAGTAATGCTAACAGAACTGGCCCATTTGTTGTTACTACATAATAAATCATATTCTTTTGGAGCCCATCTGGTGAAACCCATGGGTACTTATGTAGGACACAGCGCTTGTAATAAGAATTAGTTTTTCTCAAACCATTAAGTTTACTTACCTGTAGGAGACGGTGCCCATTGCAGCTACCAATACCAAAAGGAGCTATCCATGCTCTGCAAAGGCCACAGTTAGGGCTAACTTTGGCGTTGAAGTCGCCTAGGAAAAGGGTAATATCTCCTTTGTTGACAGAATTCAAAATATCCTGAAATTATCGGTAAAATCTATCCTTCTCATCCCAGTGGGGCATAACAGCAGAAAACATTCAAGTCTTTAATGCTTGTCTGAAACTTTGCTATAAGAAACCTTTCATTAATGAACTCATATCCCAGAAGAGCATCACTAGCATGTCTGCTGAGAAGCAAACGCCTTGGAGATGCTCTTTATCTTCCCTGCCTGAAAAGAAAATTTTAAGATTATTTTTAAGAATTTGACCTTCATCTGTCCATCTGGTCTTTTGCAAGCCGAGAATATCTAAATTATAATAGTGGAATTCTTGTGTGAGGACATCAAGAGAATAAGCTCTGTGCAGAGTTCTCACATTCCAACTACCTATGGAGAGAAAATGGTTAGTGGGATGTTTAAAGAAACTATGTTTATTGAGAGAGGGAGTGCCAACAATATCAAACAGCCCCCTAATTGCAGGCATGGGGCAAAGACCCTTACCCTCACCTCTAAAGACTAAAGCTGTATACACTGGAAGACTTCCTTCAGCGTAAAATTTGACAATGCCAGTAGAGGCAAGAGTACAAGTGCCTGCGAACACCTCTGCTCAGGATTATCCACCAGCTGATAAACATATCCTGTGAAACCCACAAACAGAAAACACAGTGGAAGATTTTCCCTCCATAGTAGCCCACCAGTGCAGGAAAATCAGGATCCATAATCAAGCCCAGAGCTTTATTCCAGTCTAGTAAGTTTATAAGGTCAGCACCAGGGTCATGTGATTGACAACTCCTCAGCAGGGTAGAAAAAAAATAGCCTTAGTTGTCAAGATTAGTAGGCCCCACTAATCTGGCAGCCCTCCCCTTCCATTCATTTCCACAAGAGAGTATCTCTCTTGAAAAGTACCAACGGCTTGCACCACGAGAAGGCAGGATCAGACATTAGGTGCTAGGCCTGGCCAGTTCTACGCATCATTACAGGGGATTGGTGCACAGCTCTCCTTCCAGTGACTACCTAGCTACCATTTTTAATATTAATATTTTATGAAAAACTGTACTTATGAAACAGCTGTATTTACACTATATATATTAGTCTACAGAGTTAAACTTGTTGCTAAAAATGTGATCAAACACAGTATTTATTAGTCTGAAATATTCTGTCTAGAAAAGTCATATCCTACTGCCAGTTCAAAACAGGCTTCATTTTCATGAAGATGCTGCAAGATTGCATTACAATGGCAAGAATATAATTTTAGTGAAAGAATAATGTTACGAAAAAGATATTATTAACATTTTACTATTATCTATTATTCTTTAAAATAAATTATAGCAATTAAAACTATATAGTCAATTTTTACTTTGGGATGACAGCCTAATAATTTCTATTGGCACTGTGTCACTGCTATTTCACAATATGCATTATATATATATATATACACAGTTGTATCAGAATAATATGTCTACCCATGGAATCACAGTGTACCCACCTAGGCGCGTCACAGAGTGCACGTGACAAGGTCGACAATATGGAGTATAAGCGGCTGGCCAGGACAGATGACCCATAGTGTGTAACATGAGCACAATGGGCAGAAGTATTGATTTGACGGACGTTCAAAAAGGAATGATCTTTGGCTACTGTACTAAGGGTGGAAGCATCTCGGAAACAGCAGTTGTTTATTGTTGTTTTACCTCTGAGTGGTACTTTTTTTGCACACCATGGGCTAAATGGCCAGGTTACAAGTACCCCTAAGGCTCAGAGAAAATTAGGGGAGGGGACCCACTGGAACAGTTGTAGGGAGGCAGATAGTAGCCTCAAGGCCATCCAGCGTGTTCTTTAATGTGCACAGGGCATGGCTCTCCTGCACACGGGGCCATGGCTTATACCATCCAACGGATAGCGGCCTTTCCAAGGCCATCGGTGTCCCCTACTGACCATGGGCAGGGCGGAGAATTGAACTCGAACCTGGGAACTACAGATTATGAACTTGGCATACAACCGACTGAGTCACACCTGCCCCTCGGAAACAGCAGACTTTGTGAGCTGTAGCAAAGGTGCTGTAGTAAGGGTGTACCAAAAATGGACTGCTGGCACACCAAATACCTCCAGATATCATAACTGTGGAGCACCAAAGGCTATCGACCCCAGAGGAGAACGATGCCTCCATCGACTGGTAAAGGACAATTGACTCGCAACAGTGCAGCAATTGAGAACAAATGAACAATGGGGCATCCAGGTACATGTCCCTGATAACAGTAGAGTGAACCCTGTTATGCATGGGTCTCCGGAGTCGACATTGCATAAAGGCGCCCATGTTAACCAGGTTCTTTGGCAACAACGACTTCAGTTTGCAAGAGACTACTGTCATTGAATAGTGAAAGAGTGGAAAAAGGTTGCCTTCTCTGATGAATCGAGCTTTCTACTCCACAGAAGTGACAGGCGATGGCAGATACGGCATCAGACACATGAGAACCAACACCTGGACATGCTTGTGGGTCAAGTAAAGACTAGCAGTGGCAGTGTGCATGTTTGAGGGATGTTTTCCTGGTATCATCTGGGACTGCTGGTACCACTGGATGGGTCCCTGAATGCCAATGGCTACTTGTCCATCCTCACTGACCACATGCATCCCTTCATGTTGGATGTTTACCCTGGTGGTGATGGTGTCTACCAACAGGACAATGTGCCCTGCCATGTTGCTAAGGGAGTGCATGACTGGTGCTAGAACACAACAGCGATGTCTCCATTCTCCCTTGGCTGGCGAAATCGCCCAAATCCATAGAGCCCATAGAGCACTTGTGGGCCCATTTGGATCAACAGGTTCAGCATGCGGACTCACAACCATGTCATCTCTGGAACCTCAGTGCTCTGCTGGAGTCCAAATGAGCATGTGTGCGTCTGGCAACCATCCAGGGCCTCATTGTGTCCATGCCACGCAGTCTTGTCGCAGTCATCTGGACCAAGGGTGGTTATTCCCATTATTAGGTAGGTGGTCATATTATTCTGATATGATTGTGTGTATACATATATATAAAACAAACTTATTGTATAAAAGAAAATGAATTGCATTTTTGGACCATGTAAAACCAAGTCTATCATCATGTAAGTAAAAAATGTTTGCACTTTTTTGACCTTGTAAAACCTTAAAAATGTTAACCGAGTACCTTGCAAATTGAGAGATAGGAGCAATAGAACCTACATACAAAAACATGGAATAAAACGTACCTGACACTCAGCAAGAACAGTTTAACTATATTTCACATATTTCATTCATTTAATGTGTTTATCATAACCATGTGCACATAAATTTTAGTTATTTTTGTCAATTTTACTATTTTCTGATATTTCAGAATTCTGCAATTCTTGGGAGAGTTTTTACACTTTAATGTACTGGATGATTTTCAGTGAAATTATTTTAAAAAATTATATGTATTCTTGTTCTGTATATCCCCACCCTGCCCACGGTCAGTAGGGGACACCGATGGGCTTGGGTTGGGTTGTTTTACCTCTGAGCGGCACTTTTTTGCACACTATGGGCTAAATGACCAGGTCACATGGACCCCGAAGGCTCAGAGAAGGTTGGGGGAGGGGACCCACTGGAACAGCTGTTGGGAAACAGATGGTAGCCTCCCGTCAAGGCCATCCAGCGTGTTCTTTAACGTGCACAGGGTATGGCTCTCCCACACACGGGCCACGGCTTAACATCCCATCAGACGGACGGCGGCCTTTCCAAGCCCATCGGTGTCCCCTACTGACCGTGGGCAGAGCGGAGAATTTTTCGGAGATAAATCTCAACACTGACCCAGCTGGAACTCGAACCAGGGAACTACAGATTACGAGCCTGGCGCGCTACCAACTGAGCCCCCCCCCGCCCCCCGATGGGCTTGGAAAGACAGCTATCCGTTGGATGGGACGTTAAGCTGTGGCCCCATGTGCGAGAGAGCCATACCCTGTGCACCTTAAAAGAACATGCTGGATGGCCTTGATGGGAGGCTACCATCTGTCTCCCAACAGCTGTTCCAGTGGGTCCCTTCCTCCAACTTTCTCCGAGTCTTCGGGGTCCATGTGACTTGGCCATTTAACCCATTATGTGCAAAAAGTGCCATTTGGAGGTATAACAACCCAACTTGTTCTGTTTATCATAAATTAAACACATTTAAATGGAAACATTTTGTCTTCTACAAGCAACATTCAGAACTAAAGGGGTTAAGAATGGAATCGCTATTGTTAAAGCCTTCTCATTTTTCACTGCACTTAACACATTTAAATTTAATCTGTATGCAATGGCAATACAGACTAAGCAAATGAAACAAATTGTGATTTTTCTGTTGCCAGCAACTGCATCAGTCCTAGTATCAATCAGTTTCCTAGAATAAATCTAGTGTGACAAGTTACGATTTTCCAGTTAATTTTCGATTGCCTGGAAACAACCATCTGAAGTAACTCTCAGTACATCATGCATGAACTGGTGATTTTAAACACATACGCATTATCTCCTAAAAAATTAAGGAACTTAACTAGAAAAATAACTAGGCCCCATGGTAACCTGATGCCCAGTATTTGTCAAGCCTTTAGTGTATGAAACATGATTTTTTAAATATAGAGCATTAAATGCTAAATTAATAAATATTCAGCGGAAAAAATTTTCGCCGACATACGGCGGAAATCTTTTCATATCCCGTATGTCGGCAAAAGAAAATTTTTTTTCTACTGAATATTAATTGATTTATCAACACGAAATGAGCAACAGGTAACACTGTGATTATTCATCTATGTTTAAATGTTAAATTAAATATTTTGAATGTATAAGCATTGGAATGCAATAAAAGCTGTTTTATATTATACAGAGACAACCCTGATGATTCATCAACAACCACTAATCACATAATTTATAGTTCCGAAGATAACAACAGTACTGATGTTGGTATCCTAGACAATAAAGAAATGGGCCAAATTCAGTACTGCAAGTCCCGCATTTGCATGCACGCGTGGCTGAAACTCTGGTCATATAGATAACTGTCAGCTTTGGCTTCCCCAAGCATCGAAGTGAGAAGTGTAATGGGAAAGACACAGGATTTAGATGCATTTGACAGAGGGCAGATTGTAGGTGCCCTATGGATGGGACACTCGATCTCCGAAACTGCCAACATACTTGGATTTTCTCGTACAACAGTTTCAAGAGTGTAAATTAATTAAGAGATCACACAGCTAAAATAGTAATAAGATTTAATCACGAATGTGCTGTGGTAGATAGTTTAAAACATTTAAAAGCACGGATTTTTGGGAGCAAGTCTCAAATGTGAGAGAGTGCTTTACATCTTATAAGCTAGTTATAGGTTCTGCTTTAAGATTACCCTTAGTTCTATACAGCTTATCCCTGTGGCTCTTTTCACCTAAGAGCCGCTAGAAAAGAATATATAGAATAAGACATATTTACCATATTTTGCTGGTACAATTGCACTTTGCAAACATTTGCAAGAGATCGTTAATTATGCTACCAGTCCGATTTTAATGGAGTACACAAACAGTTGTTATGCTGGTATGTTTGCTGTGAGACAGTCCCGGTTCTGTTTTGTCCATTCTTGCCGTTGTATTCTACACAAGTTCATGTTACACCGGTTCCTTATTTCCGTTGGTAGAGTCCACAGCTATTACTTGCACATGTTCAACTGTTGATTCACTATGCTTATCGGGTAAAGCAGTCAGTTCTTTTTTGCTACTAGCACATCTCCGAAATTTGAGTAGGTATCAACTCTGCTCCTTCCAAAACCATTACCACCTTTATGTCAAAACTTTAAAAAAACTTTAAAAATGTTTTTCACGACAAGCATTTAAAAACGTCATGAACCTCCCCGGTTCGGTACTCCCTGCGACGCGTTTCACCAACGATATCATTCACGTGGCTTCATCAGGCGGGAGTGTTGGTAAAAGTGTGCACGATTTATAGCCTGCCTCGCTCCAATTTTGTCACCTATGGTTTGCGTATTGCGTGCGCATTCCGTGACGGGCTCTGCAACAGGAGACTCCACGCCGACGGGAGGGGTGGGATCTCCGTGTTGCAGAGCACGTCACGGTGCTTGTGTATATTTATTGTTTCGGCATATTGTAATTGAATTTAGTTTTTGGGGCTGTTCCCGCTTTATAATTGATTTTATTAATTTTAATGTTGTTTTCAAGTATTACTTTTGAAAGTGCTGTTGTAGATTTCTTATTATTTATATCTGTCAGATGTTCGTCCATTCGTACACCATACTGTCTATGTTTTTCCTATATATTTGTTTTTCCCATCCAGTTTGTTTTCTGGATCAGAAATTTCTATTTCATAAACTCCCCCCGTCGGCGGTTTTTGGTCTCTGTCGTTTAAGATTAAGTTTTTAATGGAGTGTGTTATATTAGTGGGTAACGTATAGTTATATTTTCTCAAAGTGTTTTCCAATGTTTTTGTTATTATTTTTATGTGCGGAAAGCTTCTGACATATTGTTTTTTATTTTCGTTTTGCTGCGGGTGTGGCTGAGTATCTCTTTTTATAATATATTTAGCTTCGGTATCCCATTTTTGTAACAATTTTTGTGGATATCCTATACCTTGTGCTGTTTTATAAATATATTGTAATTCCTCCTGCAATGTTTTATATTGTGAGCAATATCTATGTGCTCTAATAAATTGAGGGATTATGCTAGCTTTCTTGTATTTCATAGGATGCGCTGAATCTATTGAAATGTAGCTGGGGATATTGGTTGGTTTTCGATATACTGAACTTTCACAATGATTTGGTTTTCTAATTAATTTTATATCTAAGTAAGCTAATTCAGCTTTTGTTTCGGATTCTATGGTAAACTTTATAGTGGGTAATATGCTATTAAAAGTTTTAACAAATTCATTTAACTTTTCAATAGGGTGCGGCCATAATATGAATATATCATCTACGTATCGTATGTAAAGGTCAGGTTTTAAATTACTCCTAGATAGGGCGGTTTCTTCGACATGTCGCATTACGACATCAGCCATGAGTCCAGACAGAGGAGAGCCCATCGGGACGCCCTCGGTCTGGAGCCATGTTCGTCCTCCAATATCAAAATAGTTGGAAGTGATCGCAAGATCAAGTGCATCATGCATGGCAAAGTAGTGCAGGAGAGATGGTTTTGCCACACGAACCCATTCTGCTTTTAGTCGCATTGCCGCATCCAATATGGGAGTATTGGGATAGAGCGATACGACGTCCAACGAATGCATTGTGACATTGGGTGATATGGGGGTATTCTGTATTCTATGTAAGGCTTCCTGGCATGATGTTACTATATTTTTTGTGGGTGGGAAATATTGTTTAAAGTATTTGAATAGTGCTACTTCTACATTATACGTTGGAGATTTTCGTTTATTAACCAGTGGTCTGAAAGGTTTTTCCCTTTTTGTGTAATTTCATTTTCACAAACATTTGGGGTATATCTGGGTATATTGGTATGATGCATTGCTTTGCTATTTCCTCTGGTATAAATGGATCATTTTTTATGTTACCTAGTTTTGTAATAATTTTAGATATGGGGTTATTCTTAACTGGTTGACATTTTAGTTCTTGCAACGTTTCAGTTACTTTTTTATCATAATGTTCTTTATCTATAATCACTACTTGATTTGTTTTATCAGCCATAACAATTTTAATATCTTTATTCTTTTTAAAATCTTGTAATAGTTTTATATTTGGATTTACTTTCTTATTATTTTTTAGTTTTTGAATGGATCTGTACACCTTAAATCGTTCCTTATCTTTAAATTTTTGTGGTATCTTATATAATGCTTGTTCAATTTGAGGTATTAATTGTTCAATATTAATATTATTATTTTCAAATGCGTATTTTGCTCCTTTTTGTAAGATAGCATCTTGTTCGTTACTTAATTTTAATCTAGATAAATTTATATAATTTCTCTTTTGATTGACTAATTTTTGAGTTTGCTTTTGACTATGTATTAAATTATCTATTTTCTTTTTATGTATTTTCTGAATCCTTTTAGTTTCTTGTTCTAATCTATATGTTACTTTACCCATAAACTGATTTAAGTTATTAACTTTTAATTTTAAGTAACTCCTATATGTCTGCTCTTCATGTTGTCGAATATTTTTCCGTGTTTCTCTAATCGTCCATTCAAGATCCATTCAAAAACTAAAAAATAATAAGAAAGTAAATCCAAATATAAAACTATTACAAGATTTTAAAAAGAATAAAGATATTAAAATTGTTATGGCAGATAAAACAAATCAAATAGTAATTATAGATAAAGAACATTATGATAAAAAAAGTAACTGAAACGTTGCAAGAACTAAAATGTCAACCAGTTAAGAATAACCCCATATCTAAAATTATTACAAAACTAGGTAACATAAAAAATGATCCATTTATACCAGAGGAAATAGCAAAGCAATGCATCGTACCAATATACCCAGATATACCCCAAATGTTTGTGAAAATGAAATTACACAAAAAGGAAAAACCTTTCAGACCACTGGTTAATAAACGAAAATCTCCAACGTATAATTTAGAAGTAGCACTATTCAAATACTTTAAACAATATTTCCCACCCACAAAAAATATAGTAACATCATGCCAGGAAGCCTTACATAGAATACAGAATACCCCCATATCACCCAATGTCACAATGCATTCGTTGGACGTCGTATCGCTCTATCCCAATACTCCCATATTGGATGCGGCAATGCGACTAAAAGCAGAATGGGTTCGCGTGGCAAAACCATCTCGCCCGCACTACTTTGCCATGCATGATGCACTTGATCTTGCGATCACTTCCAACTATTTTGATATTGGAGGACGAACATGGCTCCAGACCGAGGGCGTCCCGATGGGCTCTCCTCTGTCTGGACTCATGGCTGATGTCGTAATGCGACATGTCAAAGAAACCGCCCTATCTAGGAGTAATTTAAAACCTGACCTTTACATACGATACGTAGATGATATATTCATATTATGGCCGCACCCTATTGAAAAGTTAAATGAATTTGTTAAAACTTTTAATAGCATATTACCCACTATAAAGTTTACCATAGAATCCGAAACAAAAGCTGAATTAGCTTACTTAGATATAAAATTAATTAGAAAACCAAATCATTGTGAAAGTTCAGTATATCGAAAACCAACCAATATCCCCAGCTACATTTCAATAGATTCAGCGCATCCTATGAAATACAAGAAAGCTAGCATAATCCCTCAATTTATTAGAGCACATAGATATTGCTCACAATATAAAACATTGCAGGAGGAATTACAATATATTTATAAAACAGCACAAGATATAGGATATCCACAAAAATTGTTACAAAAATGGGATACTGAAGCTAAATATATTATAAAAAGAGATACTCAGCCACACCCGCAGCAAAACGAAAATAAAAAACAATATGTCAGAAGCTTTCCGCACATAAAAATAATAACAAAAACATTGGAAAACACTTTGAGAAAATATAACTATACGTTACCCACTAATATAACACACTCCATTAAAAACTTAATCTTAAACGACAGAGACCAAAAACCGCCGACGGGGGGGGTTTATGAAATAGAAATTCCTGACCCAGAAAACAAACTGGATGGGAAAAACAAATATATAGGAAAAACGTACAGGCAGTATGAGGTACGAATGAATGAACACCTTACAGATATAAATAATAAGAAATCTACAACAGCACTTTCAAAAGTAATACTTGAAAACAACATTAAAATTAATAAAATCAATTATAAAGCGGGAACGGCCCCAAAAACTAAATTCCAATTACAATATGCCGAAACAATAAATATACACAAGCACCGTGACGTGCTCTGCAACACGGAGATCCCACCCCTCCCGTCAAAGTGGAGTCTCCTGTTGCAGAGCCCGTCACGGAATGCGCACGCAATATGCAAACCATAGGTGACAAGATTGGAGCGAGGCAGGCTATAAACCGTGCACACTTTTACCAACACTCCCGCCTGATGAAGCCACGTGAATGAGATCGTTGGCGAAACGCGTCGCAGGGAGTACTGAACCGGGGAGGTTCATGACGTTTTTAAATGTTTGTCGTGAAAAACATTTTTAAAGTTTTTTAAAGTTTTGACATAAAGGTGGTAATGGTTTTGGAAGGAGCAGAGTTGATACCTACTCAAATTTTGGAGATGTGCTAGTAGCAAAAAAGAACTGACTGCTTTACCCGATAAACATAGTGAATCAACAGTTGAACATGTGCAAGTAATAGCTGTGGACTCTACCAACAGAAATAAGGAACCGGTGTAACATGAACTTGTGTAGAATACAACGGCAAGAATGGACAAAAAAGAACCGGGACTGTCTCACAGCAAACATACCAGCATAACAACAACTGTTTGTGTACTCCATTAAAATCGGACTGGTAGCATAATTAACGATCTCTTGCAAATGTTTGCAAAGTGCAATTGTACCAGCAAAATATGGTAAATATGTCTTATTCTATATATTCTTTTCTAGCGGCTCTTAGGTGAAAAGAGCCACAGGGATAAGCTGTATAGAACTAAGGGTAATCTTAAAGCAGAACCTATAACTAGCTTATAAGATGTAAAGCACTCTCTTACTTTTGAGACTTGCTCCCAAAAAACCGTGCTTTTAAATGTTTTAAACTATCTACCGCAGCACATTCGTGATTAAATCTTATTCAAGAGTGTTCCGGGAATATGAAAATTCTGTCAAAAAAACAAGCACCCAGACAAACTACAAAGGGCAAACAGCTTAAATGATTGTGGGCTTTGCCATCTGACCCGCATCACATGGACCGATAGGCACCAGACATTATCTGAAATCACCTCCCATCTGAACACGGGTTCCAGCCGGGAAATCAGTGCACAGACTGTGCAATGCTCACTTCATCGTCTTGGCTTAGGTAGCCGCCAACCTAAGAGATTCACACTTCTAACAGCATGACACCAGGCTCAACACCTTGCTTGGGCTAAAGAACATTGAAACTGGACCATTGGAAATTGGCAATGGATAGCCTGTAGTGATGAAGCTGGGATGTCTTCAGGTGGATGTCTGTGGGATCTTTGGTACATGTACCGACAACTCTCAATGAATCCCGGTACATAGAACTCGTGGCCAACCATTTACACCTATTTGTGGCCATCATGCATCCCAATAGAGATGGCATCTACCAGTAAGACAACTGTTCATCTCACAGGTCCAGTTGGCTAATGCATGGTTGCAGGAGCATTCTGCTGACTTTGAAATAATGAATTGGCCACCTAGAAGCCAATTTAAATGCATGGGTGGTCATATCTGTGGAATATTTACACTAAGCTTGTGAGTCCTTGCCTCGTCTTGTGGCAGCCTTTTCAGGGCCAGGGGGGTTCAACACGTTACTAAGTTGCTATCCCTAATTCAATGGCACTTCAGTGTATTAACTTGGAAACTATCTAGACAGCACAAGAAAGCATCTTTAATTCAGTCTAGCAATTTGGGCAACTACAACAATGCAATAACTGATATATATTCTAGTGAACCAGTCAAGTGAGTGTTTCATATATTTAAAACTTCTTAAGACGTTTTTGAATTTTTTTTTCTGGGTATTCATGCTCTTATTACTTGTAAGTATTAGAGTTTTGTGAAAAATCTATTTGGTTTACAATGCTTAAACATTTCTACAGTTCCTAAGGTTCCCACTGTTACCTCTAACAGCTATCCAGTGTATCCTCTTCTCCAATGTTCTCTGAGCATTTTAGATCTCTGGCTATTTAACTCACTGTGTGCAAAAAAAAAAGGAAAAAAAATACTCTCAGAGGGAAAAAAGCAACTGCTGACACAGGGGTCTTAACATGTGGCCTGCAAAGTCATTTGTGCTGCCATATAACAAAACTTCTATCATAATCATGGTAGTGAAATGTGGCTTACTATGTTAATGACCTAATGAAAGTTTAGGGATGGTGGTGGCTTAGTCAGTAATGAATCAGGCAAGTAATTTGCATTTCCTACATTTGATTCCCACCAGGGTCCCACTGAAATTTATCTCTGCAAAATCCTCAACCTGCTATTGATCAGTAGTGATACAGATGAACTTGGAAAGGCCCCATTTGTAGGATGGGGAGTTAAGCCATGGCTCTGTATGCAGGAGAGTCATACCACATGGATGTTAGTACTCTGGATGGCCTTGATGGGAGGCTACCATGTCTCCTAACAGCTGACAATAGAGTCCCCTTCCCCCAACCTTCTCTAAGCCATTTGGGGTTCTTCTGACGTGGCCATTCAGCCCATTATGTGCAAAATAGTGCTGCTCATATGTAAAACAACCGAACCAAATGTGAGTGTGGAGAATATACAGGTGTTTATCAAAATAATGGAAACACCAATGACGACTGGAGTACATGCAATGCGCTGTATGCACAGTGCATTGTGTGTACTCCAGTCACAGGAATGACATCACCTGTAATGTGAGGTACATACATAAATACAAAATCCGCATGCAGCCATGAGCTACGGAGGTCCACCAGATAGTAATTTTCCTCTCCAGACGAGTTTCTTTTGAGCTACAGCTGCTGCATTTGGCCATTCTAGGCCAATTCTAGCAAGGTCCTGTTTGACATTTCTGCCCATTGCATCCTAGGTCTCCCCCTCTTTCTGATACCCTTAGGTACACTGTTCATAATCCTCTTTGCCAATCTGCAGCTATGCATAAGGGTAACATGGCCATACCAATGCAGTCTCTCTCTGCACAATATGCTGCTCAAAGGAGATTGATGACTCCTTCTAACCTCATCATTACTTACAGAGTCAAACCACCTAATAACCAAGATACTGTGTAAGCATCTAGAATCAAAGGCATCAAGTTTCTTGTTATCCTGCTTACAAAGGGTCCATGTTTCACTACCATAACTAACTTTAGAAAGAACCAAACTATTATACAGCCTAATTTTAGTCTTTAGGTGCATACACCTATTTTTTCACACTCCATAGATTCATAAAAGTCCCAGCGGCAATCCCTATTCTTCTATTTATCTCATGCCGCACATCACCAGTATCTGTTACACAGCTCCCAAGGTAATTAAACTGAGGCACTTGATCAAGAGTGCAGCCATTCAATGCAACTGAAGCACCATCTGCCTAATCAATTTTCATCACTTTAGTTTTTTCTCTATTTATCACCAAACCTACTCTATTATCAGTCTCTTCAACAACCCTAATGAACGAATTCGTCTCATCAACCTCATTAGCCAAACAATGCCAAATCATCTGCATAATCTAAATCAGAAATTTTGAAATCTCTAGACCATTGAAGACCAAAATCTTTCCCTTGCAAAGAATTTCGCGTAACATAATTAATAACCAAGCTAAAGAGAAAAGGAGACAAAATGCACCCTTGTCTAACTCCATTAGCAATGCTAAACCAATCGCTGCAAGACGTACCAACTCTCACACACGACTCAGTGTTATTTACAGAGAGCTCTAATTACACTAACTTATCAGGTATTCCATATGATCTAACAATCACCCACAAATTATGTCTATCAACAGAGTCAAAACCCTTTTAGAAATCTATAAAACTAGCAACCCCAGGTTTCTAAAACTCTAAACATTTCTCAAGAATCTGACTAAGTGAAAATATTTTATCAATATTTCCACTACCACTTCTAAATCCACACTGTTCATCAATCAAATTCTTAATTCTATTAAGTAATCAAGCAAAGAACTTTACCTTGAACAGAGAGTAAACTAATTCCCCTATAATTATCACAAGAACTGAGATCAATTTTTTTTTTAATTGGAACAATCATAGCTCTAGTAAAGTCCTTAGGAACAATACCTTTATCATAAAAATATTCAAAATTTCAGTCAGCCATGTGACAACACAAATGTTTCCAGCTCTAAGCATTTCAGTGTTGATTTCATCCACCCCTGGGGATTTATGCAGTTTTAATTTAGATATACAATTAAAAGACCTTCTTGCTCAAAAATTAATTTAAGATAATTTAAAAATTCTCTGTCATTGAGCAATAAAATTTCAGAGTTTATCCTTCAAACTATTTGGATGTTGAAAGTTCTTAGGAGAAAACTCTCAGAAGCTTTTCGGAGCAAAGACGGAGCGCTGTCTTTGCTCCGAAAAGCTTCTGAGAGTTTTCTCCTAAGAACTTTCAACATCCAAATAGTTTGAAGGATAAACTCTGAAATTTTATTGCTCAATGACAGAGAATTTTTAAATTATCTTAAATTTAATTTAGAGATAGCCAATGAGATTTCAGAATGTGATGCCAGTAATGTGAAAGCCAGTAATGCATCTATCCTCATTACAATTAGAGTAGAAATAATCACATTATTTAGAACTTCTCTGAAATGCTCAGTCCATCTAGCCATCACAGAATCCTCACCTTCAACCACTTTGCCATGATTATCCTTAAATCCCTGTGTAGCTGTGCATTTCTTCCCACATAAAACATTAACAATCTGGTACAACCACCTGCTGTTGTGCTGTCTAACTGCTTTCTCTGCTTTGTCAGCCAAGCTATGAAGCCAAAGTTTCTTATCAGTTGTTAACTGATCCTTTACATGTTTATTAAGCTCATTGCAATGCTGTCTGTTAGGACTAGTAGGGTGTTGATTCATATTAATCATGCACTTCCTTCTTTCAGAAATAAGTTCCATAGCCTTATCACTCAAGTAATTTTGTTTCCTCTGTTCCATTTTACCCAAAAGAGTACTGTTGGTTTCAAGAAAAGCCTGTTTAAACTGTTCCCATTCTTTCCCAACTTCAGCAGTAAGCAAACAACGATTGTCATAATGGCTAAGTAGCCTATCATGGTACACTTTGGCTATATCTGGATCGTTCAGACCTTCAGTGTTGAAGGTAATTTCCTTAACTTTAGAACAACATTTCTTAAACTTCACCTGCAAGACACTTTTGACAAGTTAATGGTCAGATCCAATTTCACCCCCCCTGTATGATCTACTATTCCTAACTGAGCTGACCCATTTGCTGTTAATTAAAATATAATCCATCATATTCCTGTGCAACCTATCAGGTGAAATCCATGTATATTTATAAATGTCCCGATGTTTGAAGCATGTGTTAGTTATTCGTAAACCATTAAGATTACTTACCTGTAGGTGACGTTCCCCATTGCCATTGGAACTACCAATGCCAAAGGGACCTAAAACTCCTGCTCAAAGGTCAGAGTCAGTACTAAATTTAGCATTGAAGTCACCTAGCACAAGAGAAATATCTCATTTGTTCACAGAATTCAAAATATCCTGAAGCTGGCTGTAAAACTTATCCTTCTCGTTCTCATCAGTCCTCTGTGGGGTACAACAACAGATGACATTCAAGTCTTTAATTTTTTGCTTTAAATTTTGCTCTAAGAAATCTTTCATTAATGCAGTCATATCCTAGAAGAGCATCACTGGCTGTCTGCTGAGAAGCAAACCTACACTTTGGAGATGCTTTCGATCCTCCCTCCCTGAAAAGAGAAATTTAAAGTTATTTTTAAGTATCTCACCTTTATCTGTCCATCTGGTCTCTTTCAAGTCCAGAATATCTAGGTTATAGATCTGAAATTCCTGTGTGAGGACATCAAGAGATTAATCTCTATATAACATCCTCACATACCACGTACCTGGAGAGAGAAAATAATTAGTAGGATTTTTAAAGAAACTAGGTTTATTGAGATAATTAGGGCCAACAATATCAAACAGCCCCCTGATCACAGGCATGGGGCAAAGACCTGTTCCTCCTCTGCTAAAGGCTGAAGTCATTGATGCTGGTAGGAACTTCAGACACCACCTTTTCAAGTGGACTTTTTTCAAGAGCCATATGGCCTGCCTGAGGCACATTACTCCAGTTCAGGATTGATTATTCCAAACTAGCTAAGTGAGGTTCAGGTGCCTGTGATGGCCTCTGATCAGAATTATCCACCAGCTGATATAAGGTATCCTGTGCCTCTGTTCACTTAGGACTGGCAACCCAGATGCAAACAGAAAACACAGTGGCAGATTTTCCCTCTGCTCTGTGTTACCAGTGCAGCAAGTCCAGGATCCATAATCAAGCTCAAATCCATAAACAAGTTTAGTCTAGTTAGTCTTCACAGGGTCCTGGTTAGCACCAGGACCCTGTAAAGTTGACCACTCCTCAATTAGTTGACCACTCCTCAACTAAATTGCACGGTCTGGTTGGACCTCCGTAGCCCATGGCTGCTTGAGGATGATGATGATGATGAATAGTTAAAGATTGCAAAAACTATATAAGTAATTATATTTTGCTTGTTATGGTTTATAACAAAATGAGGCTCACTTTATATTAGGAAATAACTTTTAGTCCATCTGTGATTTGAATTTCAGACTCCTGCTCTAAGCTTTCAGTATGTTAGTTGTTACTTGTTATACAGAAATATTAAATGTATTTATGCATTGTCTTGTGTGTTTTATAAGCCCAAATTCTGTTCTTGCATATTATTCTGAACTATATGTTATAGATATGTCCTTTCAGGGTTCAAATTGAAACACTGATTTACATCCAGAGGCTCAATTATTTTTTTTATTTGCAACATATAGGACAGAGAAGAATCCTAGAAACTACTTCCAGGCCTTCTCATACCAAGGACATGCCCTACTAAAACCAAAGTCACTATTGACCACTGCTTCAGTTAGAGATAACACGATACACAAAGTTTCCCTCTCAAACAGTAGCTAGCTCCTTAACCACTATGCCAGTCAAGGCCTAACTTCAGAATTTTTTTACCAAATAACTAATGAAAGAAATTATAGCATGTTATATGCCAAATTAATCAGCATTTAATTTCTTATTTTATGAAAATCGAATATTTAAAAAAAGGGGACTAGTTTTATTTTAATAGGGCTTTTTTTTTAGTTGTATAGTAAAAAAAATTAAAAACCGATAGAAATAATTAAAATGCATATGAATAAAAAATAGATTTATTCCTGAATATAAAAAATTCCTTGAAACAAGAAAATTACTCACATTTTGTATTTTTTTTTTCTCAGTACCATACCAAAGCAAGAAAGAAATAATCTATAATGTCAGAGTCGAATACCCAAGGTATTTTTTTTGGGGGGGGGGGGGGAAGATTTTTTAAAACCATTCAATATAAACTTAAAAATTTTACAAAGGGTGGAATAAAACACCCTCAATGTATGGGGGATGGGTAAAAATCATTTGCCAAAACTGCCCTCCTACATGTGAACTAACTTTTGGCAAGGAAGTCCTTTTTCTTTCCATATCCTTTGTTCTTGCATCATTTCTGAAAAGTGAAATTTTTTACTGGAAAATGATAACATAATAAAAAAAATTAACGTATAACCTAATGTGATGTTATATCAAATAACCACAGGCACAAGTTGGAAGCCACCTATGCAATATAGCAAAACTGCAAAAAATCAACAACACTGTACAACACTGAAAATGTTTTGGAAATGAAAGCCATTTTTTACTAATTTCGAGGTGCTAAACACAATTATCACGTTACATATTGGTGATTGTCTCATTTTGAGAATACAGGAGCCTGCATCCATACAGTGTATGCTATACTGATTTTAGATTTTCATGCGCTGTACAAAGCATCAAGGTGGCAATATCAGGGAGCTGTTGCATCATTCAAAGCAATGCAATACCCAGGAGCTATTACATCATTCGGGAGTTACCATTCCTCAGTTATCATCCATTCATGATTGTATGCGAGAGCTGTATGTGAGCGATATACCTCTTTCTTGTTTGAACAATTGCAGACCCTTTTTGTTTCTTTGTGGTGAAGGTACTTTTGGTGTTACAGAAACATGAAATAATGCCTTTCATCAAAAAGGTCAACCACCTTTACTTCAGGTGTAAGATTGGAGATCAACAGAGGAGCTTGGCTCTGTATATATATAGTAAGTTGAAAAAAGTGTCCGGACACTTTGATGTTATGTGAAAGGAAAGCCACTTTCAAAGCTCCCCAACATTGAAAATAAACCTTTTACACAAAATCTGTTATTGGCGATCAATTGTAGATGCACTCAAATCTCTCTAAATATATTTCCTGCAATATTTGTTTAATATTTAAAGAATGAATGGAAGCTGAAGCATTTTTCTTAAACTTTTGACACCTGTGAAAAAATACTTCAATAGATAAAACAACTCTTGTAACAATTTGTTCATTAACATATATTAAATATCTGAAGTTTATATGACGTTTTTTAAAGATTTCATGAATTTGGGGGCAATGTGAAAGTGTCGTCTGCTGTTAAATGGTCCTGCTTCAACGACTCATTTAAATATTGATCCAAGATTGTTGAAAATTAACACTGTGCCATTCCTATGATATGGCATGAACTGTAACTTGTGAGCGACTGTTACTTTTGTATGGCACCTCTGCTGGGAAGTGGTAACATATGGTCATATGGTAGTAACATACCCGATATTGCGCCACCTTGATGCTTCATACAGTGCAAGACATACTAACGTAACATCTGCCATTTGCCCAGTACCACATGGGGGGAAACCTATCCATCCTGGGGCAGGGGTGGCTCAGTCGGTAGCGTGCCAAGCTCGTAATCTGTAGTTCCCAGGTTCGAGTCCCACCTGGGTCAGTGTTGAGATTTATCTCCGCAAAATTCCCCGCCCTGCCCACTGTCAGTAGGGGACACCGATGAGCTTGGAAAGGCTCCGTCCACCGGATGGGACGTTAAGCTGTGGCCTCATGTGCAGGAGAGCCATACCCTGTGCACATTAAAGAACACACTGGATAGCCTTAACGGGAGGCTACCATCCATCTCCCAACAGCTGTTCCAGTGGGTCCCCTCCCTCAACCTTCTCTGAGCCTTCGGGGTCATTGTGACCTGGCCATTTTGCCCATGGTGTTCAAAAAAGTGCCGCTCGGAGGTAAAACAACCCAACCCATCCCAGAGCCACCAGAACATTATGATGTGGACTCAGAGGAGGAAGAGAAAGAAGAACATAGGAAACTGCATCTGTAGATCCGGACTTCAAACCAACAACATTGGATTCACCACACAAGATCTTGCAAAATGAGCTGAATGTTCTCATTAGATATCTGAAGCTGTCAAAGAGAAAGGTAGAATTCCTACAATCTGGATTGTAACAGGGGAATCTCCTTGATAGAAATGTGAAAATAAGTGCAGATCATAGCCACTAAAAATATCTGGTACTGTTCTTTAACCATGATAGGTAGCTTGGTTGCTTGCAAAAATGTTGATGGTTTATTTACATCCCTCCATATGACACATACTCCAGAAAAATGAAGGTTAGTTATAGATTCTGCAAAATTAAGTATGAAAGTATTCTTCTATACAGTGGGAACATATTGCCTTCTATTCTAGTAGGTCATGCTGTTAATATGAAGGAAACTTATGACAATTATGAAATAAATACTTCAATACATAAATTATGACAAATGCAAGTGGCATATTTGTGCGGACTCAAAAGTTATTACTCTTTTGCTTTGATTACAGCTTGGAATACAAAGTTCTATTGCTTCCTTTGTGAATGGAATAGAAGAGACAAAGCATCTCATTACAAGAGGATTTAGCCTTTATTGGCAATCATTGGAGCCAGGGTAGAAGCATATACAACATCACCCACGTGTATAATCCATTAAAATTTGTTGCCACTTTTACATATAAAATGGGACCTATTGAAGAAGCTTGTCAAGGCTATGGATCAAATGCAAACTGCCTTTCTGTACCTTCAACAGAAATTTCCAAGACTTTGTGATGCAAAGATAAAAGAGGGTTGTGATGGTCCACCCATTCACTTTTACTAAAACAGTTTTGCTTTATCTACATTATATTTATCATTTTGGGGATTATCTCATTTTTTTGACTGATTGCAATTTTTGTTTCCAAGCTGAAGTAATTGCACATGTGCAACTCTGACTTTTGAGCATGAGTATTAGAGATGTATGCATCAGTAGTATTGTGAGAAGAGAAAGAGAGAATTGGTATTGTTATTAGTGTGTGTTGTGTAGATAGCAGTTGTTAGTAGATATTTAGATAGATGCAAGTTGTTAGTACTCCAACTTTTGTATTCATCAATTGAAGGTGAGTCTGAATTTTTTGGAAATAAGCTTCGTTTTAGAAACTTTTGAATTTTTGCCATTTTTCTCTTCAGCAATGTAAATTGATTTTTTGATTAGATTTAAACTTTAATTAACCTCGACAATCCTTTTTGAATTCTTACTCGATAAGTAACGCTATATACATAATGAATCCTATTTCAACTTTATTTGGCAAGTTAAAATTGCCTGGCACCCAACAAAGCTATCCAGAATTTTGAATGAATTTGGATCAGACAAAAGGTCTAACTTGAAAAGTTAATAATCTTTGAAGCATTAAAGAGTGCTTTGGCGACAGGATTCAGGAAAAAAAAGCAGAAAATTAGAAGGGCATTGTGGAAAAACAGCTCTCCTCATATCACAAACTGTAGTTACATTTATGTCTTCGAAGGTATATTTCTTGAGCTCTCATTTGAATTTCTCTCCAGAAAACTGTGGTGCTCTGAGTGATGAGCATGGGGAATGTTTCTATCATGAAATAGCTACAATGGAAAAGAGAGTATCTGAAAAACCATAGCGAATAAAACAATTTTATTGTCATTTTCATGTTCAGCACCTCAATTTACATAACAAACGAATGTTTGTACTTCTGAAACACACCAAAGGTCAAAATTTGTTGTTCAGTGTAATCAATCAACTGAAAGATTAGATTTATTTTCATAAATTACCAAAGAAATAAAAACTAGGTTTCAGTTATAAAAAAAATTAAATAAAATGTGGAAAATGAAACAAAAATATTAACAATAAGTAACAATCACAGAGTTACCTACTATATTTTTAATGTCTATAAATCAATAAATATCTTGTGGAAAAAATTCCACCGACATACAATTACTCTGGCATGTATTGGAAGAGATGTAGGTTCAAATCCCATACACTGGCAGAATTTTTTTCCACAAAACATTTATTGATTTATAGACGTTAAAAATATACTGCTGGTCATTAAAGGAAGAATTAATGACAGATTAATTAACACACCAGGAAGAATTCATCAGATTGTCCCGAAACATGCAAGATGGGTAGGGAGAACGTGTAGATGATTCGAAGTGCAGCACATATGCACATCGTGTGCGACAGTAATGTCCCTTGGAAATGGTATAAGAGGAGATTACAAAGAGCCAGTGTAAAGCAATGGAATTGTGTTTGCTCACAGTTCTTGGGCACTAAAGGATCAAGTATGCCCTGTTGAAGAACACAGCATCCGTATGACCAGGTTTCCAACTTTAAGTGAGAAAGAATTGTGGGATTATGGGAAGGCATATTATAGTACCAAGACATTGGTGCTGATGTTGGACAGAATGCTGCTACAGTGATGGGAATATGGTCAGTGAGTAGAGGAGGAACCAACTCACCGATGTGAGGGATCTCAACAGCCCTGTCACACAAACAAGAGGACAGACATCTTGTGTACTTGGCTACAGATGATCGTACAGCCACATCAAACACCTTAGCTCAACAGTTAGAGTGTGTTGCACATCAACCAGTATCCACATGTATGGTTCGATGTCATCTACAGCATCAGGGTATCTTTGCTAGGCGGCCATTGCTTCAGCTACCTTTGATTCTACAACACAGACGTATGTGACTACAATGGTGCCAAGGGTGTTGTGTGCATAGATATGCAAATGGCATCATATTGTCTTTTCAGACAAATCCCACTTCAGTATGCAACACTATGATGGACAAATCCATATCTGGCAGTACTGCAGCAACAGGCTCAGTGAGACATGCATGATGCAGTGCCATGCAGATCTGGCCCCTGGTGTTATGGTATGGGGTGACATTGGACTCTACTCAAACATGTGCCTCGTATGCATTACCCGTACTTTGAATAGTCAATGTTACATCACTGAGGTGTTGGAACCTGTGGATCTTATCTTCAGGAGCTCTCTGGTGCCAATTACCAACAGGACAATTCCTGACCAGATGTGGCATGCATCATCCAACAATTCCTGGATAGCCACCATGAGACACTTCTGCTTTGGCCTGCACGTTCACCGGATCTGTCCCCAATTGAGCATCTCTGATCCATGATCTCAAGATGACTAGCACACCAGACACCAGCAGCTGCTACAACAGATGAACTTTGGCTACATATCGAAACTGCATGGACTGACATTCCCCAAACATACATCCGACGCCTCATCCTCTCAATACTGAACCGTGTAGCAGCAGTTATTGCCACTTGTGGTGGCTACACAAGATACTGATTTCTTTATATTCTACAAGTCTAAACGAATTGTATTTGTAATCATTTGATCCTTGTAACATAAGCTATGTATTCACTAAATATGGCTTTGATATCTCATCTTTCTTGGTGTTGCACTTTTAATGGCAAGCAGTGTAAATCATTGTAGAACGGTGCAATATGTATGGTAGATAATTCATAGTTGGTGGGTTAGTTCACCCACTTTAAGTCAGCCGAGTATAGATTTTAGTTATGTTGCGTAGGTTGATAATAAGTAAGTCTTTCAGAAGTGCGACTTTTCTCTTGACACAGCTAAATTCAAAGCACGTTTGCCTGCAGCAGTTTGTATTTTGAAAACAAAAAAATTTTCACATAAATTTGAAAAAGGTATAAATACAATGTCCACTTAAAATAATAAAAAAAACACCCCGTAAAACAGTGTTATTCTAAAAATGAACTAATTAAATTTATGCGAATGGGGTGCTCAACATTTGTATTCCTAATTTTGTTCCTTCACAGTTCAAATCAAACTTGTGAGCTTAAATCAAGGAGTTGCTTCAGCATAGAGTAATGTTAACAAACAAATCGCCAATACCGTATAGTACTCCTAAGAAATGGCAATCAGAAGGCTTTAACAAATTATTTACATTGCAGTTCAAAAATTTACTGTATCACGATTAAGCTGTTACATATGGTAGCACAGTATATCACAATCTTAGTGTGCAAAGCACATATTATTTCCCACCAAAGCTGGGAGCATAATTACTAAGATGTAATTATATTACAGTAATTTAAAAGCCATAATTGTAATCATAAAGCTATGTGAAGCTACAATAGATCTTAAAGCAAATAAAGGATAGTTACCACTTTGTGGAAGCTGGCACAATTGCTTAACATAGGTGTTCATAGTTGCGATGATGTAAATCTCACAGTCCAATGTTTCTAAGCTGCCAGTCCTAAGCAGATAAAGTGGTTGTATAATATTGTTCGCCGAAAGACGATGTGCCTCTGCTGACTTCCAGCGTGCTGATTATTGTTAGTTCTGTCCTGTCACTTTATTAGGATACAAGCAGATGGATCCTTAAGTAGATGGTCTTCTGTTACATTTCGTCTGATCTTCTATATAGGTTGTGTGAAAAACCTTGGCACCACTATTCTCTAAGTACAGGACACTTTTGGTCATGTGCGTATATAAGCTCGTATGTGCTGACTCCGATATCAACTTCCGAAGCTTCAATGCTTTGACTAATACCTATTGTTATACACATTCCTAGGTGAATTTTAACACTAGTTGTGAAGAGATGTTATCAGCGAGGCATACATAAGCACAAATCCATTTGTTGTTGTAGCCATTATACAGTTCCATTTATCATTCTTAAGTGGATAATATCCAATGTTATTTAAGCTTCACTTCTTACATACATTAGCAACAAATTACAATTGTGCTATCCAAAATGTTAAAGAAAACCTACATGTTGACATTTAAAAGACTTTAAAGGACATTAAAACATTGTCCAGCCTGCATCCAGGGAACTCTGAACAAAGCGTTTTGCCATGGCATCTTCAGGCTTGGTGCGGTGCTATTTCCGGTTTGGTTATTTATGTTGGTCTCGCTTCAATGTCATTACCACGTGTGCGCGCTGCACTTGTGCACTGATGTAATAATAGTTTCCATGGCGCTGGTAGCGGTGGGATGTCTGTGTTGCACGTGATCACGGTTAGCATGAATAAGCAGTTTTTCTGCGTATTGTAATTGGTATTTTGTTTGCGGGACTGCTAAGGGTTTATAATTAATTTGGTTAATTTGTAGATTATTTTCTAAAACCGTTTGGGCTAATTCAGTGTTATACTTATTTTTCTGATTATCATCCTGATGTTCCTGCATCCTATCATTGTATTGTCGGAATGTCTTACCAACATAATTGTTTTTTCCCTTAAGGATTTTTAATGGGTCGGGTATTGTAATTTGATATACAACCCCCGTGGCCAGTTTCTCATCCCTATCGTTAACTACCAGGTTTTTTATCGAGTGCGTTATTGTTGTAGATATTTTAAATCACATTTTCTCAAAGTATGATCCAATACATCGTGATACATTGTGCTATCATATGTAACAGCTTAATCGTGATACAGTAAAATTTTAACTACTATTAGCTGTGTTTGAATTATTTATATTGTAGTTTAATCAAATATGTGATAAAAATGAAAAAAAAAAATATTTAAACATTAAATAATATTCAGAGTTTACCTACTGACTATCTTCAATAAATTAATAGATATTTCTAAGGAAAAAAAAGTTTCGTTGAAGTGCAGGATTCAAACCCACATCTCTCCAGAAACTTTTTTTTTTCACAAAGAGAAAATATATTTAAAACTTGAATTACATATTCTTAAAAAATATATGCAAGATAATTTTCAAATTGTAATTTCATTTTTAAAACAATCAGATTTTTTGTTGTACTAAAAAAAGAATACAGACGTCTTTGGACCTTCCTCTCTTTTGAATTCTGTTTACATCTATATTCATCTTGAACCCTGGAAGGGTTAAAACAACTCGGGGATCATGGTATATGTGACCTTTTCATATTTGTGCTATGGTAAGAAGTCCACATTTCCTATTTCATTTTGCATCATTTGCTGGTTTCTCAGTTTGTGTTTGCCAAAGCAACTGATTCACATCTTTCGAGTGTGACCATCAAACTTAATGATTATGTGTCAAATCAAACCTTATGATGCAGGGAGTGTCATAAGATATTAAAAACTAATTCCCCATGGTTTCTTCCCCCTAAACAAGGGGGAAATATGAAAACGATTCTTCCACTATATCTTCAGAACATGACAGCTAAAAGTAACAACCTATGTGCTAAATGAAAGCTTGTGAAGTGAGGAGTGTCACAGGATTAAAAAAAAATGAGCCCCTCCATGATTTCCTAAAAAAGGAAATATGAAACCCATTGTTCTGCTGTATCTTCTGAACGTGAGGGCCTACAATTACAAGTTAGGGTTCAAATGTAAGCTCATATTAGGACCTTTGTAGACTTTTTTTAATTTTGGCTCCTCCAAATCATTCTCCTCCCCCAAAAAGAGTATGGACCTTAACAAGTTATATCTCAAATTAAAGCTTGTCATGTCTCCAATATCATGGACTACTTTAAACATGAGTCCAAAAATAGGGGGAGGAAAAAAAGTAGCTGATGTTTCTAGCAAAAAAAAAATCGATTTTTTTTATTTTTTTAATATATCCTCCCATATGTACCCTAAAAAGTAGGAAATAAAACTAAAGTCTATCGATGGTGCAATCAGTCACTGAATTCATATTCGCTTCAATGGAAGATAGCGAATGATGATTTACCTACTCAACAAGACTGCCAGTGCCCTATCTTCTTTTAAAGTGAATACGAATTCAGTGACTGATTACACCATCTATATACTTTAGTTTCATTTTCTAATTTTTAGGCTGCATATGGAGAGATGTTTTTTTCTTATTTATATAATTTTGGATGTGCAGTATATTTTACTGCATCTATTCCCAATGGTTTAGAATTGGATACTGACCAAGGTCTACATTTCAAACCTCAGTAACATTTTCCAAAGATCCATCTCAGATGGTGGAAGTGGTGAGAAGGCTGTGGCAGAATATACTACTAATTACAATGTAAATATGGATCATCATAATTTCTCAAAAGAAAACAAATATTAAATCAGCTTAATATTATTGGCTATACTAATAATAATTTCCTACATTTGTAACATCATCATCATCATCCTCAAGCAGCCGTGGGCTAGGGAGGTCCAACCAGACTGCGCAGTTTACTTCTCCAAGCATATCTGTCCTGAGCTACATCTGCTGCATCCGGCCACTGCACACCAATTCTAACAAAGTCCTGTTTGACATTGTCTGCCCACCGCATCCTAGGTCTCCCTCTCCTTCTGAGGCCTCTAGGCACACTGTTCATAACCCTATTCGCCAATCTATAATTATCCATACGGGCAACATGGCCAAACCAGCGGAGTCTCTCTCTGCACAATATGCTGCTTAAAGGAGGTTGCAGACTCCTTTGCCTAACCTCATCATTAGTTACAAAGTTAAACCACCTAATACCCAAGATACTACGTAAGCATCTAGAATCAAAAGCATCTAGTTTCCTGTTATCTTGTTTACACAGTGTCCAAGTTTCACTACCATAACTAACCCTAGAAATAACCAAACTATTATACAGTCTAATTTTAGTCTTTAGGTGTATACACCTATTTCTACACAATCTCCATAGATTGTTAAAAGTCCCGGCAGCAATCCCTATTCGTCTGTTAATTTCATGCCGCACATCACCAGTATCAGTTACATAGCTCCCAAGGTAATTAAACTGTGACACCTGCTCAAGACTGCAACCATTAAGATTAACTGAATCACAACCTGCCTGACCAATTTTCATCACTTTAGTTTTCTCTCTGTTTATAACCAAACCTACTCTATTACCAGTCTCATCAACAGCTCGAATGAAAGAGTTCATCTCATCAACATCATTTGCCAAAAGAGCTAAATCATCAGCATAATCTAAATCAGAAATTTTCGTATCTCCAGCCCATTTAAGGCCAAAATCGTTCCCTTGAAGTGAATTTCGCATAACATAATCAACAACCAAACTAAAGAGAAAAGGAGACAAGATGCACCCTTGTCGAACACCAGACATAATGCTAAAACAATTGCTACAAGACTTACCGACTCTCACATGACTCAGTGTTATTATAGAGAGCTTTCATTATGTTAACTAATTTGTCTGGTATACCATATGATCTTACAATCAACCACAAATTATGACGATCAACAGAGTCGAAAGCCTTTTTGAAATCAACAAAGCTAGCAACCAAAGGTTTCTGAAACTCGAAACATTTCTCAAGAATCTGCCTAAGTGAAAATATCTGATCTACACATCCCCTACCACTTCTGAATCCACATTGCTCATCACGCAATTGCCTGTCAACCAGATTCTTAATTCTATTAAGCACAATCATGGAAAGAACTTTACCTGGAACAGAGAGTGACTGATACCCCTATAGTTATCACAAGAATTGGGATCACCTTTTTTGAAAATAGGGATAATAATAGCTGTGGTAAAATCTTTAGGAACCATGCCTTTTATCATAAAAGTAATTCAAAATTTCAGTCATCCAAGTGGTAACCGAAACATTCCCAGCTCTGAGCATTTCTGTAGTAATTTCATCTACCCCTGGGGATTTATGAAGTTTAAGTTTAGAGATAGCCAAAATAACTTCATATTCATATATTATATAAAAGTGTTATAGGGCCAACATTAAAGCTGCCAATGCATCTATCATCATTACAAACAATGGGAGTAGAACTAATCACATTGTTTAGAACATCACTGAAATGCTCAGCCCACCTAGCCATGACAGAATCCTCACCTTCTATAACCTTACCTTGTTTATCCTTCAATCCTTGTATGCCTTGTCCTTTTCTACCACATAAAACATTACCTATCTGGTACAGCTCTCTGCTATTGTGCTGCCTAGCTGCTTCCTCAGCTTTGTCAGTGAAGCCATCAAGCCAAAGATTCTTATCAGTAGCTAAGTGATCCTTTACACGTTTATTAAGTTCTCTGTAATGGTTTCTATTAGTACTAGTAGGGTATTGATTAAGGACATTCCTGCAGTTCCGTCTTTCTGAAATAAGCTCAAGTGCCTTATCACTTAAATAATTTTGCCTCCTCTGCTCCTTTTTTCCTAAAAGAGTACTGTTAGTTTCCAAAAAAAAGCGTGTTTAAAATGGCCCCATCCTTCCTCAACTTCAGTATTAAGCAAATCATGACTGTCATAATGACTAAGTAACCTATCATGGTAAGCTTTAGCTATAACTGGGTCTTTCAGAGTTTCGGCAACACTTTCTGTTAAACAGAAACCTAATAAAAATTGGCATAACTTACTTTAATTTTGTGTCAACAATATGATTATTTGAATTGTTTCGAGTAGTTTCTGAAATAGTTGAAGCTGATGACAAAGATGATTTACAGGATGGTAAAGTAAAGTCACTAATGCTCGAGATCTGGAAAAAAACAACAATAAACATTTAGTTTAGAATTTAAACAAGAAGATTTAATATAAAAAAAAAACATTTTTAAACACTACCTAGTAATAGCTAAAGTACAAAAAAAAAATTATAGTTTTTCATCAACTAATTTACACTGTTCCATAAACTCTTTCCTTTAAATTAATAGATTCTGGAAAAATCTATTCTATTAATTAATGTTTCTTAACAGGGAATACTGTGCATTCACTTTGGATTGATTTTAACTCTTTCCTTCTCCTATATTAGTCTTTAAAAATCATCATCTGAAAAGCATATAAATTATACAACCATTCATAACCCTTCCAGAGTTCCCATCGAATATAGACATTGACAGAATCCAAAAGAGTGGCTCAAGACATCTATGTTCATTCTTGGTACAACAAAAAAAAAAATTCATATTGTTTTTCAATTTGCTGTTTGAAATACTTTTAAATGGATCTTGTAAAATACATTATTAATGCTTGAAAAGAAAAACTTTTTCCATTCAATGCCTACTTTATTAAATTATGATATAAATAATTTGTTAATGCCATCTGATTGTCATTTCTTAAAAGTGATATATGGTATTGCCGATTTGTTCATTAATATTACTAGATGTTAAAGCAATGTCCTGTTTTAAGCTCAAAAATTTGATTTCAGGTGCACTTGAAAAGGTGTTGCCTAAAGTTCCTATCAGCATTGGTGGGTTGGGTTGTTTTACCTCTGAGCGGCACTTTTTTGCACACCATGGGCTAAATGGACAGGTCACATGGACCCCGAAGGCTCAGAGAAGGTTGGGGGAGGGGATCCACTGGAACAGCTGTTGGGAGACAGATGGTAGCCTCCCGTCAAGGCCATCCAGCGTGTTCTTTAACGTGCACAGGGTATGGCTCTCCCGCACACAGGGCCATGGCTTAACGTCCCATCCGACGGACGGCGGCCTTTCCAAGCCCATCGTTGTCCCCTACTGACCGTGGGCAGGGCGGGGAATTTTGCTGAGATAAATCTCAATGCTGACCCAGCTGGGACTCGAACCTGGGAACTACAGATTACGAGCCTGGCGCGCTACCGACTGAGCCACCCCCGCCCCTCAGCACTGGTGACTTAGAGGAAGAGGAACAGGTCTTTGACCCATGCCAATGATCAGGGGGCTGTTTGATATTGTTGGCCCTACCTCTCACAGTAAACATGGTTTCTTTCTTACTAATAATATTTTCTCTGCGGGTACATGGAAAGTGAGAACATTACATAGAGATTGTTCTCTTCATGTCCTAATTCAGGAATTACAGCATTATAATCTAGATATTCTAAGCTTGTAAGAAACTAGAAAGGTAAAACGATACACATAAAAAAAAAATTTAAATTTCTGTTTTCAGTGAGGGAGAATGGAAAGCATCTCCAAGGTGTAGGGTTGCTAGTGAGGAGACATGCCAGTGATGCTCTTCTAGGATATGACTGCATTAATGAAAGATTTCTTACAGCAAAATTTAAAACAAAAATTAAAGACTTCAATGTCATTTGTTGTTATGCCACCACAGTGGACTCTAATGAGAATGAGAAGAATTACAGAATTCAAGATATTTTGAATTCTGTCAAGAAAATTTCTCTTGTGGTAGGTTACTTCAATGTTACAGTTGGCACTGACTGACCTTTGAGTAGAAGTTTTAGGTTTAGGTCCCTGTGGCATTGGTAGTTCCAATGACAATTAGAAACATTTTCTACAGGTAAGTAAACTTAAGGGTTTGAGAATAACTACTATATACTACAAACACCAGGATATTCATAAATACACATGGTGTGATGGTTCCTATCCACTTTTACTTTTCCTTAACCAGTTTTACTTTATTTACTTTATAATTATTATTTTGAGGCATTATATTTCAGTTGAAATTAAATTGAACCCATCCTCTGTGGTACAGTATGTAAACTTCTCCTTAAAAATTTTTGATACTTGATAACACAGAAAGTTTGTTTGAAGTGCTTAAAAACATTTAACAATGTCATAGAGAATTCAAGATTTCAATTCAATTTTAATTTACTACATGCGAACCTCTACTTTAATTTTTGATATTTCAGTTGGATCATCATTTCTTTCTGCCCAAACTGCTAGGAGTTGTGCATGCGCAACTCCAATTTTTGATTGACAGCCATAAACATGCACAACACATCCCCTTTTGCATCATAGTTAGCGCAAGAGTGCAATCATATTTATGCAAATGAAACTTTGCCAGTGTGCAACACACGTCAGTTGCACACCACGTGTAATGAAGTGATTTTGGGTCAGACATTTGTTAGAATGTTACAGCTGTGAGACTCACTGCAGCAGTTTTGTTGGAGCTCAGAGCAGTGGTTTTCTTAAAATGAGCAGTTCAGTTGCTCAGATATTTTTGTAATAGGAAGTTTCACTTTGGCAAGTCTAGATTTCTGGAAAAAAACTTTGTTTTTTTTTTAATAGTTTTTAACTTTCTAATTTTCCTCTTGAGTAGAATTTGATATTTTGACTAGAATTAACTTCAATGATTGACAATTTTTTTATTTAAATCCTTTTATGTTAAGTAACATTAATTAATCACACTAAGAATCCTCATTTCACTTTATTGGTAAGATTAACTGCCTGGTGCCAGAGATATCCAGAAACTAATAACATACATTTTGGAGTGTTACAGAATGAGAAAAGAAAGTGGTATGCTGGAACAGGGACTGTAAATATTATATAACTGTACAGTTATATAATGTTATTGTCAAGGTTTAACTAACAAATTTTTGCGTTGATTAGTTATATTAATCATAGATTTAATGGCAGCTTCAGCCAATTTTTTTTTATTGAGCAAGAAGCTTAACTACTGTATTAGTCAAAGGTACTGAAGTTTCAGCACACTTATTGCTGAGAGTTAGGATCTTTATCATATTTATACAAAGATTATCTATTGTGTGTCCAGACACCAGTAATCTTTTTGATAAGCAAGTTTATTACAAGCTTAGTTTAGCTTTAGAAAGGTCTGTAAATGGTAGCTGTGTACTCACTGGAAGGAGACCTATGCACCAGTCCCCTGTGATGATGCATAGAACATGCCATGTATAGCAGCTAATGTCTGACCCTGCTTTCTTAAGGTGCAGGCCATTAGTACCTTTCAAAAGAGATACTCTCTTGAGGAAGTGAATGGAAGAGGAGGGCTGCCAGATCAGTGTGCTCTACTGATCTGGAAAACTATGGCTACATTTCTTTCTACCCTGCTGAGGAGTGGTCGACCACATAGGGTCCTGACTATATAAACTTATTACACTGGACTTGAATTAGGCTCTGAGATCGATTACGGATTCTGAATTTGCTGCACTCGTGGGCATCTGTGAAGGGAAACTTTTCTGCTGTGTTTTCTGTTTGTGGGTTGACAGCCCCAAGTGCATAGATTCACGTGGTATGTTTTATCAGCTGGTGGATAATCCTGAGCAGAAGTCATCACAGGCACCTGAACTCTTACTTCTACAGGCATTGTCAAATTCTACATTGGAGGAAATCTTCCAGTGCAGATGGCTTCAGCCTTTAATAGTGAAAGAACAGGTCTTTGCCCCACGCCTGCGATTCAGCAGCTGTTTGATATTATCAGCATTCCCTCTCTCAATAAAATACTTGCTTTCACCCTTCCAGTGTCCAGAACATATATATCAGTTTTTGAAACAATAAAAGAAAACGTTTTTTAAAAATATAAAAATTGCCATTTTAAAAATTTTTAATAGATTTTATGAAAATATGTAATTTAAGCTTGATAAACGATGTTTTTTTTTATTTGATGCATATTTTATTAAACTATGACATAAATAATTTGTTAAAGCCATCTATTTGCCATTTCTTAGAAGTTATATAAGGTATTTACAATTTGTTTGTTAACATTACTCTGTGCTGAAGCAATCCCCTAATTTAAGCTCAGAAGTTTGATTTGAACTATTATCAACAAATTTTTCCTTAAAATTTTTAAAAATTTGAGAAAAATCCAGGCTTGTTGCAGAGTCAATAAACAAGTCAACTTCAGAATATTTTTAATGAATAAATAATCAACAGAAATATATCATGTTTTATACCAAATTAAAGAGAATTTTATTAAAGTAAAAAATTTTAACATTGTAGAAACAGATTAATTTTAATGACTTTTTACAGTGGTATACCAAAAAAAATAGGTACATATTTCATAATTTCTTCCAAATTCATCCATTTTTTAAAATAGCAGTATATCATTATTTATAATGAGACTTTAGAAACTTTAAGGAAAAATTTGTTGATAATAGTTCAAATCAAACTTCTGAGCTTAAATTAGAAATTGTTTCAGCATAGAGTAATGTTAACAAACAAATTGGCAATATCTTGTATCACTTCTTAAGGCATGGATGTACGTGTTGTTTTTCTGCCGAGGTCCTGTCATCCTCTCAGACTTTCTACTTTGGCATACTAACTGACAGGCTCCTGTCAAACCTCTGTGGCAAGAAGCTGCTTGAAGGGGTATTTATTTTATCTTTAAGAAATGGTAATCAATGGCTTAAACAAATTATTTATGTCACAGTTTAATAAAATATGCATCAAATAGAAAAAGAAAATATTATTTATAAAGACTGGATTATGTATTTTTATAAAATATGTATAAACAAACTTCAAAACTAATTTTTATTTTTTAAGTTTTGCTGTTGTTATTGTAGTAAAAAAGGATATATACGTCTTTGGCATCTCATTTCGAATTCTGCGAACATTTACAGATTTCCTGGACACTGGAAGGGTTAAGTATCTGACCTCTATCTGTCCATATGGTCTTGCAAGCTGAGCAGAATATCTAGGTTTAACACTGAAATTCCTGAGTATGTCAAGAGAATATCTTGTATGTAACATCCTCAAGTTCCATATACGTGCAGATAGAAAATGATCAGCAAGTATTTTTAGAGAAACTATGTTTATTGAAAGAGGAAGTGCTGGCAATATCAAACAGCCTATTTGTGTGGTTATACTGTGGCTAAAACACGTTTGTGTGGTTACACTGTGGCCCTAATCACAGGCATGTGGCAAGGACCTGTTCCCCCACTTCTAAAGGCTGAAGTCATCTATATTGGAAGACTTCCTCCAATGTAGGTTTCAAGATACCCAGAGAAGCAAGAATTCAGGTACCTGGATGGCCTCTAATCAGGATTATTCGACAGCTGATAAAATGTATCCTGTGAATCTATTAACTTGGGGCTATCAACCCACAAACAGAAAACACAGTGGAAAATTTTTCCCTCTACAGAAGCCCACCAGTGCAGCAAATTCAGGATCCATAATCAAACACAGAGCCATTATTCCATTCAGGTTGGTATATATGGTCAGCACCAGGATCATGTGATTGACCACTCCTCAGCAGGGTAGAAAAAAAAAAGTAGCCACAGCTGTCCAGATTGGTAGGTCACAACTGATCCTGCAGCCCTTCACTTCCATTCACTTCCACAAGAGAGTATCTCTTTTGAAAGGTACTTACGGTCTTCACCACGAGAAGGCGATGTTGGACATTAGGTGTCAGGCCTGGCCAATTTTAATGCATCATCACAGGGGATTGATACATAGCTATCCTTCCAATGACTACCTAGCTGCCATTTACAGACAACCACCCTAAATAACAATGTCCTCTTATTGATATTGTAATATCTTTCAGATTTTTATTTTATTTCAAGAGGATTTTTAAAAGAATTTAACTGTTTTAAAATCTCTTATTTTGCTTCATTTCAGCAAAGACAAATATACTGCGTAGCATTTATTTGTCTTTGCAATAACATCTGCTGAAGAAGTCTTCTTTTCCTTGACTTAGCTTCAGTCAGGAAATGAATTTTCGATTTTAGCACAGTGTAAGGATGTGCATCCAATGCTTTGCCTTTAGCTCCATGACATAATGGGGTGATATTTGCATGAGAGTTGAAGGAGTGCACTCTTTAGGAGCAGCAGGACAATATCACTTACGTAGGTCGGACTCAAACCACCAGGCTAATAGGACAAGGAAACCACAGGATTGTCTGGTTGTATATGAGACTTTGGGTTGAGATGGGTTATTACATTTACTAGGCCAGGCTTTCATATGAGAGGGAATTTGAATTTAACATATAGTTGTCAAGTCTTAATATAAATTAATATTGACTGAATATAGGGATATTCAAGGTGGTTGCTTGTTGTCAAGTCTTTCAGACGATTTATGGAAAATACTTCATGCTAATGTGTCCTGGTATGCATTCAATATATAATGTGTGTTATATCTTGTAATATATATGTCCTTTGACCAACTATATATTTTACTGAGAACACTATGTATCTCTGGTTATTTATTACTCATATCATACTTTTGTCTATTCCTGTGATTGCTGTGTCATAAATGGGCAAGTCCACTACTCAGAAGGGGTGTCTACATACTTTTGATCAGATAGTGCATCTCCGTATGTGAAACACAGACAAATACATCTTGTTAACTTTTTGGCATCATCTTATAAATTCAACAAAACATTAAAACGTAAATTTAATAGAACTCTTTAACACTATATATGATATATAAATAAAACATAGCAGAAGTAAGACAGTATAACCAAAGAGTTTTATTAAATTTATGATACATTGTGATTTTATTATATCAGGTGAAAATGGTGGATAGGGCAGTTTCATAGACTAATTCATTTAATTTGTGGAATGTCATTTGTGCAACATGCAACGAAGCATTATCATGAAGAATAGCTCTTCGACTGACTAATGCTAAATGTATATCGCACAACTTCTAATGCATTTCACGCAAATTGTGCAGAATCCACTTACGCTTCTTTACTTTTTCAACCCGATTCAAATGCTGTACAGTTGTGTGATTACTGTTTAACTATTCCGTAATTTCTAGTGTGGTTTTGTGTGGGTCTGCTTCATAACTGCCTTCAGTTGGTGTCAATGTCAACAGTAGGAGGATGTCCTCAACCTTTCTCATCTTCAAGGCTTGTATCTCCACTACAAAACTTTTCGAACCAATGTTGAAACTCTAAATTTGGAAGTGCTTCAACAACATTACGAGTTGTTTGGGTTGCACTGTGACCAAATTTGAACTTATGCAACAAAATTATACACAATTCCTTTTTTCCCGACCTAACTTTGAGACAGATGACAGAAAATAACAAAAATGAAATATTTTAAAAATAATATTAGCATAGGTTGATTAAACAAATAATAAATTTTAAAACAATACATAACCAAAGTCAAAAATATAAATAGTTTATTTCACAGTTAACAATAATGGAGAGAACAATATAAAATCAACCATTATTTCTTGACCAACCTAAGAGTTATATAAAGAGAAGCTGGATTACTCAAGGTGTACATTTTACACTTCACAATAATACTGAACACTTGAATAGGTATATTGGTACTGGTGCAAATACATAAATAGGAATTCTATCTACCACTTTGTTACTGACAATGCAAATGCATAAAGAAGTACAATGATATTTTGAGTCAAAAAACAAACTCTTGAAGGCTGGTTCAAAATAACTGTAGTACATTTTGTTATGTTTCTTGTGAAATCTTACTAGGGGTTACTTCAAATACATATACAGAAAGGTTGTAAATATAACTTATTTACCTAGATGTAACACACTAAAAAATGTTTTGGTCCACTAGGAAAATTTGGGATTAAATACCATTGAACATAGATGTTGACAGAAATTGCAATGTGGGTCAAGGATGTCAGTTGAGGTTTTTGATTTCGATTTTTTTAAACTTTGATTTTTAAAAATAAAATTGCATTTGAAAAAATTTTTAGATATACCTTTTAAAAATATGCAATTGAAGTCCGAAAAATAATATTTTCCTTTTTCATTTGATGCATATTTTATTAAACTACAATATATATAATTTGTTAAAGCCATCTGATTGCCATTTCTTAGAAGTGCTAAACAGTATTGCCAATTTGCTTGTTAATGTACTTCTTTGCTGAAGCAACACTCTGATTTAATTAATCTCACAAATTTCATTTGGACTATTATCAACAAATTTTTCTTTTAGATTTTGAAAATCTCCAAAAAATTATCAAAAATTGAATATTTTGAAAATAATTACAATGTATATACCCCCCCCCCCCCACACACACACACACTATTTTATTCATGCTCTTTTCTCCCATAAACCTATTTCAACAATCCCATAACTCTTTTTTCTCATTTCTATCATTTATCCCAGCATTTTATGCATTTTTTTTCACTTTTCAGATTGAAATGTAACTAAAGTCTTCATAAGTCAAAGCTGTTTATGCACAATAGAAGGAAAATTTTGCAGGTGTTCAAATTGCTCACTCACATGTGTGACAGTGGGCCATCTGCTAAGTGGATGAATAACAAATTGTTTACAAGCATTATATATTTAGCTCAAGTAGGATATACACTCCTTTCCTTACATTAGTAGTATTGTTTTTTTTTTCTTCTTATAATTAAACCTTAGTTTCCATTTCTGTGGATTTATTTAATTTCCTCGAATTATTGATCTATTGGTCAATTGATAAAGAACATGGTTTGTGGCCTTGAGGGGCACCTACTGTTTGTTTCCTAACAGCTGTCTAAGTGGGTCCCCTTCCCACCTTCCAACATTCTCTTGGTCCTTGTGACATGGCCATTTAGCCCATTGCGGGTAAAAAAGTGCCACTCAGAGGTTAAACAACCCAGCTAATTGATGAAAATTTATTTGGCATTATCAAGAAGAGCCAAAATGTAACTTCCAGCTTATGCTCCCCGCTTCAAAAGTTTTAAACAAGTTACATTTATTTCAAATTACTGCATATTTAAAAAAATTATTCTCACAAATATGCTTAAACATCTTCTAGTTTAGAATCAGAAGGTTGCAGGTTCATTAGACATGATCAGGTAGTCATGGGTTTGGATCCTATCCTGCTCATGACCATATTTCCTCTACACCTATTGAAACAGACAGATAGTGATTGAAGCTTAGTAAATCAATGAAATTCTGTGCAATTAATTGTGCTCATGCAAAAATATTAGTAATCATCCAGAAGCAAAAGGTAGATGAAGGTTTCCTGAAAAAAATTAATGCCGCCTTGGAGGTGCATGGCGGGTCTAGTGCACAAGTCTGGTAATTGGATTGGATTGTTTTACCTCTGAGCGGCACTTTTTTGCACACCATGGGCTAAATGGCCAGGCCACAAGGACCCCGAAGGCTCAGAGAAGGTTGGGGGAGGGGACCCACTGGAACAACTGTTGGGAGACAGATGGTAGCCTCCCGTCAAGGCCATCCAGTGTGTTCTTTAACGTGCACAGGTTATGGCTCTCCCACACACGGGGCCGCGGCTTAACGTCCCATCCGACGGACGGCGGCCTTTTCAAGCCCATCGGTGTCCCCTACTGACCGTGGGCAGGGCGGGGAAATTTTGCGGAGATAAATCTCAACGCTGACCCAGCTGGGACTCGAACCTGGGAAGTACAGATTACGAGCCTGGCGCGCATCTGGTAATAAAAGAAGGACGAGTCTCCTACTGCACTCATAAACAGCACTCAGCCCTAATGTAATAAGAATAACATCTACACAAAAGGAGAACCTGATCAGCTGCCATAGAACCAGACATGTTATCATAAATTGAGGGCTTGCTGTTCTTCCAGTAAGCTCTCCTCTCCAACAAGAATAGCAGGAACCCCAAAAGTTTATGGAATTCTAACTTTCCTATCACATTTTAATCAATTTCCTGTCCAAAAATTATGATGATGTCCAAGTGTTTTATTATACTATTCAATTAGTCATAGATTGTTTAAAGGTTATGAAAAATTGTATTTGAAACAGCAAGTTATAAAGCATTTTGATACATACATACACACACATACATACAAAATCCTCATATAGCCATGGGCTATGGAGGTTCTACTATTCATAATGTTGTTTCCCAATCTGCAGCTGTACATATGAGCAACATAGACAAACCAACACAGCTCTCTCTGCACAAAATGTAGCTCAAAGGGTTTGCTGTCTCCTTTGCTTAACCTCATCATTACTTACAAAGTTGAACCACCTAATGCCCAATATACAGAGTAAGCATCTAGAATCAAAAGCATTAAGTTTCCTGTTCTCTTGTTTACAAAAGGTCCAAGTTTCACTCCTAAACTATTATACAGTCTAACTTTAGTCTTTAGGTATATATTGCCTATTTCTCCCCTCTCCACAGATTCTTAATTAAAAGTCCCAGCAGCAATCCCTATTCTTCTATTTATCTCATTCAGCACATCACCAGTATCTGTTACACAGCTCCCAATATAATTAAACTGAGACACTTGTTCAATAGTACAGCTATTCAAAGCAACTGAAGCACTATCTGCCTGACCAATTTTCATCACTTTAGTTTTTCCTGTTTATCACAAAACATACTCTAATACCAGTCTCATCAACAGCCCTAATGAACTAATTCATCTCATCAACATTAGCCAATAGGGCCAAATCATCTGCATAATTTAAATCAGATATTTTGAAATTTCTAGACCATTTATAAAGGCCAAAATCTTTCCCTTGCAGTGACTTTCGCATAACATAAAATCAATAACCAAACTAAAGAGAAAAAGAAGACAAAATGCAACCTTGTCTAACTACACTAGCAATGCTAAACCAATCACTACAAGCCTTACCAACTCTTACACACAACTCAAGTGTTATTATAGAGAGCTTTCATTACACTAACTTATCAGGTATTCCATATGATCTAATGGTCAACCACATATTATATTAATCAACAGAATCAAAAGCCTTTTTGAAATCTACAAATCTAGTAACACAGGTTTCTGAAACTCCTGAACATTTCTGAAGAATCTGCATTAGTGGAAGTATTTGTTCAATACATCCCCTTCCACTTCTGAATCCACACTGTTTATCAAGCAATTCTCCATTAACTAAATTCTTAATTCTATTAAGTATAATCATATAAAGAAAAGAACTTTACCTGGAACAGAAAGTAAAGTAATTCCCCTATAATTATCACAAGAACTGCGATCACTTTTTTCAAAAATAGGGATAATAATAGCTCTAGTAAAATCTTTAGGAACAACACCTGTATTATAAAAAATATTCAAAATTTCAGTCAGCCATGTGACAACACACATGTTCCCAACTCTAAGCATTTCAGTGGTGATTTCATGCACCCCAGGGGATTTATGCAGTTTTAATTTAGAGATAGCCAAAGCAACTTCAGAATGTGATACAGGGCCATCATTAATTCATCTATCCTCATTACAAACAATGGGAGTAGAAACAATCACGTTGTTTAGAACATATATGAAATGCTCAGTTCACCTAGCCATCACAGAATCCTCACCTTCAACACCTTACCATGTTAATCCCTGTGTACCTGTCTGTTTCTTCCCACACAAAACATTAAGTCTAGTACAATCCCTTGTTGTTGTGCTGTCTAACTGCTTTCTCTGCTTTATCACCCAAGTTATCAAAGATTCTTATCAGCTGTTAACTGATACTTTACACGTTTATTAAGCTCATTTTAATGCCATCTGTTAGGAGTAGTAGGGTCTTGATTCATATTATTCCTGCATTACTTCTTTTTTATTATTCCTGCATTACTTTTTTTCTAAATTTCTTTTTTTTTTTCGTGACACATACTCAACTAAGTGAGAGTTCATGTACCTTTATAAGTTCCATAGCCTTATCACTCAAATAATTTTTCTTTCTCTGTTCGCTTTTCCCCAAAAGAGTACTGTTAATTTCAAGAGAAGCGTGCTTAAGCTGATCCCATTGTCATAATTATTAAGTAGCCAATTATGGTATGCTTTGGCTACAACTGGATCTTTCAGACCTTCAGTGTCAAAGGTAGTTTTATTAACCTTAGCACATTTCTTAAGCTTCAATTTCAAGATACTTTTGACTAGGTAATGGTCAGACCCAATTTTGGTTCCCCTGTATGATCTGGTATTCCTAACCGAACTAATCCACTTGCTATTAATTAAAATATCATCTATCATATGCCTGTGTAATCCATCAAGTGAAACCCGTGTGTATTTATAAATGTCCTGGTGTTTGTAGTATGTGTTATTTGCAAACCATTGTTTACTTACCTATAGGAGACATTCCCCCATTACCATTGAAACTACAAATGCAAAAGGGACCTAAACTCCTGTCCAAAGGACAGAGTCAGTACCAACTTTACCATTGAAGTCACCTAGCAGAAGAGAAATCTGCTTTCTTCACAAAAATCAAAATATCCAGTAGCTGTCTGTAAAATTCATCCTTTTCTTTCTCGTCGGAGTCCTCTTTGGGGCATAACAGATGACATTCAAGTCTTTAATTTTTCTCTTAAATTTGCTGTAAGAAATCTTTCATTAATGCAGTCATATCCTAGAAGAACATCACTGGTGGTCAGCTGAAAAGCTAACCTACACCTTGGAGATGCTTTCCATTCTCCCTCCCTGAAAAGAAAATTTTAAAGTTATTTCTCATCTTTATCTGTCCGACTGTCTGTCTGGTTGCAAGCCTAGAATATCATGGTTACAAGGCTGGAATTCCTGCGTGAGGACATCAAGAGAATAATCTCTATGTAACATCCTCACTTTCCATGTACCTGCAGAGAAAAAATGATTAGTATGAATTTTAAAAGAAACTAGGTTTATTGAGAGAGGTAAGGCCAGCAATATAAAAAAGCCCACTGATTGCAAGCATGGGGCAAAGACCTGCCCCATGCTTGCAATCCCATCACCACCTACAGGCTGAAGTCACCTATGCTGGTAGGAACTTCAGTCACCACCTTTTCAAGTTGGCCTTTTCAAGAGTCATAAAACCTGCCTGAGACACATACTCAGTTTAGGATTGGTGATGCCCAACTAAGTGAGAGTTCATGTACCTGCAATGGCCTATGATCAGGATTATCCACCAGCTGACACAAGGTATTCCATGCTTCTGTTCATCAAGGGCTGGCAACCCACAAGCAAACAGAAAACAAAGCAGTAGATTCTTCCTCAACAGAAGCCCACCAGTGCAGCAAGTCCAGGATTCGTGATCAAGCTCAAAGCCATAAACCAGTCCAGTCTAGTTGCTATATATAGTCAGCACCAGAACCCTGTGAAGTTGATTACTCCTCAGCATGGCAGAAAAAAAAGAAAAATATGGCCATAGATGATCAGATTAGTAGACCACACTGATCTGGCAGCCTCCCCTTCCCTACCAAAAGAGAATATATCTCTTTTGAAAGGTACTAATGGTCTGCATCACAAGAAGGTGGGGTCAAACATTGTGTGTTAGACCTGGCTGGTTCTGTGCATCATCACTGGGGATTGGTACACAGCTCTCCTTCCACTTTATGCCTAGCTACCATTTACAGACTAGCATTATGATAATTATAAATATTTAGAATCATTAAGTATGCAAACTTACTGAAAAGAAATTTATTAAATTGAAAGTTCAATATTTAGATAGTTTTCTCAGATTAAAAATTCAGGAAACAATCTACAGAAATAAAATTTTCTTAAGCTGATTAAGCACACATTCATAACATAAATGATTGGACATCATATGTAACATTTATACTTCAATTAGTTTCATAGAGGAGAAACAGCTATTTACAACATACATACTGTCGAGGTTAATGCAGACTATCCTGCATCATTAAAGGAATTTCACAGCTACTGTGGAGCAGATAATGTCATAACTGTATGAGGACGTGTCCACAAACTAATGCATAAAAACTATCCATCATACTATGGAAAAAATAGGCTATGGCAGTCAATGTCCACAATATGTCCCCTTGTTGACAGCAAGGCACCAAAACATTAGGCTACAGTTTGCAAAGGACTATTGCAACTGGAGTGCAGAGGACTGAAAACACATTATCTAGTCTGACGAATCACAGTTTCAACTCTATCACGCCGATGGGAGGGTGCGTGTGGGGTAAACCACACAAAGTGATGGACCCAGTTTGCCAAGTTGGGGTCATACAGGCAGGTGGAAGCGGTATAGCAGTTTGGAGTGTGTTTACATGGGATTCTTTGAGGCTCCTAGTACTCATCGAGACCTCTGTCACTGGCACAAGGTATGTGAACATCCTTTCTGACGCTATACACAGTTTGATTCGGTTCATAACGATTCTCTTTCCACACCAAGATGCCATCTTTCAACAGAACAATGCCACACTACATACTTCCCGAGTGGTGACAAATTGGCTCCAGGAGCATTTGAGTGATTTACCACACTCGAACGGCCCCCCTCGATTGTTAAACCTCATCCCAATTGAGAATTTGTGAGATAAATTGGAAAGATCTGTTCAAGCTTGCCAATCTACACTGGCAACTATGGATGCACTATGACAGCTGATACTCACTTCATAGGTGGCAATACCACCTCAGTATTTTCAACACCTCATTGAGTCCTAATCAACATATCGGGCGGCTGTTGTGAGGGCAAAAGGTGGATACAATAATTTGTCCATTCATTTTAAGTATATATGGTGGTACAACATTTGTCAAAAACATTCCTTTTTTAAGTAGAACACATATCACCCTCTGGTGAATGTGGGATGCATGCTTTCAAAGAGAAGGAAGTTATGCATTCACAGGCTTTTGCACTCTTATTTTCTAAATCAAAGTACGGAGGATTGGGAAAATGCATATAGTAATATTTTATTAATGCCTATAACTCAGAAAAAGCATTTTTTATTCATCTCTTACAACCTAAAAGCTCTATTCCTCCCTACCCCCAGAGAAAAGGAGGTAAATCATCACTATCACAATGTAAATCTTTTGACCATCACATACTACAATCAAAACTTTAAATTTCTAGGAAAAATAGATCATTTGCAATATTCCTAAAACTGGTAATATTCCTAAAAACCTTATCAAAATTTAAAAAATGTGAATCATATTTTAGTGTCAATGCAATACAAAAAGAATTTTACAATTATCCACCAATCAAAATTAAAAAAACAACAAAAATTGAAACTTCTAGCATAAATACATTGTTTAGAAACATTCGTTTGAAATTTTGCAATTTTCAACATTTTTCCACTATTAGAGGGGCACAATTTAAACTTTTGCAGAATGCCAAAAGTACAAATCGTAACATTTCATTAATACCTATTTGATCCAAAACATTTTTTAACCCTTTCGGGAACCATCGAACACAGACGTTCACAGAATCCAAAATGAGAGGTCACGAACATCAATAAATGTCTTTTGTACACTTGAAACTTTGATTTTTTTTAATTGCAGTTTGAAAATTTTCTTAGACATATCTTTTAAAAACTCACAATTCAAGTTTGAAAAATATTTCTTTTTAATCTGATGCATAATTTATTAAACTATAATATAATTTGTTAAAGCCATCTGGTTGCCATTTCTTAGAACAGCCACACAGTATTGTCAATTTGTTTGTTAACATTACTCTATGCTGAAGCAATCACCTGATTTAAGCTTACAAGTTTGAATTGACCTATTATCAACAAATGTTTCCTTAAAGTTTTGAAAATCTCCTATAAATTAACAAACAATTGCTATTTTTAAAAACGTAAGTTTTTGGAAGTAACTTCGAAGTATATACCACCATTTTTTTCTATTTTACACACCTTTCTTCATAAACCTATTTCACTATTTATCCCAGTATTCTATGTGTTTTTCTGCCCTTCAGTTAGAAACTGTAGCTAAAGTTTCCTTAGAAAGCAATCAGAGTTGCAGTTCCAAAGTTCCCTGCAGTCCAGTAAACCAACACTGTAGAGAATGTTTACAGAAAGAGTTCTTCTTGGATGTAGGATAATGTGACCATGCATCTATCAAATTAGTATTAACCTTCGTTTTCATTTCTGTAGATTTATTTCTGCAAATTATCGTTTTTTTTCTCTTCAGCTGAACTATCAACCTTTTGGTGTTATGTTACATTGGATGGCTGGCTTCGCAAGTCATTGTGGATATTATTTAACATCGCATTAGGTTATATGTTAATATTTCTTTCATTATTTCTTTCTTTTCTTGTAGGAAAACTTTGATCTTGTATCATTTCCTGAAAATGAATGAAGTATTGGATATGGAAGATAAAAGGATTTCCTTCACATGGCAAGTTGTTTACATGGCTGATTTAGGTTAAAAACTTCCTCCCAACAAATTAGATTATAAACTCACTATGTAAAAATAATATTTTATTTTCCTTTCTTTTAATATAAACCTTAGTTTTCATTTCTGTAGATCTACTTTATTTTCGCAAACTATCGATTTTTCCTGTCGGCTAATTTATCAATCATTCTGAGTTATGTTACATTGGATGACCAGAGCTTAAAAATTGTTGTGGATATTTTATTTAACATCTCTTAAGGTTATATTTCTATTTTATTATTTCTATTTTCATTCCCCCTGCTAAACCCAATGTAAGCGTTTCAACCCCCCCCCCCCCCCAGAAAAATTTAACTTTTTTTAAACTGCGAGTTTTTATGTTTACATTGAATTATTTTACCCCCCCCCCCCTTCCCTCAGTACCATGGCTGTGCTACTCTGATGATATAACTTTCTTTTTTTTTGCTTTGGTACACAAATTTTTCTGCCCTTAACCAAGATGGCCAAACTTCAACACCCAAAGAAAAAAAAAATTCATAATGTTTAGTAAAAAACATAGCCAAGAAAGTTTTTTCCATTTCATAACCAGTTCAGAAAATCCCATGAATATGAGAAGTCCAAATCACTTTGTATAATATTGGCCATGTTTAAAATATATGATACTGAAAGGAATTATTACAAAAAATAATGTTTCTGGTTAAATATTATTCAGGAGGAAATTTCCTTTAGATTAATATATAATTTAACTATTTTTATTCATCAGGTTTTCCAAAATCAAGGCTTAATTGTATAGTTTGATCTATTTTTTCACCATATCACATTGAAAGAGGCTTAGCAAAATAAATATGCTTGTAAATTTGTTTACTTATTTTCATTAAATTTGTAATTAAATTCTGTTTAATACAACATGATCCATTTCTGTTGATTGTGGTTATTTTTAAAAAAATTATAAAATTGACTTGTTTGTCTAACTTAGAACAATTAGCTAAAGCCTGGAATTTTCTCAAAGTATGGTACCAAGAAAAAAATTACAAAATAGGAGTAATTTTCTTGCTATTCAGAAAAAAATAGGAGTAATTTTTTTTGTTATTCAGAAATAAATAAGCTTTCTATTCATGTGCATTATAATCAGTTCTATCTATTAGTTTTTTAAATAAATTTTTGTTGCCAAATGCATTTTTTTACTACATGACTAAAAAAGAGATATTAAAACAAAACTAGCAGTCTTTTTTGTTAAATATATTTTGGCTTGATGGTTTGGCTGACAAAGCTGAGGAAGCAGTTAGGCAGCACAACAGCAGAGAGCTGTACCAGATAGTTAAGGTTTTATGTGGTTATATACAAGGTAAGGTTATAGATGGTGAGGATTCTGTCATGGCTAGGTGGGCTGAGCATTTCAGTGATGTTCTAAACAATGTGGTTAGTTCTACTCCCATTGTTTGTAATGATGATAGATGCATTGGCAGCTTTAATGTTGGCCCTATAACACAATCTGAAGTTATTTTGGCTATCTCTAAACTTAAACTTCATAAATCCCCAGGGGTAGATGAAATTACTACAGAAATGCTCAGAGCTGGGAATGTTTCGGTTTCCACTTGGATGACTGAAATTTCGAATAACTTTTATGATAAAGGCATGGTTCCTAAAGATTTTACCAGAGCTATTATTATTCCAATTTTCAAAAAAGGTGATCGCAGTTCTTGTGATAACTATAGGGGTATCAGCCTACTCTCTGTTCCAGGTAAAGTTCTTTCCATGATTGTGCTTAATAGAATTAAGAATCTGGTTGACAGGCAATTGCGTGATGAGCAATGTGGATTCAGAAGTGGTAGGGGATGTGTAGATCAGATATTTTCACTTAGGCAGATTCTTGAGAAATGTTTCGAGTTTCAGAAACCTTTGGTTGCTAGCTTTGTTGATTTCAAAAAGGCTTTCGACTCTGCTGATCGTCATAATTTGTGGTTGATTGTGAAATCATATGGTATACCAGACAAGTTATTAACATAATGAAAGCTCTCTATAATAACATTGAGTCGTGTGTGAGAGTTGGTAAGTCTTGTAGCAATTGGTTTAGCATTACGTCTGGTGTTCGACAAGGGTGCGTTTTGTCTCCTTTTCTCTTTAGTTTGGTTGTTGATTATGTTATGCGAAATTCACTTCAAGGGAAAGATTTTGGCCTTAAATGGGCTGGAGATACGAAAATTTCTGATTTAGATTATGCTGATGATTTAGCCCTTTTGGCAAATGATGTTGATGAGATGAACTCTTTCATTCGAGCTGTTGATGAGACTGGTAGTAGAGTAGGTTTTGGTTATAAACAGAGAGAAAACTAAAGTGATGAAAATTGTTCAGGCAGGTTGTGATTCAGTTAATCTGAATGGTTTCAGTCTTGAGCAGGTGTCACAGTTTAATTACCTTGGGAGCTATGTAACTGATACTGGTGATGTGCGGCATGAGATTAACAGATGAATAGGTATTGCTGCCGGGACTTTTAAGAATCTATGGAGATTGTGGAGAAATAGGCGTATACACCTAAAGACTAAAATTAGACTGTATAATAGTTTGGTTCTTTCTAGGGTTAGTTATGGTAGTGAAACTTGGACGGTGTGTAAACAAGATAACAGGAAACTAGATGCTTACGCAGTATCTTGGGTATTAGGTGGTTTAACTTTGTAACTAATGATGATGTTAGGCAAAGGAGTCTGCAACCTCCTTTAAGCATCATATTGTGCAGAGAGAGACTCCGCTGGTTTGGCCATGTTACCCATATGGATAATTATAGATTGGCGAATAGGGTTATGAACAGTGTGCCTAGAGGCCTCAGAAGGAGGGGGAGACCTAGGATGCGGTGGGCAGACAATGTCAAACAGGACTTTGTTAGAATTGGTGTGCAGTGGCCGGATGCAGCAGATGTAGCGCAGACAGATATGCTTGGAGAATTAAACTGCGCGGTCTGGTTGGACCTCCGTAGCTTATGGCTGCTTGAGGATGATGGTATTTTCAGAAAATCCAGAAATGCTGGTTAATTTGGCATATAACAAGCCATAATTCCTTTCATTAATTATTTGGCAAAAAATTCTAATGTTAATTTTTTTGGCTGATCAGAGTGAAAAAATAGCTGGACCTCTGGATGTATATCAGTTTTTCAGGCTGGACCTGGGAAGGGTTAACATGTAGCTCTAAAAACAAAACAGCATAATGTTGTGATGACATTTTCATTCTTGCATAATGTTGTGCCACCATTTTTGTTTTTGCTATTATGATGAAACATCATTTTTGTCCCCATTTTTGCTGTCAGCGAATTGCACAATTGGTGGAATGGTTATTTGTTGTGCTCTAAATACCAAATGAGTCTGGAACTTACTATTTTTTCCAATATCTTATAAATACAGCTTGTCAACACAATAAGAGTTTAATTGGGACGAATCATGGGATCCTTTCCTGCCTTGGGAATGTGAAAGATGATAACCTCCTACCAGGAGTCCATAAACTGCTCCTCAAAAATATATGACAGATTTTTGGGCAGCACAAAATTGATACTCTCTGGCTTAACAGTAGATGCTTGAGAAGAGCAAAGCATGGCTCATCTGCTTGTGGGGCTCCAAAACATTCAAATCAAAGGGCAGCAGAGAAATTATTTTTCAAGACTAGAAACTTGGGGGAATAAGAAGATAAGGAAAAGATGAAAGAAAATGATTTGCTCACTATATTGGCAACTTGTTGTGGATCAACAATTAAATGTCCATTGTGCTCCAGTATCAATAATGGATGGGACATGAAACTTGATATCAAACCCTTACTCTTGTAAGAGGTATGATCCCCCATTGGCAGCGATGTATGCAGTCAGATGTTGAGGCATTAATGCATACAGTTCCCTAAAATGTCTTGTGCATTTTCTGCCATGCTTCCTGCAAATGGAGATAAGGGTATCTAGTTTGTGTGTATGGTTGGTTGGTTGTTTAGGGTTTTATGGTGCAAAGGCAACAAAGGCCATGATGTGCCAAACAAGGTGTAAAGGATAAAAAGTAAGATACAGAAGTCAAGTAAACCAACAACCAAGGTTAAAAGAAATAGACAATGGGAAAAACAAGAAATGTACACACTAAAACAACAAATGACAGAAAACATTGATGTAAAAGACAAAAATAACAAAAAGAAGCATGCAAAAAGTAACAATGGGTGTATAGGGACCCATATAAAAAACAATGCAGAAAAGTAAAAATCAGAGATGATTAAAATAACCAGTAAAACATAAAAAGGCTAAACAGCAGTTTAAACAGAGTTATCGGCTAAAAGATGTCAGAGAGAAAGAGGCTCGGATGTAAAATTGTGAAAGGTAGAAAATAAATGCCTGTCAAGGTTAAAAGCCTGACAATGGATAAAATGGTATTGCAAAACTCACACTTAGTTCATCATCTGCCCAAACAAGAAACAAATGAGTAATAAACGAGTGACCTAAGTGGAGCCAAGCAAGTACAACTTCCTCCTTGTGATTCCTGCAAAAACACGACTGCCACAGTTTGATAATGGCCTTGATCTAGAAAAGCTTGTTACCCACCTGCTCAGACCAAGATCTCTGCCATTGTGCCCAGAGCTCAATGGAAAAATGCTGCTGGAAGTCCACATATGGAACTGGCAGCGAAGAGTCAGATTGGGGTGTGGCAGACTTCGCAGCAGTATCTGCCAAGTTATTGCCCCTGATCCCAACATGACCGGGCAACCAACAGAAAAGAATGGTAGTTGTGGCTGTCAGACAATGGAGCTGCTGGCAGATCATGGAGAGAACATGGTAAGGCCAATGCTTCACCGAGATCAAAGCATGTAGCGAGCATGGTGTAGAGGACACATCAACAATGATAATTAGCCACTATATGGTCCAAGACACTGATAGCATGCAATTCTGCAGTGAAGATGAAACACTGCTGTGGGATCTGGTCTGCAATGATTACATCACAGCAGACCATGGCCGATTCCATGGATGCACCAAATTTCGAGTTATCTGTGAAGATAGGCAAGAAGTCTGGGTGTTCAGTATGATGGCTGGCAAAGAGTTGCCGATACACAGTCAGGTGCAAAGACCTTCCAAGTCCTGCAAAGATAAAGTCACAGGAAAGGGAAACAACGAGTTGCAGTGGAAGTGGCTCAATTGTTGACTGTGAGATGCTATCAAGTCTGATGTTAATGTCTCGCAGGTAACCTTGGACACACAAACTGAAAGGACAAATGGTAGTCAGTCAATTCTGATATAACATTACCCACCAGGGATTGAAAAATGCAGTCCCAAGTGTGATGGTCTGGCAGGAATCGCAATTTCACTGCATACTGTAGGGACAACTGCTGAGAGTATATAGATAATGAAGGTTCATCGGCTCTAGTAAAATCCTTAGGAACACCTTCATTATAAAAAATATTCAAAAATTCAGTCAGCCATGTGACAATATAAGTGTTTCAGCTCTAAGTATTTCAGTGGTAATTTTATCCACCCAAGGAGATTTATGCTGTTTTAATTCAGAGATAGCCAAGGCAACTTCAGAATGTAATATAGATAGGGCCATCATTAAAGCCAGTAATACACTGATCGTCATTACATCTACTAGACAAGACTGGTTTACAGCTTTGAGCTTGATTATGGATCCTGGACTTGTGCACTGGTGGGCCTCTGTTGAGGGACAATCTTTTCTTAAAACCAACAGTATTCTTTTGGGTAAAAAGGAACAGAGGAAACAAGATTATTTGAGTGATAATACTCGGAACATATTTCTGAAAGAAGGAAGTGCAGGATTAACATGAATTAACATCTTACCAGTTCTAACAGATGTCATTACAACCTCTTAACACAGATTCAACACAACCTTTTCTCTGACATTGCTGGCATCAATGCAAGCTTTCATAGCCCTTGACTTCATTTCTACAAATATTATCAAGATTTCAATTCTGCCTTCACATATTTTGGTACGCTGTGGTTCCCAAGGTACTTGGAAGAATGGCACAAATTTCATACATAGGTTTCCCCTGTGACTTTGTGTTGAGTTAAAAAAAAAAATCAGGTTACTACCTGCAATGGGATACATTAATTTAAAATACCTTTGAGGATATGGAGGTTCTGACAAAGGCACCAGAATTAAATATTATGAGACTTACGTTCCCAGTTAGGGGCAACAAAGAGTAAAAATGGATTTGACAGTGACTGTGGTTTAACATAGGAATAGCATGGTAAATATTTTTGTACATAGCAAACCCTCCTTTCAGAATTTTGATTTGAAATTCTGCACTGTAACGAGAATGAAAACCAGAAACACGGAAAATTTGAAGCATCTATCATGATTTCCCAATGAGTTGTGACTGCCACAGACAAGCATCTTCTTTTATTATTATAAATTATTTATAAAATTACTTTAATTTGTAAAAAAATTATAAAAAGATGAGTTATTGAAATATGGTGCTGTAGTATATTCTTTAAACTTCTAATAAAGAAAATAAAATGGAGAATACATGGTTCAGCATAGTCGATATATCCCAATACAGGTAACCCCCGTTCATCGCGAGGGATACGTTCTGGACATGGTCGCGATAAACGAAATTTCACAATCAACGGGGGATTATAAAAAATTATCTTAAAATTCGAAAAAACACTTTATTAGTAACATAAAAATATCATGCATAACATAATTCATAATTCATTCATTTTGTTCCGCGTTGCGAAAAGGAATCTAGATTTCCTGGTTTGGCCTCTGTAGTTTATTTTGCAAAATTTGCCGATAACTGTCAAATAATCCGTTACAACCACGCTTTACAGCACTCACTCCCTCATAATCTTCGTCGTTTTCTTCTAACAACTCCATGCATTGATTGTGAAGAGAAAGGGCCTTTTCAATGATTTTGACACTTAACTTTCACACAGGAACAGGTCCCGAGACGTCATTTTCTTGGGACGTAGTAAGGCAGTCCATTTCCTGCAGCTCTTCATTAGTTAAGGGTTCGCCGTGTGATTTTAACAAAGTCTGAATATCATCTACATCAGGCATGTCAAACATGCCACGGGCCGCATGCGATCCGCCGGGAACTGTTCTGCGGCCTGCCAGATAGAAGAATTGCTCATAGTAGAAGAGTAGAATTGCTCATATCATGAAATGCCCGATCATTTCATGATCATTCCATTCGTTTTTTTTTTTTGCTTTGTGGCCCGTGATTTAATATATAATACTTAATATGGCCCTCGGTGGTTAACGAGTTTGACATGCCTGATCTACAACACCTTAGATGCCTCCGGAAGTGGCTATAAGACTAATATCTTCGATGATATTTTGAATATCATTTTCATAATTGAGGTGATCTTCAACAATTTCTCTGAGCCACCTTTTCCAAACACCCTTCACACACGACTGGGCGACTTCATTCCATGCTTCGTCGATGTTTCTGATAGCTTTCATAATATTAAATTGTTTCCACCAAACCCGCATGGTATCTCTACCACCTCCATCAGTTTCTTCAACGAGTTGGCGCAGTGTTTTTCTTAAATAATATGCTTTGAATGCTGCTATTGCACCTTGATCCATAGGCTGTAAGATGGAAGTGGTATTCGGAGGTAAGAATACCACTTCAACGGGAAAATCAGTGCACAGAGTCTCAAGTTCCACAGGATGTCCCGGCGCATTGTCCAACACCAAAAGAGCTCGAGGTTCAACTGCAATATCCTCGCAATATTTTTTAATTGCTGGGCAGAAACAAGTTTTAAACCAGTCCATAAATAAATTTTGTGTCATCCAAGCCTTAGGGTTACTTCCCCAAAAAACTGGTAAATTGTTTTTAGAATAACCTTTCATGGCACGAGGAGTTTCTGATTGATAAATCAACAATGGTTTCAATTTTAATTCTCCTGATGCATTTTCGCCGAGAAGAGTTAGACGATCCTTGGCTGCTTTAAATCCAGAAGCAGTCTTCTCCTCTATGGAAATAAACGTACGTGTAGGCATTCGTTTCCAATAGAGTCCCGTCTCATCTACATTAAAAATTAAATTTGGTGGATAATTTCCCCTTTCCACAATTTCACGGAACTCCATTGGATATTTTTCAGCTGATTCTACGTCTGCAGTAGCCGATTCGCCAATCATTTTAAGGCTATGCAGTTTGATCGTTTTCTAAACCGATCAAACCAACCATTGCTTGCTTTAAAAACTTCTTCTCCATTTTGAGATTTTAAATGATCCCAAAGACTAAGTGATTTATTCATTATGATTTGGGTACTCACAGGCATGTGGTCTTCATTTAGGTCCTCTATCCAATTGCTTAATAAATTTTCCATTTCTGTCATCAAAAAATTTCTGGTTCCTGAAACTTACGTTGCTGTAATTGGAGTAACACTTTCGCCAGCCTTTTTAATTTTGTCTTTTTGTTGCACAATTGATCGCACTGTAGACTCAGGCAATTTGAAATCCCTTCCTACAACTGTAAATTTACCACCACTTTCTATCCTTTCTATAATTTTTAGTTTCTTTTCTAATGTCACTACATTGCGAATTTTCTTAGCCGATTTTTCACAATGTCTTTTTGACATTTTAAAAATTACGAAGGGATAAAAAAAAGTAGTCAATTTAATTAGCGTGCGTTTGACACTGCAGCTAAGATTACACTGAAGGATAGACCCAAATGATGCACTGGCTCAACCGTACCAGGCACTAAGAAAAAAAGATCGCGATATAACGAATCCGCACTCGCCGGGGTCGCGATGAACGGGGGTTACCTGTACAGCCAAACTGAAAATGACAGTGCATTTGAATTCTCATTACAGCTGCATGATTAAGTGAAGCACTTACAACATAAAACTCTAATTGTAAGAAAATTACCAAATTATTTAACAATTTTTGAAAATATACGTACCATATCAATGTCCCTTGAAATTTGTGGTTGCATTTTATGACTATTAGCTACAGCTATTGGTGGAGGTTCTCTTTGAATTGTGCCACTACTGATATGCCAATAATAAGGGCCACTGTCATCTGAAGAAATATATGCATGATATAAAATTCTTTAGTTTTTACTAATATACATATTCAGTAAAAAATCAATTAAACACACTAAAATAGGCATTAATTGTTAAAATTAGCCTTTGTATCCAACAAGCAAAGTTGGATTGTGTCTAGAGCCAACAACCAATTGGATGCTCATTGTGCTAAAACCTGAAACACACTTACATGAAAATATTAATGTTAAAACTATCTTTATTGCAAACTATCAAAAGGAAAGCACATGCTATTATGTCACTGCTTGGGGGTATCAAATTACCCACCAGGACAATAAACTAGTGAACGTGCATGCGGCTACTTATTGATTTCCTTCAGAACATTGGCCTCTTCTGCAAGATCTGTCTTTTATCACTTCTATGTTAACCCTTTGCACCTGAGGGTGCCACAGAAGTGCCATCTAGATTTTATTGTAAAACTTGCAGGCACCATAGAGGGCAACATGCTACTGTCAGTCTGGCACTAATGTTCATAGCGGATGGTTGTGTATCGCATCTGTGCTCTGTATTATTATTATTCATGATCATAATTTTTACCCATAAGCATGGCAGATAAAATAAATACCAGTGATAGAAGTTACAGCAGGATTGATAGTAGTGATGATGAATTCGTTTTCAATAACTGTGATGAAAGGGGAAAACAGGTTAAAAAATTTTGTTGTTTTTTGCATGTTTTTTTCATTTTTTTTTTTGTGATGTTTGTTTTGCATTTGATATATTTTATTTATTTTTTCATAAATATATATAAAGGTCCTTATAAATAAAAAAAATTTGTAGGCGAGTATTTTGATAATATTTATATTTAAAAAATTTTAGTCCACAAAAATGTGTATGCTACAATGCAAAAATACACTTCAACAGAGCTTTTCCATTCATATGTGGCACATGGTAAGCTTCATGAAAGCTTCCTAAGTCTGCATAACTTGACTGAATGGTAAACAGGGAAACTTTATCAGAATTTCCTGGAGCATATGCTGTCTGAATTATTGGACCAAATCTGCAAGGAAAATGTGGTTTATGCTTCATGATGGACCTGCAAATTTCAATCAGGTAACACACTGGCAACTTGAATGTTATCTACCTTGAGTGATGGATATGTCATGGAGCCTTGTTTCATGATCACTGCAACCATCGCACCTTAATCTCTTGAACTTTTCTCTGAAGGAATCTTAAAAATCTTGTGCACAAGACAATGGTTAAAGTGGAAGCCCAACTTCTGCCTCAAATTCAAGTTGCATATGATAGCCACAGGATCTTTTGGGCATGTTTTTGGGCATCTTTTTGCCAGTCAATGATGCATTATGTCCTATGTACCTTAAGTGGATAGGCAGCACTTTAAACAGCTATTGCAAATGTAACAAACTTACAAACAATATTAATTAAAAAATGCAAACAGTTTTTTTGTGAAATTGTTTGTCTTTTTTCAAATTTCTGTAGAACAATGTTTTCTTTTGGTGTTAGTTTGCTTGTGAAATTTTGTTAATCATTGTTTGTCAGCCAAAATTGCATGTAGATGCCCTATATGTGAAATAACAAAAAAGGTTCACCTGTGAAATTTGGCAGTCCGTTTTGGAACATCTTGTATAATAATTTTGTCTTTCCTAAAGTATCATCATCAACCTCAAGCAGCCACAGAATATGGGGGTTCAACCATATAGTACAACTTAGTTCTCCAAACACATCTCTCCTGACGAACATCTGCTGCATCTCACTACAGTAGACCAATTCTAACAAGGTCCTGTTTGACATTGTCTGCCCACTGCATCTTAGCTATCCCCCTCTTTCTGAGGCCTTCAGGCTCACTGTTCATAACCTTATTCGCTAATCTATAGTTAGGCATACGGGCAACATGGCCAGACCAATTGAGTCCTTATCTGCACAACATGTGGCTCAAAGGAGGTTGCCAACTCCTTTGCTTATAGCATGAATCTTTGCTAAACCTTATCATTACTTACAAAGTTAAACAATCTAATCCCAAAGATACTGCATAATCATCTAGACCCAAAAGCATCTAGTTTCCTATTATCTTGTTTGCAAAGAATCCAAGTTTAACTACCATAACTAACTCTGGAAAGAACAAAACTATTATTCCCAGACTCTAGATTCTTGAAATCAAATTCTAAAAGATGTGAAATTTTGTTTTAATGAATGTTTGAATTGTTGTGAGTGTTGAAATTTGTCATAGCAGCAATCCATATTCGTCTGTTTATATCATGCCACACATCATTAGTATCTGTTACATAGATCCCAAGAATAATAGAGAGACACCTGCTCAAGAGTGCAACCATTCAAAATAACTGAACAACCTGCCCAACCAATATTCATCACATTCATTTACTCTCTCCTAATCACCAACTCTACTACCAGTCTCATCAACAGCTCTAATGAAAGATTTCATCTGATCAACATCATTTGCCAAATAGGTCAAATCATCTGCAATCATCTGCAAGGGAAAGATTTTAGGCTTAAATTAACATTTAAGCCTAAAATCTTTCCCTTGCAGTGAATTTTGCATTAAATATCAATAGCCAAACTAAAGAGGAAAGGTGACAAAATGCATCCTTGTCGAACATCAAAAGTTACAAGCTATATCAACTATCACACACAATTCTGTGTTATTTATAAAGAGCTTTCATTATGTTAACTAACTCAACTGGTATGCCTTATGATCTTGCGATCAACCACAAATTATAATGGTCAACAGAGTCAAATGCCTTTTTGAAATCTACAAAGCTAGTAACCAAAGATTTCTGAAACTCAAAACATTTCTCAAGAATCCGCCTGAGTAAAAATATCTGATCTACACGACACCTACCACTTCTGAATCCACAATGTTCATCACACAATCGACTACCAACCATATTCTTAATTCTATCAAACACAATCATGCAGAAAATTTTTCCTGGAACAGAAAGTAGGCTGATGCCTTTATACTTATCACAAGAATTGCTCTCACCTTTTAAAAATAGGGATAATAATAGCTTTGATAAAATCCTTAGGAACCATGCATGCCTTTATCAGAAAAGATATTCAAAATTTCAGTCATCCAAGTGGTAACTGAAACATTCCCAGCTCTAAGCATTTCCATAATAATTTCATCTACCACTGGGGAGTTAAGTAATTTAAGTTTAGAAATAGCCAAAATAACTTCAGGCTATGTTACAGGGCCAACATTAAAGCCAGTAATGCATCTATCATCATTACAATGGGAGAACTAACCACATTGTTTAGAACATCACTGAAATGCTAAGCAACATAGTCAGAATGGAGTCAAAAACCTACATATTAGACATTTATTTTTCACAAATAGATTTTTAAAATACCACTAGAACAGGGAAGGAAAATGCATATATATAGGTAAGTAATTATTTCAGCAGAGGGGCAAAGTACTGAAAGTAGAAAGAACAAAAGCACCTTTCAGATCCCCCCCCCCTCCCCCAAGATCGATATAAAATATAGATCACACATCATGATGTGATAAAAAAAAATGACAAAAAGGCTGATAGGAAAGATTTACAAAATCATAAAAAGGCCATTTTTAACATATATGTAGAATGTTGATCAACAAAGTCAACTAAATAGCAGGAAATGTCATACAACAGATGTTGAAATGTTAAGGTGGATAACAAAAGGATCATAATAAAAATAAGTATATTAGATGATATCCAAAGGTATATCCATCACAGAAAAACTGACAAAAGTAGGATGAGAACATTTTGGCAAGTAACAAGTACATGAACAAATTACATTGGAAATGAATTTCTAAATTTGGAGAATATTTGGAAAAGAATAAAAGGATGATCAAGGGTAAATTGAATGATTAGAGATGATATAAAAAAGTGTGAACTGTAGAAAATATTAAATACAGAAAAAGTTGGATGGAAAGAGTTGACTCAAACAGTGGATCTAAACCGATTCTGGAAAAACACAAAAAATGGGGAGCATACACACAAAAATAAACTAAAATTAATATGTAATATTACAGTGTTATAATGTTTTTTGCTTTATATGTTAAAATCTTAGTTGTGGGTTTGTGCTTCAACAATCTGATCATTTTAAAAGACAGGTATAAGTTCTAGACACATATTTTACTTTTTATAATACAGCAAACAAGTAGGTAAATTACAGTGTGGCCCTTCAGTGATTATAATTTGAACAATACTGATAAAAAAATATTCCAGAGTCAATCATATGAAACAATTTACACCATTTTACCAATTTGGACCAGTTGGATTTTTACCAACTCTGTTCTCTTACCTTCATGCTTTTCCCAACCAGCAGGCAGTGTACTGTCTATATCATGATCTTTTAAAGATGTATTTCCAGAATTTTCACCATTAGAATCTAATACTTGTAAGTTGCATAAAGAAGCTGGTCTTTGATTATCATGTGGATTGTGCCTTCTCTTCAATGGGACTGCATACAGATCTTCAGAAATGTTAGTTTGAATATGGGGAATATCTTCTCCATCTGGACTACTTGATTTTTCAGAACCAAGAGTCATATGGTACCTAAACACAAATTTTATCATTAACTTTTTGCTTTCACAATATCAGCATAAACTATGATATACACTTAAAAGCCATTCAAATATAAACACCCTCATGTTATGCAAAATGAGTCAAATTTGAAACTCAGCAACTTATTAAATAAGATTTTTGAAGGAAAAATTAAGATTGTTGTTTTTGGATTGTTCTTTACCTCTGAGCGGCACTTTTTTGCACACCATGGGCTAAATGGCCAGGTCACATGGACCCCGAAGGCTCAGAGAAGGTTGGGGGAGGGGACCCACTGGAACAGCTGTTGGGAGACGGATGGAAGCCTCCCGTCAAGGCCATCCAGCGTGTTCTTTAATGTGCACAGGGTATGGCTCTCCCGCACACGGGGCCACGGCTTAACGTCCCATCCGACGGACGGCGGCCTTTCCAAGCCCATCGGTGTCCCCTACTGACCGTGGGCAGGGCGGGGAATTTTGTGGAGATAAATCTCAATGCTGACCCAGCTGGGACTCGAACCTGGGAACTACAGATTACGAGCCTGGCGCGCTACCGACTGAGCCACCCCAACCCCTAGAAAAAATTAAGACTGAGGATTACGATTTCAAATACACACAGTCCCCATTTAACACAAATTCTATAAACATAACTTTTAAAATAGTGCTGGTTTTTGACTAACACAAATGATCATAACAATTTAACACAACTTCTCCTCTATTTCTCTGATAACACTGGTTTAAAAGGTTTTACAACATGAACAATTGCAGCTGCCTTTAACTATTTTTCAAGTGCTGATTTCAGAACTGGCCTTAAAAAATGGCTATAACGTTTTTATGTTATTGGTCATTTTGACCCGTATTAAGATCTTCCTATATCAACACCTCCAGGCAACTGGGAGGATACTACATCTTTAACTTTTTGTAGCTGGCAACACTAAATTGCCAAGTGAGAGAAAACATGTAACAGTAACCTAATCTCAGACACCATCCTTGTTGTTTTCATTGTAGGAGGAACATGTGCTATAAGTTGAAAAGTGAATTTTGGTGTTTAAATGGTACAAAGGCAGTGTTGCAGATGTGTTAATGTGCCAGATAAGTTTTGTTATGTGTGTGGAAATCATATTTTAAAATCCCAGGGTCGTTCTTCTTTGACAAAGATTATGAAAAAAGCCGTAACTTGTATTTTGGATGTCATGTTGGAGATCAGGACAAAACATGGGCTCCACATGTGTGCTGCATTCGTGCTTTGCTGACCTGAATAAATGGTTGAAAGATAAGATAAAATCTATGTCCTTTGCAGTTCCAATGGTTTGGCGTGTGCCAACTAGTCACTTGCACGATTGCTATTTTCAGCTAAAGTGTCGAGCTTTTCAAAGAAGAACAAAAGCAAAATACATTATCAAAATGAACCTTCAGCCATAAGGTCAGTTCCTCATGGAGAAGTTCTTCCTATACCAACACCTCCAACCAACTGGGAGGGGAGACTTAACCAAATAAAATATGTATATTTCTCCAACCAACTGGGAGGAGATGGATTCACATTCATCAGAGGAAGACTTTAAGGACATACAGATCCTGATCCTACATACACCCCTAAACAGTTAGACGAACCTCATCTGATTCAGCAAAATGAACTAAATGACCTTGTTCAAGACCTAGGACTTTCCAAACAAGCTGAGGTTTAAGGTTAAGACTTCAAGAGTGGAATCTTCTGGCCAAGGAATCAGAGTTTCTCTGTTCAGAAAGGGAAATTTGGCTTTACCTGCTTATTATGAGATGCAAGATGGGTTGTGTTTCTGCACAGATATTTTAGGGTTAATGGAAGAAATTGGAATAACTCGCAACCCTAATGAATGGCATTTATTTATAGATTCGTAAGAATTCAGCTTAAAAGGTGTCCTTTTGCATAAAGGAAACGAAAAACCTTCCATTCTAGTGACTCATGCTGTAGGAATGAAAGAAACTTATGAAAGCATGGAAAAAATACTCACTGCTGAAATATGACCAGTTCAAGGGGATAATATATGGTGACCTAAAAGTCATATCTCTCTCGCTCGCTCGGGCTTCAAGGAGGCAGAAATCCAGGTGGCTACTGGGTTGGTTCTTACACTAGTTGTCACCTGCTGAATGGACAACAAGGAAAGTGTGGTTTGCAGCATATCTATCACAAATCACACCTTCTCAATGTTCAATCAGAAGGAAACAGTCAGTGTAAGAACCAACCCAGTATCCATCTCGGATTTCTGCCTCTGTGGAAACCAGAAGAATTTGTAATCCTGTGACTGAAGCCTGTTAGTATGCTCTTCTTACAAGCTAGAAGTTGCCAATTCCCTCACATAAATCGAAAAACTCAGAATTAAATACTTGACATCACTTTTAACCAATTCAACTGACAAACCAGTGTCCCTTTTAAATTAAGTACACTGATATGCTTTAAAACAAGTAGAATCTTTTTAAAAAAACAATCGAGAGTAAAATTGTATATATTATATTCTAACTCAAATAGCACTTCATTTCAGAATCCTTATAATATACGGTTAGAATCCTCATTACTCAACAACAAATTTTACAACAACCAATTTCTCATTTTCAGTCGTTCCCAACAACCAACTATATGAATCATGTGTTAAAACAAATCTGCCTTTAGCCATTTTTTTTGTTTTTCTACCTTTATCGGTGTTTCTTCTAATGTAAAAATGAGTAATATGTATGAAATATGCATATAAACAAATAAAAAAATACAAAGCATTAACCAAAATATAATCATTAAAAAAAACACTAAAAATGAAAATATGTCAATGAAGTTAGGATTCAGGAATGCAATGTCTCCCCATTTACGTATTTATTGAGAAACCCAAGTCCAACTAAAAAGATATCAGCTTACACAAATTTTTTGAAGAACCTATCGCTCATGTTAGTCAGGGATTGGGTGTATATCTAAATCTCTATTTTAGGCACTATTCACACAGTATTAGAGAATTATGAATTAAGAACACAACAGAATTCAGCAGTAAATTTATATTTTAAGTTCATATATATATACAGCCATCCTGTGGCATTGGTTAGTGTTTGGCTACTGATCAAAGGAACTTGGGTTCCGATCCTGGGTAAGGCATGGATGTCTATGTTGTCTTTCTGCTGAGGTCCCGCCAATCTCACAGACCTTCTATACTGTGGGGGTATAAACTAACAAGCTTCTATCAGACCTCTGTGACAAGCAGCTGCTTGAGGGGATATTCATTTATATAAATAAATATATATATACACACACACACTGAGATGCCAGTTTATTAGATACATTGCCCTCATCACATAAATGGTTTATTCCAACACATAATATTGTCATATGACAGTAGTGTGTGGTATAAATCAGGAAGACTAGATCTTTGAGCATCAGTTAGAGTTGAACTGAGCATCAGAATGGGCAAAATGACTGCCCTGAGTGACTCGATGTGTCATGATAGTTGGTGCTAGGTGTGCTGGTTTTAGCATCTTCCAAATGGCTATCCACCTGCACTTTTCACATACAACCATTTCAAAGGTTTACTGAGAATGGTGCAAAAAGCAAAATACTACCTACCTATCAATGGTAGTAGTATTTTTTACCAACAAGCAAAAAACTACTATCTTCATTATCATTTGTGATTTATCATATTGTGTTTTTTCACAGGATCAGTAATCCTGCAGACAAACACAATTTGTGGATCAGAGGGATCAAAGGAGACAAGAATCATGCAAGGGAACAGACAGTCCATAACAAGGCAAATCACAGCAGAATTAACATTGGGGTGCAGGTCATCTCCGAATGCATCACATATTAGGCCTTGTAGTGAATGGGCTATAACAGCTGCCAACCATGTCAAGTGTCATTGTCAGTGAAGAACATGAAAGTGCACAGCAACATGAGGCCATGGAGTCATCTCATCAGGTGTCAACAGTACAGGCTGGTGGTAGCAGTGTGATGGTGTGGGGAATATTTTCCTGGCACATATTAGGCCCCCTGATACCCGCCAAAAGACATCTTAATGTCATGGGATATTTCAGCATCACTGTTGACTAAGTTCATCCTTTCATGTCTACAGTTTATCCTCATTCAGATGGACACTTGAAGCATGATAATGCACCTGTATACAAGGAATGCATAATCACCAAATGGTTCTACAAATGCACTGAGTTTTTCTTGCTTCATTGACCTGCACATTCCCCAGATCTAAACCCTATGGAGAAACTTTGGGATGAGGTGGTAAGGGCTGTTTGGAAGACTGTGCTGACATCTAATTTGCAGCAACTGCATGACACAATAACTTCCATGAGTATTTTTCATGACCAAAAAGAAAAGTATGAGAAATTAATCTTAGCTTATCTAAATTAGTGCAAATAAAGTACAAAATAATGTTACATTACTGCTGAACTGAAATTTGAGATAAATATGAAAAAAAAATTCTTTCAATGTAAGTTTTATTCATAATGAGAATATTTTTCAGAAACCTATCCCCCCTTTTTCCTATAAGTTGTTGGTCTTGATTTGCAAAATTTCGATTTATAATCATTCCCCAGAACCTAACTAATGTGTAAATAGAGGGATGGGTTATAACAATTTGTTCTTTCAAACTTCTTACAATGGAAATAATAATCTAAACTGAAGTACCTTGTTGTACAATTAAACGTTACAAAACATAAAAGCTTGTATACTATAACACACTCATCAGTTTCCATTCAGAAAATAATTTTAATACACGATGACCTGTTTATAAAGAACAGAATACTAAATACAGAAAAATATCAATTATCCATAGTAATTGGGGTACCCTAGGAGCCCGAATAATTGAAAAAACACAGTTAATCCAAATTATACAATTACACAATTAAAAGGACCTTCTTGCTCAAAAATTAATTAAAAATAACAAAATTCTCTGTCAAGCAACAAAATTTTAAAGTTTATCCTTCGAACTACTTGAATGTTAAAAGTTTTTAGGAGAAAACTCTGAAGCTTTTCGAAGCAATGACAGCACTCCGTCATCAGTGAAGTGACACTATGTGGTGACATTAGGTCTGTTTAGACAAAGAGCTTCTGTCCACATGTTGTGAAGGGGATTCCATTGTCTTGGTTGCAGGTGGGGATGAACGAGGTCATTATTTCAATACCCTCGCGGACTATGGTTCCATAGAAAGTGGACACACATGCAAGCAGTGTGGTGTGATCCCAGTCAACAACAACAAAGAAATTAATCAGTAAATATAGAAACAAAAACAGAAGAAATTCAGCTCTCCTCCCAATTACCGACCCCGAATGTACAACTTTTGCTGGACCTATTTCTTATGTTCCTGTCCTATCTGAATCAGTCTGCAAATTACTCAGAGCCCAAAATACCAAAGTTGTTTTCAGCCCAGCTCCAAATCTGAAGAAATTAATCAAAAGGGAGAGGGACAAACTTAGCCTACTTCAAAAATCAGGCATATACCGATTTCCCCTACGTTTGCCAGATAATTACATTGTTTACTACATTGGCAAAACCATAGGCCCTTTAAAAGAGATGTTTGCAAGCACTAAACTGATGTCAGCCAAAAGAAAATAACAACAGTCGAGCAGACAAAAGAAGCAAGCAACCGCCTAGGTAGCAGTACAACACACAGCAACAATAGATTGTGAGAATGGCACAGTGCTTGCATGTGTGTCGACTTTCTATGGAACCATAGTTCACAAGGCTATTGAAATAATGACCTCGTCCATCCCCACCTGCAACTGAGACACTAGAATCACCCTCCACATGTGGGAAGAAGCTCTTTGTCTAAACAGACCAAACGTCACCACATAGTGTCACTTCACTGAATACAGAATGCTGTCATTGCTCTGAAAATCTTGAGTTTTCTCCTAAAAACTTTTAACATGCAAATAGTTTGAAGGATAAACTTTAAAATTTTTTTGCTCAAAGACAGAAAATTTTAAGTTATTTTTAATACAATTTTGTTTTATTGGGTTAAATGCAAAAACAAAAAACTATAAAAATATCAAATAAACATTCTTGTAATATATAAATACAAAATTGAACATTTTTAAACTTATTTAAATAGAAAGTACTTGATTTTTGTTTGTTTTCTTCGTAGCATTAGCTTTTGATTTCTTTTTTTTATACATCCATGAATTTGCAAACCTTCAATGTAATCAACATCATTTTGATTTTCCACGAATTTGTGTTTCTGTAGCTGTTAGGGCTTCAATACAACTTACTTTGTAAGCTGGTTGTAGTTCCTCATCATCGTCCTTGTGGAGAGAAACACTTGATCCTACCATCAGCATCAGTTTCTGCACAGTTTGGATTAAGTCATCATCATTCTTTTTTTGTATCTGACTTTATTTTGGCCTATATTTAACCACTCGTTAACATTTTCCTCATATAAGTCTTTGCACCTATCAATATTTTGAAATATCAGGGTCAATTTCTACACTATTTATTTGAGTCTTCCACTTCCAAATTATTTTCAGTGATCACAAAGTTATCAGGTAGTATTTTTTTTTTTGAATGTTTTTTCAACTGTTTCACTTTTAACTTCTCTCCAGGCTGTAGAAATGTTATAGATAGCATCTTTATCCCTTACCATATTACAGCACAAAGAATCGCTTTCATCTTTCCCATTCTAGTGGCTGGAGAACAAAGCTTCGCTTCCATAGTAAAAGGTTGTAAATAAAAAAAATTTTAGAATAGAAATCTGAATCTTATTTTTAACTGTTTCTAATTAAATATCAAAAATAGCATTTAAATCTATGATATAAATTTTTTATCTGTTGATTCTGCTTGAATATGATAAAGTTCAAAAATAAATCTATTTGAATCGGATACACATCTTCAGTCACCATAAATAGCAACAAGTAGCGCTGATTCAGTTCTTACCTTTATTCTGATGTACCTGCTTAGATTATTGATCGATTATGTTTCCCACTCTTATCTGCCATTTATAGCTCTATTAGAGTTGTAATGCTTTCTAAACTTTTAACATAAGGATACTGATTTTTTTACTACCGGAAATTGCATCATCCGGTAACTATGAACATTGACTTTCAATCAATACTTTAGAGACTTTCAATTTTAAAGACTTTATTTACTTTAATGCTTCTAAAATTATTTTTCATTGCTTTTCAAATGGATATTGTGATTATAAGCAATAATTAGAAATGATCAAAAGTGAAAGTGCTAGCGATCTATAATGGCGGCAAATCAGAACAAGCATTAGGATTACTCAGAGCGTGAATTTTAAACGGTATGACTTTATCAATATTTTTAATTACTTTCAAAGCATAGAAACAAATTACGATCAGGAAATTGCAATTTTTAACCAAAATTTCTGCTGGAATTTTAGAATTATAAGCTTTTCCTTAGCAGTTATGCAGCTTCATAATAAAGCAACTCAATTTCAAATTCAGTACACTGATTAAACTTTAAATGCTTTGAAACATTTTTTTCATAGTTCTTTATCACTTTCCTGATATATTTTTCATTTTTTATTTAAATTATCTAATTTTAAAGCAATATTATTTTTCATGGCACTGTTTTACTTAGGCTTAGTCATCATGCTAATAGTCTAAAGTATAAGAACATGCAATACATGCATAACTTTGTCATTCCTTCCATTTTTCGAAAATATCCCTAGTCAAACACGCAGATCTTGATATGATTCCCTACGTCATTCTCTCCATTCAAAATATTGTGAAATTTATTTCAATTTTGAATATATGAGGGAAATATATATTCATGTGAAATGTGTTTGCCAGTTTTTAGACACATGTTAAAGTCTACCATTAGGGACACAATTTATTAAAGAATTCCATTTTAATGCAAATCACTGAATGTACCTTCACTTAATTCATAATGTGCTGAGTTTCTAAAACTAAACTCTGCTTGTTGATTGAATTAATAAGAGTTATTTTAACAGAAAAAGCAAACATAATTAGAACTTTATGTAGAAATAATTAACAAAAAGGTTTATTAATAACTGAAAAAAAAGAGCATTCTGATAAATTCAAAGGGAACAAAAAATGTTTTTATTGCATATTTTTTCTTGCAAATTAAAAGCAAAATTTAACCATAATTTTTCATTTAACTTCAATAAATTATTTAAAAAAACATTTTTTCTAAACCATTTAATTATTCTGATATTAGTTTTTCATAATAGTTCTATTATTACATAAATGGCTAATATTTTAAAACTGGAATGAAAATGACTTAGTTTTCCATGTATGGAAAACTATGAGCAAAATTATCTGGGATGGTTTGCTGGTCAATCTTCAGGATGAATTAATTTATATAAACTTAGCAGCTTCTAATGCTGGTTATACACAGAATCAATTAAAGAGACTGAATAATAACGCTAAATGCATAGTTAATCGTGATTCTCAACCCATACCTAACCAGCAAACCATCCCAGATAATTTTACTCATAGTTTTCCATGCAAGGAAAACATTTCAGAAACTTAAATCATACATTAGGAAAATATAATATAAAATTACCCACTACCATAACACATTCAATAAAAAACTTTGTAATAAATGATAGAGATAGAAAACAGCCCACTGGTGGTGTATATCAAATTACAATACCAGATTCTTTGAATATACTTAATGGAAAAAACAAATGCATAGGAAAAATATTTCGGCAATACATCGAGAGAATGCACGAACATCAGAACGATATACAGAAAAATAATCCTAACACGGCGTTGGCTCAAACTGTCTTAAATAACATCTTACAAATTAATCACATTTATTACAAACCGTTATTGGCCACTAAAACAAAATACCAACTGCAATATGCAGAAAAATTACCTACACATGCACGTGACAACACAGGGATTTCCCCCACTACCATCAGAATGGAATCTCCTGTTGCATCATTACGCAGGTGCAACCACGCATATGTAGCAGTGACGTTGGTAGCGAGATTGGCTTAAATAGCCAAATCTGAAAGACTTTTGCACTGAGCCTGATGATGTCATAGATAGCCGCAACGGTGAAATGTGTTGCTCAATGTCACCAGGATGCAAGCTAGACAACATTTAAATAAAATTTTAATCGTAAGTCAGCCACTTTGACATTTTAGAACGTTCAGTCATCATCATCCTCAAGCAGCCATGGGCTACGGAGGTCCAACCAGACAATGCAATTTAGTTCCCCAAGGAAGTCTATCCTGAGCTACATCTATTGCATCTGGCCACTGCACACCAATTCTAACAAGGTCCTGTTTGACATTGTCTGCCCACCGCATCCCAGGTCTCCCCTTCTTTCTGAGGCCTTTAGGCATACTGTTCATAACCCTATTCGCCAATCTATAATTATTCATACGAGCAACATGGCCAAACCAACAGAGTCTCTCTCTGCACAATATGCTGCTTAAAGGAGGTTGCAAACTCCTTTGCCTAACCTCATCATTAGTTACAAAGTTGAACCACCTAATGCCCAAGATACTGCATAAGCATCTGGAATCAAAAGCATCTAGTTTCCTGTTATCTTGTTTACAAAGTGTCCAAGTTTCACTAGCATAACTAACCCTAGAAAGAACCAAACTATTATACAGTCTAATTTTAGTCTTTAGGTGTATATGCCTATTTCTCCACACTCTCCATAGATTCTTAAAAGTCCCGGCAGCAATCCCTATTTGTCTGTTAATCTCATGCCGCACATCACCATTATCTGTTACATAACTCCCAAGATAATTAAACTGTGACACCTGCTCAAGACTGCAACCATTTAGATTAACTGAATCACAGCCTGCCTGACCAATTTTCATCACTTTAGTTTTCTCTCTATTTATAACCAAACCTACTCTACTACCAGTCTCATCAACAGCTCAAATGAAAGAGTTCATATCAACATCATTTGCCAAAAGGGCTAAATCATCAGCATAATCTAAATCAGAAATTTTCTATCTCCAGTCAATTTAAGGCCAAAATCTTTCCGTTGAAGTGAATTTTGCATAACACAACCAAACAAAAGAGAAAAGGAGACAAAATGCACCTTTGTCGAACACTAGAACTAATGCTAAACCAATTGCTACAAACCTTACCAATTCTCACACACGACTCAATGTTATTATAGAGAGCTTCCATTATGTTAACTAACTTGTCTGGTATACTATATGATTTCCCAATCAACCACAAATTATGACGATCAACAGAGTCGAAAGCCTTTTTGAAATCAACAAAGCTAGCAACCAAGGGTTTCTGAAACTCTAAATATTTCTCAAGAATCTGCCTATGTGAAAACATCTGATCCACACATCCCCTACCACTTCTGAATCCACATTGCTCATCATGCAATTGACTATCAACCAGATTCATAATTCTATTAAGCACAATCGTGGAAAGAACTTTACCCGAAACAGAGAGTAGGCTGATACCCCTATAGTTATCACAAGAACTGCGATCATCTTTTTTGAAAATAGGGATAACAATAGCTCTGGTAAAATCCTTTGGAACAATGCTTTTATCATAAAAGATATTCAAAATTTCAGTCATCGAAGTGGTAACTGAAACATTCCCAGCTCTAAGCATTTCTGTACTAATTTCATCTACCCCTGGGGATTTATGTAGTTTAAGTTTAGAAACAGCCAAAATAACTTCAGATTGTGTTATAGGGCCAACATTAAAGCCACCAATGCATCTATCATCATTGCAAACAATGGAAGTAGAACTAACTACATTTTTAGAATATCACTGAAATGCTCAGCCCACCTAGCCATTACAGAATCCTCACCTTCTATAACCTTACCTTGTTTATCCTTCAATCCCTGTATACCTGTCCATTTTCTACCACACAAAACATTAACAATCTGGTACAGCTCTCTGCTGTTGTGCTGTCTAACAGCTTCCTCGGCTTTGTCTGCCAAACCATCAAGCCAAAGACTCATCAGTAGCTAACTGATCTTTTACACATTTATCAAGTTCTCTGTAATGCTTTCCATGGCGTCCCATAAGCCGTCCCATGGCCGAGTGGTTAGCACGCTTTGCTACTGATCTAAGGGACCTTTCGAGCCCCGGGTAAGGCATGGTTGTGCGTGTTGTTTTTCTGCTAAGGTCCTACTATGGCATATAAACTGACAGGATCCTGTCAAACCTCTGTGGCAAGCATGTGCTTGAGGGGGTATTTATTATTTTTTTTTATTTATTAATGATTTCTATTAGGACTAGTAGGGTATTAAGGACATTCCTGCAGTTCTTTCTTTCCAAAATAAGCTCAAGTGCCTTATCACTCAGATAATTCTGCCTCCTCTGCTCTTTTTTTCCTAAAAGAGTACTGTTAGTGTCCAAAAAAGCCTGTTTAAAATGATCCCATTCTTCCTCAACTTCAGTAGTAAGCATACCATGACTGTCATAATGACTTAAGTAACCTATCAAGGTAAGCTTTGGCTATAACTGGGTCTTTCAGAGCTTCGGTATTAAAAACAAATTTTTTAACCCTAGCACAACACTTTTTAAGTTTAAGTTGCAAGACACTTTTAACAAGGTAATGGTCAGATCTAATTTCAGCTCCCCTACATGACCTGGTATTCCTAACAGAACTAGCCCATTTGCTGTTAATTAATATATAATCAATCATATTCTTATGCAGCCCATCGGGTGAAACCCATGTGTATTTATGTATGTCGCAGTGTTTGTAATAAGTGTTAGTTATTCTGAATCCATTGAGTTTACTTACCTGCAGAAGACGTTGCCCATTGCCATTGCAGCTACCAATACCAAAAGGGCCTATTACTCCTCCCCAAAGGTCAGAGTCAGTACCAACTTTGGCATTGAAATCACCAAGAACAAGGGTAATATCTCCTTTCTTGACAGAATTCAAAATATCCTGAAGTTGTTCATAAAACCTATCCTTCTCATCGTTAGTGGGGGCATAACAGCAGATAACATTCAGGTCTTTAATGCTTGTCTGAAATTTTGCTGTAAGAAACCTTTCATTAATGCACTCATATCCTAGAAGAGCATCACTAGCGTGTCTGCTGAGAAGTAGACCCACGCCTTGGTGATGCTTATAGTCGTCCCTCCCTGAAAAGAGAAATTTAAGATCATTTTTAAGAATCTGACCTTTATCTGTCCATCTGGTCTCTTGCAAGCCGAGAATATCTAAATTATAATGGTGGAATTCTTGTGTGAGGACATCAAGAGAAAAAGCTCTCTGCAGAGTCCTCACATTCCAACTACCTATGGAGAGAAAATGGTTAGTGGGATTTTTAAAGAAACTATGTTTATTGAGAGAGGGAATGCCTATAATATCAAACAGCCCCCTAATCGCAGACATGGGGCACCCGTTCCCCCACCACTAAAGGCTGAAGCCATCTACACTGGTAGACTTCCTCCAATGTAGAATTTGACGATGCCAATAGAAGCAAAGAGTTCAGGTGCCTGCGATGACCTCTGCTCAGGATTATCCACCAGCTGATAAACATATCCTGTGAATCTATTCACTTGGGGCTGTCAACCCACAAACAGAAAACACAGAGGAAGATTATCCCTCCACAGAAGCCCACCAGTGCAGCAAAATCAGGATCCATAATCAAGCTCAGAGCCATATATCTGTCCAGTCCAGTGGGTCACACCAGTGGTCAGCACCAGAACCCTGTGTGGTTGACCACTCCTCAGCAGGGTAGAAAAAAAAAAAGTTGCCATAGTTGTCCAGATCAGTAGGCCACACTAATCTGGCAGCCCTCCCCTTCCGTTCACTTCCACAAGAGAGTATATCTTTTGAAAGGTACTAACGGTCTGTGCCACGAGAAGGCGAGGTCGGACATTAGGTGCTAGGCCTTGCCGGTTCTATGCATCATCACAGGGGACTGGTGCATAGCTCTCCGTCCAGTGACTACCCAGCTACCATTTACAGACCAATGTTCAGTAGCAGTAATATTTTAATCTTAATATGTAAGAATGTGCATCATTGGACAAAAGAGGATATTGACCAGTAACCATCTATGATTTGAACTGTGTAATGATGTTAACAGTGTATTATGCCCATTATTGTGAATGCTATGCTGTTTTGAAGATATTGCTAATGTGTTCGGTGCTAACTTAAGATCCTGAACTCTGGTTATTCAATTTCATCCACTGTTAGTTATAACATGAGTGTATATAACAGAGGATATTACCGGAAGCATACATTCCTTTAAGTTTAACATGATCAGCATGCACTATCTGGTGTCCATAAGCAATTAATGAAGACCTGGACTCTTATGTATAGTAGTGCCTACATCATGCTCAATGCTTCCAAGGACTACTAACAGAACATCGACAGAATAGCATCTAATATTATGCCGTTCAACTTGGAACTTATGTGCTGATGTAATAATAGTTGTGCGACTTTGAAAATGATTAATATCATGGAAGTCATAAGCAACATCTGCTCTATTTATGACCAAAGTTGCATTACCTGTTCACCCCCTAAGGACTGGTAGCTTTGAAGTGTTTAAGCAGTGATAATTCCATCATATCATGAGTGAAAACCTTTGTTAAAGCATATGTACCAGCAACTAGGATGTGGTAATTATCTTTGTTATACTTTAAGGTAGTGTATTTTAACCTGTGTTTTAAGATTACTTTTATGACTTTATAAGTTACTCGATTAATAACTTCTTAGTTATTATGGTTCCAACCCACATATAATATACTATGCACTTCACATGTTTAAGATTCGATACTCTGAACTATCTAAATTTAACAGCTTTATTGTGTTTTATTAAACCTTTATTCTAGTTAGCTGTGTTTAAATCATACATAACACTACTGATCAATGGCAGGCTGAGGATTTTGCAGAGATAAATCTCAATGGGGGTCCAGGTAGGAATCAAATGTACAAAATGCAAGTTACTTGCCTGACACACTACTGAAAGGGCCAACACTGCCCCTAAACTCCTATTAGGTCATTAATGTAGTAAACCACATTTCACTACCGTGATTATGATAGAAGTTTTGTTATAGGGCAGCACAAATGACTTTGCAGGCCACATGTTTAAGACCCCTGGGATAGTGGTTGCTTTTTTCTCCTCTAAGAGGAATTTTTTGCACACAATGGACTAAATGGCCAGAGACCCCAAAGGCTCAGAGAACAATAGAGAAGAGGATACACTGGATAGCTGTTAGGAGACAGTGGGAACCTCAGAAACTAGAAATGTTTAAGCAGTGTAAAGCAAATTGATTTTTCACAAAACTTCAATACTTACAAGAAGTAAGAGCATGAATATACAAAAAGAACTCACTTGAATGGTTCACTACAAGATATGTCAGTTATTGCATTGCTACAGTTGCCCAAATTGTTAGACTGAACTGAAGATGCTTTCTTGTGCTGTCTAGACACAGTTTCCAAGTTAATATAATAGTCCAAAAATCCAGTTCTTCTGCCCATTTCTTTATTGTCTAAGGTGTCACCATCAATATTGTTGTTATCTTCAGAACTATATATTATGTGATCAGTGGTTGTTGATGAAGCATCAGGGTTATCTCTGTATAATATAAAACAACTTTTATTGCATTCCAATATTTATACTTTCAAAATATTTTAATTAGCATTTAATGCTCTATATTTAAAAAATCATGTTCATACACTAAAAGCTGGACATATACTGGGCCCCAGATTACCATGGTGCCCAGTATACATCCAGCCTATTTTTTCTAGTTAAGTTCCTTAATTTTTAAGGAGATAAGATATATAATTGAAGACTCTTTTTATCTTTCCTCCTTCAAAAGAGAAATTTAAGATTACGTTTAACCCTTCCAGTTCCAGCCTGAAAAACTGGTTTCCTTCCAGGGGCCAAGTAATTTTCTCCTTGTTCTCAGCCAAAAAAATTTTCAATTAGAACTTTTTTGCCAAATAACTAAAGGAAAAGTTGTTATATGCCAAATTGATCAGCATTTAATTCTGGATTTTCTGAAAATTAAATATTTAACAAAATAGACATTTCATTTTAAGAGAACTTTTTTAGAATCATGTAGTAAAAAAATGCATCTGGCAACACATATAAAAATTTATTTAAAAAAATACTAATAAATAGAAATGATTATAATGCACATGGATATAAAGGCTATTTATTTCTGAATAACAAAAAAAAATAATTTTATTGTTTAAAGTAAACATTTCTTCCGTTTCATAATTTTTTCTCCATATCAAACTTTGAGAAAAATCCAGGCTTGTTGCAGAGTCAATAAACAAGTCAACTTTAGAATATTTTTAATGAATAACTAATCAACAGAAATAGATTATGTTATATACCAAATTAAAGAGAATTTTATTCTGAATTTTATTAAAGTAAAAAATTTTAACATTGTAGAAACAGATTAATTTTAATGACTTTTTACAGTGGTATAACAAAAAAATAGGTACATATTTCATAATTACTTCCAAATTCATCCATTTTTAAAAATAGCAGTATATCATTATTTATAATGAGAGTTCAGAAACTTTAAGGAAAAATTTGTTGGTAATAGTTCAAATCCAACTACTGAGCTAAAATTAGGGATTACTTCAGCATAGAGTAATGTTAACAAACAAACTGACAATATTTTATATCACTTCTAAGAAATGGCAATCGATGGCTTTAACAAATTATATATCTCGTAGTTTAATAAAATATGCATCAAATGGAAAAAGAAAATATTATTTATAAAGCCTGGATTATGTATTTTTATAAAATATGTATAAAAAACTTCAAAACTAATTTTTATTTTTTAAGTTGTGTTGTTGTACTAAAAAAGGATATATACGTCTTTGGCATCTCATTTCAAATTCTGCGAACATATACAGATGTCCTGGACACTGGAAGGGTTAAGTATCTGACCTCTATCTGTCCATCTGGTCTTGCGAGCTGAGAATATTTAGGTTTAACACTGAAATTCCTGAGTGAGTATGTCAAGAGAATATCCTGTATGTAACATCCATCATATTCCATATATGTTCAGCTCATCATTTCATGAGTTCCATGTCTACGAGACTAATCCTGTGACTATTTACTACTGAATCAGTAAGTATTTTTAGAGAAACTATGTTTATTGAGAGAGGAAGTGCTGACAATATCAAACAGCCCCCTAATCACAGGCATGTGGCAAGGACCTGTTCCCCCACTTCTAAAGGCTGAAGTCATCTATATTGGAAGACTTCCTCCAATGTAGGTTTCAAGATACCCAGAGAAGCAAGAGTTCAAGTACCTGGGATAGCCTTTAATCAGGATTATTCGACAGCTGATAAAATGTATCCTGTGAATCTATTAACTTGGGGCTATCAACCCACAAACAGAAAACACAGTGGAAAATTTTTCCCTCTACAGAAGCCCACCAGTACAGCAAATTCAGGATCCATAATCAAGCACAGAGCCATTATTCCATTCAGGTTGGTATATATGGTCAGCACCAGGATCATGTGATTGACCACTCCTCAGCAGGGTAGAAAAAAAAAAGTAGTCACAGTTGTCCAGATTGGTAGGTCACACTGATCCTGCAGCCCTTCACTTCCATTCACTTCCACAAGAGAGTATCTCTTTTGAAAGGTACTTACGGTCTTCACCACGAGAAGGCGATGTTGGACACTAGGTGTCAGGCCTGGCCTATTTTTATGCATCATCACAGGGGATTGATACATAGCTATCCTTCCAATGACTACCTAGCTGCCATTTACAGACAACCACCCTAAATAACAATGTCCTCTTATTGATATTGTAATATCTTTCATATTTTTATTTTATTTCAAGAGGATTTTTAAAAGAATTTAACTGTTTTAAAATCTCTTATTTTGCTTCATTTCAGCAAAGACAAATATACTGCGTAGCAGGCTACCTGCAATAACATCTGCTGAAGACGTCTTCTTTTCCTTGACTTAGCTTCAGTCAGGAAATGAATTTTCGATTTTAGCCACAGTGTAAGGATGTGCATCCAATGCTTTGCCTTTAGCTCCATGACATAATGGGGTGATATTTGCATGAGAGTTGAAGGAGTGCACTCTTTAGGAGCAGCAGGACAATATCACTTACGTAGGTCGGACTCAAACCACCAGGCTAATAGGACAAGGAAACCACAGGATTGTCTGGTTGTATATGAGACTTTGGGTTGAGATGGGTTATTACATTTACTAGGCCAGGTTTTCATATGAGAGGGAATTTGAATTTAACATATAGTTGTCAAGTCTTAATATAAATTAATATTGACTGAATATAGGGATATTCAAGGTGGTTGCTTGTTGTCAAGTCTTTCAGACGATTTATGGAAAATACTTTATGCTAATGGGTCCTGGAATGCATTCAATATATATTGTGTGTTCCGTCCCATGGCCGAGTGGTTAACGCGCTTGGCTTACTGATCTAAGGGAACTGTGTTCGAGCCCCGGGTAAGGCATGGCAGTTTGTGTCGTTTTTCTGCTGAGGTCCTGCCATCCTCTCAGACCTACTCTGGCATATAAACTGACAGGCTCCTGTCAGACCTCTGTGGCAAGCAGCTGCTTGGGGGGTATTTTTTTTTGTATTTTGTAATATATATATATGTCCTTTGATCAACTATATATTTTACTGAGAACACTATGCATCTCTGGTTATTTATTACTCATATCATACTGTTCTATATTCCTGATTGGTTGGAAGGAAAACAAAACTGTAAAATTAATCCATGTTGGGTTTCAGGTTCGAACTTAGAAATTTCTGAAAACTAAAAATTTCTTGGATTAAGTGAATTTTTTTTCTTCTTTCTAATAGAGCTTAATAAACATGTAAAGGATCAGTTAGCTGCTGATAAGAATCTTTGGCTTGACTAACAAAGTCGAGGAACCAGTTAGACAGCACAACAGCAGAGAGCTGTACCAGACAGTTAATGATTTGTGTGGTAGAAAATGGACAGGTATACAGGGATTGAAGGATAAACAAGGTAAGGTTACAGAAGGTGAGGATTATGTCATAGCTAGGTGGGCTGAATAGTTCAGTGACGTTCTAAACAATGTGGTTAGTTCTACTCCCATTGTTTGCAATGATGGTAGATGTATTGGTGGCTTTAATGTTGGCCCTATAACACAATCTGAAGTTATTTTGGCCATTTCTAAACTTAAACTTCATAAATCCCCAGGGGTAGATGAAATTACTACAGAAATGCTTAGAGCTCGGAATGTTTTGGTTACAACTTGGATGACTGAAATTTTGAATATCTTTTATGATAAAGGTATGGTTCCTAAGGATTTTACCAGAGTTATTATCATCCCTATTTTCTAAAAGTTGATTGCAATTCTTGTGATAACTATAAGGGTATCAGCCTACTCTCTGTTCCAGGTAAAGTTCTTTCCATGATTGTGCTTAATAGAATTAAGAATCTGGTTGACAGGCAATTGCGTGATGAGCAATGTGGATTTAGAAGTGTAGGGGATGTGTGGATCAGATGTTTTCACATAGGCAGATTCTTAAGAAATGTTTAGTTTCAGAAACCTTTGGTTGCTAGCTTTGTTGATTTCAAAAAGGCTTTCGACTCTGTTAATCGTCACAATTTGTGGTTGATTGTGAGATCATATGGTATACCTGACAAGTTAGTTAACATAATGAAAGCTCTCTATCATAACAGTGAGTCCTGTGTGAGAGTTGGTAAGGCTTGTAGCAATTGGTTTAGCATTACTTCTGGTGTTCGACAAGGGTGCATTTTGTCTCCTTTTTTCTTTAGTTTGGTTATTGATTATGTTATGCGAAATTCATTTCAAGGGAAAGATTTTGGACTTAAATGGGCTGGAGATATGAAAGTTTCTGATTTCAGATTATGCTGATGATTTAGCCCTTTTGGCAAATGATGTTGATGAGATGAACTCTTTCATTTGAGCTGTTGAAACTGGTAGTAGAGTTGGTTTGGTTATAAATAGAGAGAAAACTAAAGTGATGAAAATTGGTCAGGCTGGGTTGTTTTACCACTGAGCGGCACTTTTTTGGACACCATGGGCTAAATGGCCAGGTCACATGGACCCCGAAGGCTCAGAGAAGGTTGGGGGAGGGGACCCACTGGAACAGCTGTTGGGAGACAGATGGTAGCCTCCCGTCAAGGCCATCCAGCATGTTCTTTAACGTGCACAGAGTATGGCTCTCCCGCACACGGGGCCACGGCTTAAAGTCCCATCCGACGGACGGCGGCCTTTCCAAGCCCATCAGTGTCCCCTACTGACCGTGGGCAGGGCGGGGAATTTTGCGGAGATAAATCTCAACGCTGACTCGGCTGGGACTTGAACCTGGGAACTACAGATTACGAGCCTGGCGCGCTACCGACTGAGCCACCCCCGCCCCTATTGGTCAGGCAGGCTGATTCAGTTCATCTGAATGGTTGCAGTCTTGAGCAGGTGTCACAGTTTAATTATCTTAGGAGCTATGTAATAGATACTAGTGATGTGCAGCATGAGATTAACAGATGAATAGGGATTGCTGCCAGGACTTTTAAGAATCTATGGAGAGTGTGGAGAAATAGGTGTATACACCTAAACACTAAAATTAGACTGTATAATAGTTTGGTTCTTTCTAGGGTTAGTTATGGTAGTGAAACTTGGACGATTTGTAAACAAGATAACAGGAAACTAGATGCTTTTGATTCCAGATGCTTACGCAGTATCTTGGGCATTATGTGGTTCAACTTTGTAAATATGAGTAATGATGAGGTTAGGCAAAGGAGTCGGCAACCTCTTTTAAGCAGCATATTGTGCAGAGAGAGACTCCGTTGGTTTGGCCATGTTGCCCGTATGAATAATTATAGATTGGCGAATAGGGTTATTAACAGTGTGTCTAAAGGCTTCAAAAAGAGGGGGAGACCTAGGATGCAGTGGGCAGACAATATCAAACAGGACCTAATTGGAATTGGTGTGAAGTGGCCGGATGCAGCTCAGGACAGACTAAATTGCATGGTCTGGTTGGACCTCCATAGCCCATGGCTGGAGGGAGGAGGAGGATTAAACAAAGAATAAACTTTAAAACAATAAATAAAAAATAAATAAATACCCCCTCAAGCAGCTGCTTGCAATACATAACATAAATCAAAAATATAGTTTATTTCACAATTAACAATAATGGAGAGAACAATATAAAATCAACCATTATTTCTTGACCAACCTAAGAGTTATATAAAGAGAAGCTGGATTACTCAAGGTGTACATTTTATACTTCACAATAATACTGAACACTTGAATAGGTATATTGGTACTGGTGCAAATACATAAATAAGAATTCTATCTACCACTTTTGTTACTGACAATGCAAATGCATAAAGAAGTACAATGATATTTTGAGTCAAAAAACAAACTCTTGAAGGCTGGTTCAAAATAACTTAGTACATTTTCTTATGTTTCTTGTGAAATCTTACTAGAGGTTACCTCAAATATATAGAAAGGTTGTAAATATAACTTAATTACCTAGATGGCACACACTGAAAAATGTTTTGATCCACTAGAGAAATTTGGGATTAAATAAATTGGTGGCTCTCAGAATTTAAAAGCAAATAAACTAGGGTCTTTTTACGGCATGGTTAAGAGGTTTCAATTGGATTTTAAAGAGAATGATTAATATTAGTTTAACATTTTAAACTTTATTATTTCTAGTTTTATACATGAAAAATTACTTACATATTATTTTCTGAATCAGCAGTTAACATTGGCTGAGCTTCTGGATCTACATTTACACCCATTGATGCTGAATCCAAATGGGCATAACTGCGTCTATTCTGGATAGCAGGTTTCTGAGAGAACCTACAAACAACATCCAATTCATCATAGAGCTCATTATAATCTTCAGGTTCTGGATTGCTATTTACATCTGATGGATCCAAATGATAATTGGGATTGGAAAAACTTAGTAATCCATTTTCTGCAATAAAAACAAACTCTTCAATACAGGAAAGAGACAGCTATAAATTCAATCAACATTTCCAATATGAAATTGCCTTGAAACTATCCTTTGAGTAAAACAAAGGTTTTCAAATCCTATGAATTTTACTACAGATGTCAGGTATCAAAAATAACCATTAAACCTGTAGGCTACTATTAATACATCATTCCACAATGTAAACTCATTCGAGAATAGGAATTTTTTTAAAAGTCCAGTTTCACAATCACCTGTGAGTAGAGGCATGATGTTCACAAGTAACTGTTTAATAAAGTGAAATGATGTTATGATAAATTCCTATGGCTTCTTAATAACTAAAAGGCAGCAGTCAAAATATTTCTAGAAATATAAATATGGAGATCACAACCATTGCATCTAAAATTAACAAAATTCTTAATTCGTTGTTTTTATGGTAGTATATTACAAATTCAACCACTCTGTCATTAATCAAACTAGGGAGTAAATATTAGACAGGTAATTACAGAAAAAAATAATGTCACAGTAAAACTGAACTTTAGCAAATTGGAGCAAACAGGGAAAGCAAGAAACACTCTTGATGTCAGATAAAATTGCCAGCTGATGCTCTTTATGAAGATGTGAATGAAGATCACCATTTTGTGATGGATGAAATGGTCAAGGGCTGAGCACTGCTTGCAAAAACCTCAGTAAATTTTAGGAAGGCCACTTGTCTCCAAATTGCATACTAGTCTGTTTTGACCATTCTTTCCAACATCTAGTACACACTTTTCATAAATTGTAGAATGAAATGCTGATTGATCTAGCACATAATATGCCATAATTCCTTTCCCTGAGTATTTGGCAAAAAAAAATTTTTATTCTAAAGTTCACTTTTTATTTTACTAAGAAGTCAAAAAATAGCCTTTCCCCATATATAATTCAGTTTTTCACACCTAGCATGATAAGAGTTCCTACATACTTGCTTAACCCTTCCAGGTCCACATCTTGTATACAAATTGACAAACAGAATCTGAAATCACAGACTGATGACACCTGTATCAGATTTTAGTACAATGCATGGAACTTTGATTTTTTTTTTATGCTAATGATGCAGCAGATGTAGCTCAGGACAGATATGGTTGGAGAATTTGCACAATCTGGTTGGACCTCCATAGCCCATGGGAGCTTGAGGAAGAGGATGATTTTTACATGTATCTTATAAAAAATATGCAATTCAAGCTTGGAAAATAATATTTTCTTTTCTCATTTAAAGCATATTTTAAGCAAGGATATAAATAATTAGCTAAAGTCATCTGACTCATTTCTTAGAAGCAATAAACAGTACTGTCAATTTGTTTGTTAACATTATTCAATACTGAAGCTACCCTGATTTAAGCTCATAAGTTTTATTCTAACTGTTAGAACAAATATTTCCTTAAAGTTTTGAAAATCTCCTGAAAATTAAGCAAAAACTGCCATTTTAAAATAGGAAGATTTTGGAAGTAATTAGGAAGTACATCCCTCTTTTTGTTTTCTTGTATGTTCTATTTCAATATGCCTAGAATTATTTTTATCATTCACCCCAGAATTAGGCTGTGCTCTCCCAATGGCTGAAACTAAAACTAAAAATAAGCTGCACAATACTGGTGGTTTATTAATCATGGCCAACCCAGATGGCACTAATTAGTAGCAAATATCAGCCATATACACTGTATCAACAATGGCTAACTTTTCAATTCAGACTGTATTTTATTTATACTTTTATGATTAAACTTTTATTTTTATTTTTATAGATCTATTATGATTTTAGTTGTCTCATGGCAGAGTGGTTAGCATACTCGGCTACTGATCTAAGGAACTGGGGTTCAAGCCCTGGGTCTTTTTTGGAATTGTGTTGTTGGCATGGAATTGTGTTGTTTTTCTGCTGAGGTCCCGCCATCTTCTCAGACCTTCTACTGTGGCTTATAAATCAACAGTCTCCTGTCAAACCTCTGTGGCAAGCAGCTGCTTGAGGGGAGTATTTATTATGATTTTATTTCAGTCAATTTATGTGTTGCAATTTTGGAAGTTGAAATCTTTGCTATATCGTTAGTTATGACAATGGCTGCCTTATAACTTGATGATTAATTTTTACTTCTAATGGTTTTCATTCCCATAAACCTTTCAGAGTTATGCTACATCACTGATTGTAACAACAGCTGACTTACAACTGTTTCATTCTTACTTCTACTGATGTATTGATTTAATTCACATATATTTATATGTCATTATCAATCTTTCAGGGTTATGATATATTGCTGGCTATGACAATGGCCGGCTTATAACTTTTTGATGCGGATTTTTTTTTTTAACATTGAATTAGGTTATGTGTTTTTTTTTATTAGTTCTTTGTTTTCCGGTCAAAAAACTTATCTTTTGTTTCCTGGAAATGAAATCTTGGATATAGAAACAAAAATCTTGGCACAAAAATTGGACCTATATCAGAAGGGAAATTTTGTTAAGGGTCTTGTAACTCCCCCCCCCCCACCCCCAACCTTCTCCATGGTTACACTGAGGGCATCTCTCCCCCCACCACCACCACCAATATCTTGACGATGCCACTCTGAGATTATTACACTGGGCCAACTTTCTGGCGCTTTTCCGTGATCTATAAAATTCAACAAAGGAAAAATGCACGACATTTAGTCAAAAAAGAAAAAGCAAAGAAGGTGTTCCTTCATTTCATAACCACAACAAAAAATACCATGAATGTGAGCAGACATAGTACCATGGTATAACACATTGTGTTTTAAAATACGCCATAGTGGAAAGATCCATAAAATGAAATAAAAATCATATTTCAAGTAAATATTATATTATTGGGGAAGAAAATTATATATTAATCAGGAGGAAATTACCTGAAAAAATAGAATTTCTCAGATATACACCTTGTAGTAAGTTGCTAAAATAATATGGTCTGTAAATGGTACCTGGTCTGTAAATGGTAGCTAGGTAGTCACTGGAAGGAGAGCTATGCACCAATCCCATGATGATGCATAGAACTGGCCAGGCAAAGCACCTAATGTCCGACCTCGCCTTCTCGTGGCACAGACTGTTAGTACCTTTCAAAAGATATACTCTCTTGTGGAAGTGAACAGAAGGGGAGGGCTGCAGATTAGTGTGGCCTACTGATCGGGACAAATATGGCTACATTTCTTTATTTTTTCTACCCTGCTGAGGAGTGGTCAACCACACAGGGTTCTGGTGCTGACCATATAAACCCACTGGACTGGACAGATATATGGCTCTGAGCTTGATTATGGATCCTGATTTTGCTGCACTGGTGGGCTTCTGTGGAGGGATAACTTCCGCTGTGTTTTCTGTTTATTTGTGGGTTGACAGCCCCAAGTGAATAGATTCACAGGATATGTTTATCAGCTGGTGGATAATCCTGAGCAGAGGTCATCGCAGGCACCTGAACTCTGCTTCTATTGGTATCGTCAAATTCTACATTGGAGGAAGTCTACCAGTGTAGATGGCTTCAGCCTTTAGTGGTGGGGGAACGGGTCTTTGCCCCATGTCTGCGATTAGGGGGCTGTTTGATATTATAGGCATTCCCTCTCTCAATAAACATAGTTTCTTTAAAAATCCCACTAACCATTTTCTCTCCATAGGTAGTTGGAATGTGAGGACTCTGCAGAGAGCTTTTTCTCTTGATGTCCTCACACAAGAATTCCACCATTATAATTTAGATATTCTCGGCTTGCAAGAGACCAGATGGACAGATAAAGGTCAGATTCTTAAAAATGATCTTAAATTTCTCTTTTCAGGGAGGGACGACTATAGGCATCACCAAGGCGTGGGTCTACTTCTCAGCAGACACGCTAGTGATGCTCTTCTAGGATATGAGTGCATTAATGAAAGGTTTCTAACAGCAAAATTTCAGACAAGCATTAAAGACCTGAATGTTATCTGCTGTTATGCCCCCACTAACGATGAGAAGGATAGGTTTTATGAACAACTTCAGGATATTTTGAATTCTGTCAAGAAAGGAGATATTACCCTTGTTCTTGGTGATTTCAATGCCAAAGTTGGTACTGACTCTGACCTTTGGGGAGGAGTAATAGGCCCTTTTGGTATTGGTAGCTGCAATGGCAATGGGCAACGTCTTCTGCAGGTAAGTAAACTCAATGGATTCAGAATAACTAACACTTATTACAAACACTGCGACATACATAAATACACATAGGTAGATATAGATAGTTATAAATAGGGGAGCTGAAATTGGATCTGACCATTACCTTGTTAAAAGTGTCTTGCAACTTAAACTTAAAAAGTGTTGTGCTAGGGTTAAAAAATTTGCTTTTAATACTGAAGCTCTGAAAGACCCAGTTATAGCCAAAGCTTACCTTGATAGGTTACTTAAGTCATTATGACAGTCATGGTATGCTTACTACTGAAGTTGAGGAAGAATGGGATCATTTTAAACAGGCTTTTTTGGACACTAACAGTACTCTTTTAGGAAAAAAGGGGCAGAGGAGGCAGAATTATCTAAGTGATAAGGCACTTGAGCTTATTTCAGAAAGAAAGAACTGTAGGAATGTCCTTAATCAATACCCTACTAGTCCTAATATAAAGCATTACAGAGAACTTAAAAAGATGTAAAGGATCAGTTAGCTGCTGATAAGAATCTTTGGCTTGACTAACAGAGCTGAGGAACCAGTTAGACAGGACAACAGCAGAGAGCTGTACCAGATAGTTAATGTTTTGTGTGGTAGAAAACGGACAGGTATACAGGGATTGAAGGACAAACAAGGTAAGGTTACAGAAGGTAAGGATTCTGTCACAGCTAGGTGGGCTGAGCATTTCAGTGTTGTTCTAAACAATGTGGTTAGTTCAACTCCCATTGTTTGCAATGATGATAGGTGTATTGGTGGCTTTAATGTTGGCCCTATAACACAATCTAAAGTTACTTTGGCAATTTCTAAACTTAAACTTCATAAATCCCCAGGGGTAGATGAAATTACTACAGAAATGCTCAGAGCTGGGAATGTTTCGGTTACCACTTGGATGACTGAAATTTTGAATATCTTTTATGATAAAGGCATGGTTCCTAAGGATTTTACCAGAGCTATTATTATCCCTATTTTCAAAAAAGGTGATCGCAGTTCTTGTGATAACTAGGGGTATCAGCCTACTCTCTGTTCCAGGTAAAGTTCTGTCCATGATTGTGCTTAACAGAATTAAGAATCTGGTTCACAGGCAATTGCGTGATGAGCAATGTGGATTCAAAAGTGGTAGGGGATGTGTGGATCAGATATTTTCACTTAGGCAGATTCTTGAGAAATGTTTAGAGTTTCAGAAACCTTTGGTTGCTAGCTTTGTTGACTTCAAAAAGGCTTTCGACTCTGTTAATCATCATAATTTGTGGTTGATTGTGAGATCATATGATATACCACATAAGTTAGTTAACATAATGAAAGATCTCTATAATAACACTGATCGTGTGTGAGAGTTGATAAGGCTTGTAGCAATTGGTTTAGCATTACTTCTGGTGTTCGACAAGGGTGCATTTTGTCTCGTTTTCTCTTTAGTTTGGTTATTGATTATGTTATGCGAAATTCACTTCAAGGAAAAGTTTTTGGCCTTAAATGGGCTGGAGATATGAAAATATCTTTTTTAGATTATGCTGATGATTTAGCCCTTTTGGCAAATTATGAGATGAACTCTTTCATTCAAGCTGTTGATGAGACTGGTAAAAGAGTAGGTTTGGTTATAAACAGAGAGAAAACTAAAGTGATGAAAATTGGTCAGGCAGGCTGTGATTCAGTTAATCTAAATGGTTGCAGTCTTGAGCAGGTGTCACAGTTTAATTATTTTGGGAGCTATGTAACAGATAATGGTGATGTGTGGCATGATTAACAGATGAATAGGGATTGCTGCCGGGACTTTTAAGAATCTAGGGAGAGTGTGGAGAAATAGGTGTATACACCTAAAGACTAAAATTTGATTATGTAATAGTTTGGTTCTTTCTAGGGTTAGTTATGGTAGTGAAACTTGGATGCTTTGTAAACAAGATAACAGGTAACTAGATGCTTTTGATTCCAGATGCTTACACAGTATCTTGGACATTAGGTGGTTCAACTTTGCAACTAATGATGAGGTTAAGCAAAAGAGTTTGCAACCTCCTTTCAGCAGCATATTGTGCAGAGAGAGACTTCGTTGGTTTGGCCATGTTGCCTGTATGAATAATTATGGATTGGTGAATAGGGTTGATGAAGTGTGCCTAAAGGCCTCAGAAAGAAGGGGAGACCTAGGATGCGGTGGGCAGACAATGTCAAACAGGACCTTATTAGAATTGTTGTGCAGTGGCCAGATGCAATAGATGTACTCAGGACAGACTTGCTTGGAGAAGTAAATTGCATGGTCTGGTTGGACCTCTGTAGCCCATGGCTGCTTGAGGATGATGATGATGAGTGTTTTAATTATTGGAAAAAGGGGGGGGAGGGTATTTCAGGTATTTGTAGTATATGGGAAGGCAACTTTAGTGTAGTTTCTTTGTTTATGGTTTCTTTTCATAATTTTTTTTAAGAATATGTGGTTGTGTGGGATATTTTTAGTGGAATCGCGTTTTTTTGTTACATTGTTTCTTTACAACGCAAATTACCGTTACCATGGTAACGGTACTTTGCGTTGGTTGGTTGGGTCTCGTTGGATAGGTCTCGGGGGTTGTGGGAATCAACTAAAACGGCCGTTTTGTTACGTTGCGTCAAAAACAAAATGGCGTCTGAGGCCCGTCATCTGTACTACTGCACAAAAAAATTTTGTACTTATTTCCTTAAACAAAAAAATTACCTTTCCCTCATCTGTGGGATAAGGGGGGAAACTGCTTCTGTCAATGTACAGCCCTTTATAATCAATCATACCGTACCACCAATATTTAAAATTTCTATCATGAAGAAATCACTCATCATTGTCGTTTTATCTTAAGATTTAAAATTTTGTCATTTTTTCAACTTTAAGGCCCTCTAACATTGGAATTTCAAACTATTTGATGATTCGAAAAAACTATTTGATGAACCAACCAATAATTTTCATGCATTAAAAAAAATTTAATATCTATACACCAATCAACAGACAAGATATTAAAGTTAAAAGACAATGGGTTGTTTTTGAAGCAAGCTAATTATATAACTGATACATATAAAAAAAATCTAAAATAATATAATTTAAGTAAAGAAAAACGGAAACAAAATTCGCAGTGGTGTGCAAAACACTGATGTAATCGTAAGATTAATGGCAAAAGAGCAGCCATAAAAAGTACTTGAAGTAAGCCTTTAGCAAAAACCTCTCATAGAGCATTAATCAAATTGATTTAACAAAACTTTCTGAAAACCCTTGGTCCTACTCTCAAAATACTCCTACAAGTTAACAATAATAGTTGATCTTATAAACAATATTATGCAGTGGTTAAAACCCAATCTAAATATTAAAAGCCAAAAATATATCGTTAGAAACTCCACTGCAGAATCTTAGTATATGCAAGAAAGCCACATGTCAAGGCGTAGACGCCATAACCAATCCATCCACAAACTTTTGTTCACATTACGTACCTAACTCTACTATGAAAATCTCTCAGCAAACTCTACTGCATACGACTTACCAGAACAATGCCATGCACATTATCACAATCACACCAACTTTAAACTTCTTAATACACTAAACAATTTCAGCACATATCGCAAAGTGCAAACATTACCGGCAGATACTCCAAGAGCTGTTTGACGTTTCTACCCATGTGATAGCTAAGGGCCAATGGCGGTTCGCCATAGTGACATCATGCCACAACGCACATCCACTGCTGCAATCAATACTATACCGACCGCACCTAGATAAATGTCTTCTCGCACTATATTAGTAGGATGAGATTATCGTACTACTCGATACAAGATCGAGAAAGCTTTATTAAGTTCTTTGGCACAGAAGCTAGCTACTTTGTAAATTTTTGCAATAAGTAAAAAAAAAATGCAACATATGCAATTAAGCCACAAATTATAACACCTGAGCTAAAAAGCAACTAATTCCTTGCTGAAACATAGAAGGATTTAAATTACAAATATTTGATTCTCTAAAATGCAGATTTTGAACTAAGTCATTTGCGTAGCTGATCAACACTAGAACATCACATTTTCATTAATCCCAGACTTCTAAATATAGATAAACCTAAAATCGGTATATTGTGCTGCAAGCATAAAATTTCTCACCTTGCACAAAAATCAATAAAAATGACCTGGAAATGCTATCGGGTTCTCCAAAGAATTTCAAAATTATTCACGAGCTCGATAATACTTCATAAAAGAAAAAGGAGAGTGGAAAAATAGATATTAACTTTTATTTTTTAAAATATCTATTTGCCTATGTAAGCCCTAAAACGTAACAAACGAAACTAAAACACACCGATGGTAAAAATCAGTCGCTGGAATTCCTATTCCTTTCAAACTAAGATAGGGCGCTGGCAATTCTTGTTCAGTAGGTAGATCGACGCCCTTTCAAGTGAATAGGAATTCAGCGACAGATTTCACCATCGGTATGCTTTATAATTTTATTTATATCTTACATTTTAGGGTACACACCTCGCATCGATTTCCCATTAGATACATTAAACTACTGTCTAGGAGTGACAACATTTACGTTACATCTGTTTATTTAATAACAAAAATGTCCTTTTTCACGTCTTAGAAATTAAAAATTAGTTCTAAGTATCCAGGTGCAGAAATGGATTACTCTCTCTTCAAATCAGACACCTCCTGTCAATCGAAGTGTACTTTTAAATACATGGATTGTGAGAATGGAAACTTCGGTGTTAGACAATATTCGTTTACTATCTAAAGTTACTGAAGATGAAATATTTGACATGAGATGATGCTGTTACGGTTGTCCTAACCACTATTTCAGGACAGATAAATACTGGAGAGAAAAAAACATTACGCAAACATCTAAAATTACTTTTATTTTAGCAAACTATTGGTTACAGCTTTAGAGATAAATTTTTAAGACTAGCAACACTGCTTTTGAATGTTTCAGAATCTAGTGTTCTTTAAATAATAAACAAATAGCGATCAAAATCGAGATTATTTTTTAAACTTTTAGCTGGCATTTTGCTACATAAGGCCTATTTACGAGATTTCTATTCACACTAGATGTAAATATCCCAAAACTTTGATAATTTAGTGCGAGTTGTTCATTCCCAGAGCAAAAAAAATGCAAGTAAGAAAAAGGTTAAATTTGGAAATTCAAGATTTAATTTTTAAAAGCTGCGTATCGAGTACTGCAAATTATACTCGATGCATATTAGCCGTCCCATGGCCGAGTGGTAGGCGCGCTTGGCTGCTAATCATAAGGGGCCGGAGTTCGAGCCGTAGGAAAGAATGAATGAATGTTTTCCTGCTGAGGTCCTGCCTTCCTCACAAATGGGCAGGTTCTTGTCAAACAACTGCTTGATGGAATTTTTTTTTTATTTATAATTTTAATTTATTTTTTGCGGTATTTGGTAAACTGTCATCATGATCCTGAAGCAGCCATGGGCTACAAAAGTCCAATCAAATTCTGCAATTTAGTTCTCCAAACACATCTCTCTTGAGCTACATCTGCTACGCTTCACTTGGTCACTGTCAAATTCTAAAGAGGCTCCCCACACCTCAATTTTTTTTTTCTAGATTCGGGCTTGGTTAAGATTAATATAATATGGATTTTTGTTCTCTATGTTTGCGAGATGAGAGTGAACAACAGTTTACTTACCATTACAATGGTATGAAAGCACCTATTATCCTCTGCTACTAAGCTTTATAATTCATTTTTACTCGTTTTTAAAGAAAACAAGATGAAGTTTCGCTCTTTCACCTGTCCGTCTGTATGTAGGCATCTAGCTTTTTTGTTTACAGAGATAAATTAAAAATTCTTTTGTGTTGGATAGGTATTGATGAAATATTACGATATTCACATCCGAATCTCTCTATAGATATAATTACGCCCTTTAGCGGTAGAAAAAGTTGAAAATTTCAAACGAATATTGCAAACGATGTATTTATGTTAGAAATTTGAATTTTGGTGGTGGAATGTAAATTGTCATTGCCAACAATGAGTTGGCGCCTTAGACCCAGTGGGTGGGAAAACACTTTTTTTTTAGTAGATAATTGTTTGTATTTAGAGACAAATGAAAAAATTCTTCGGTCAGATAAAATATGATTTGCACTTTCGGAAACTTTCAAAAACTATGATTGCACTCTCTAAAGGTGAAAAAATTTGAAAATTTCAAGACTATTGCAACGTTGTATTAATTATAGCAATTTGAAATTTTGGTGGTGAAATGTCATGAAGTTTACAATGGAAACAATAAAAGTGATAATTTGAGATTTAAACTAAGGAAACTCGCATTTTTTCAAATACTTAGGTAGGTATATGCAATGCGCCATATGCATATCACAGGGACGACATCACCTGCGATGTGGGTATATAAAGGGAAGAAGTACGATGTTGGCTATCACATAGCAGTGCCACAAGCGAGACAATGACAGATCTCAGTGACCTCCAAAAAGGCATGATCATTGGTGAGCATCTTGCAGGAGCTTCAGTAACTTGAACGGCGGAAATAGTAGGTGTAACACGAGGAACTGTATCAAAGATTATGACTACCTATCATAAAGGGAAAGGGATTGCCTTCAAACAATTCTGGACGCCATTCGAAGTTGTCAAATATGGATAGGCGAACATTGGCACGGATTGTACAATGGAAGCACAAGATCACGGCACCACAAAAAAGCAGCAGAGTTTGTAATAAGTGTTAGTTATTCTGAATCCATTGAGTTTATTTACCAGTAGGAGACGCTGCCCATTGCCACTGCAGCTACCAATACCAAAAGGGCCTATTACTCCTCCCCAAAGGTCAGAGTCAGTACCATCTTTGGCATTGAAGTCACCAAGAACAAGGGTAATATCTCCTTTCTTGACAGAATTCAAAATATCCTGAAGTTGTCCATAAAACATATCCTTCTCATCCTCATAGGCATCCTCAGTGGGGGCATAACAGCAGATAACATTCAGGTCTTTAAGGCTTGTCTGAAATTTTGCTGTAAGAAACCTTTCATAAATGCACTCATATCCTAGAAGAGCATCATTAGCATTTCTGCTGAGAAGCAGACCCACGCCTTGGTGATGCTTATTGTCGTCCCACCCTGAAAAGAGAAATTTAAGATCATTTTTAAGAATCTGACCTTTATCTGTCCATCTGGTCTCTTGCAAGCCGAGAATATCTAAATTATAATGGTGGAATTCTTGTGTGAGGACATCAAGAGAAAAAGCTCTGTGCGGAGTCCTCACATTCCAACTACCTATGGAGAGAAAATGGTTAGTAGGATGTTTAAAGAAACTATGTTTATTGAGAGAGGGAATGCCGACAATATCAAACAGCCCCCTAATCGCAGACATGGGGCAAAGACCCGTTCCCCCACTACTAAAGGCTGAAGCCATCTACACTGGAAGACTTCCTCCAATGTAGAATTTGACGATGCCAATAGAAGCAAAGAGTTCAGGTGCCTGCGATGACCTCTGCTCAGGATTATCCACCAGCTGATAAACATATCCTGTGAATCTATTCACTTGGGGCTGTCAACCCACAAACAAACAGAAAACACAGCGGAAGATTTTCCCTCCACAGAAGCCCACCAGTGCAGCAAAATCAGGATCCATAATCAAGCTCAGAGCCATATATCTGTCCAGTCCATTGGGTTTATATGGTCAGCACCAGGACCCTGTGTGGTTGACCACTCCTCAGCAGGGTAGAAAAAAAAGAAAAGTAGCCATAGTTGTCCAGATCAGTAGGCCACACTAATCTGGCAGTCCTCCCCTTCCGTTCACTTCCACAAGAAAGTATCTCTTTTGAAAGGTACTAACGGTCTGCAACACGAGAAGGCGGGGTCTGACATTAGGTGCTAGGCCTGGCCGGTTCTGTGCATCATCACAGGGGATTGGTGCATAGCTCTCCTTCCAGTGACTACTTAGCTACCATTTACATACATTACTGCTCTATACTTATGATTAAACATGTTTTTAAATGTAGAAATAAACTTGCACTAATTTATTTATAATTGTATCAAATCTAAAATTTTAATATTAAGCTTACAAATTCTTGTTTTAACTATACCAAGCAAAATAAATTTTTTAATAAAATTATTTTATCAAAAAAAATTTATAACGGCACAGTGTAATCTCTAGTTGTCTTGAGTTATGGTACCAATACACATTGATTCATGGTGCAGCATATAAACAAAGTATACTGCCATTAATGTACATTAGGGGCACTCAATCATGCTTGCTGCTTCGTGGACTACATTTTTTTTTTCATAATATGGAAATCAGTATGTGTTCGACAAGGGTGTATTTTGTCTCCTTTTCTCTTTAGCTTGGTTATTGATTATGTTATGCGAAATTCACTTCAAGGGAAAGATTTTGGCCTTAAATGGACTGGAGATACGAAAATTTCTGATTTAGATTATGCTGATGATTTAGCCCTTTTGGCAAACGATGTTGATGAGATGAACTCTTTCATTCGAGCTGTTGATGAGACTGGTAGTAGGTTTGGTGATAAACAGAGGGAAAACTAAAGTGATGAAAATTGGTCAGGCAGGCTGTGATTCAGTTAATCTGAATGGTTGCAGTCTTGAGCAGGTGTCACAGTTTAATTATCTTGGGAGCTATGTAACAGATAATGGTGACGTGCGGCATGAGATTAACAGACGAATAGGGATTGCTGCCGGGACTTTTAAGAATCTATGGAGAGTGTGGAGAAATAGGCGTATACACCTAAAGACTAAAATTAGACTGTATTAATAGTTCGGTTCTTTCTAGGGTTAGTTATGGTAGTGAAACTTTGACACTTTGTAAACAAGATAACAGGAAACTAGATGCTTTTGATTCCAGATGCTTACGCAGTATCTTGGGCATTAGGTGGTTCTATAACTAATGATGAGGTTAGGCAAAGGAGTTTGCACCCTCTTTTAAGCAGCATATTGTGCAGAGAGAGACTCCGTTGGTTTGGCCATGTTGCCCGTATGAATAATTATAGATTGGCGAATAGGGTTATGAACAGTGTGCCTAAAGGCCTCAGAAAGAAGGGGAGACCTAGGATGCTGTGGGCAGACAGTGTCAAACAGGACCTTGTTAGAATTGGTGTGCAGTGGCCAGATGCAGTTGATGTAGCTCAGGATAGACTTGCTTGGAGAACTAAATTGCACGGTCTGGTTGGACCTCCGTAGCCCATGGCTGCTTGAGGATGATGATGATGAGGATGATGAATGAGAAGGTCGCTAACGCTACCGCGTTAAATATATAATTAAAATCAATCCAAAGTGAATGCACAGTATTCCCTGTTAACATTAATTAATAGATTCTGAAAAAAATCCATCGCCGCCATGGCGGGAATCGAACCCTCATCTCTCCAGATTCATACCAGAGCGCGCTAACCATTGCACCACGCGTCGGACAACGAATATTTTCAGAATATGACCTTATAAATCTTCTTCCTGAGACGTGACTGAGACAGCGCCATCTATACTCAAGGAGATGCAACGTTTTCAGTCATTGCATTTGATTATCAGATGTTAATGAGAAGGTCGCTAACGCTACCGCGTTAAATATATAATTAAAATCAATCCAAAGTGAATGAACAGTATTCCCTGTTAAGAAACATTAATTAATAGATTCTGAAAAAAATTCATCGCCGCCACGGCGGGAATCGAACCCGCATCTCTCCAGATTCATGCCAGAGCGCGCTAACCATTGCACCACGTGTCGGACTACGAATATTTTCAGAATATGACCTTATAAATCTTCTTCCTGAGACGTGACTGAATATTTAACGCGGTAGCGTTAGCGACCTTCTCATTAACATCTGATAATCAAATGCAATGACTGAAAACGTTGCATCTCCTTGAGTATAGATGGCGCTGTCTCAGTCACGTCTCAGGAAGAAGATTTATAAGGTCATATTCTGAAAATATTCGTTGTTCGACGCGTGGTGCAATGGTTAGCGCGCTCTGGTATGAATCTGGAGAGATGAGGGTTCGATTCCCGCCATGGCGGCGATGAATTTTTTTCAGAATCTATTAATGTTTCTTAACAGGGAATACTGTGCATTCACTTTGGATTGATCTCAACATATAAGTAACAAATAGAGTATAGTTTGCTCAAAGGTATTAAATTACAGCATAATCACATTAATTATCTTGGCCTATTGCTGTATTGAAAGTGCTATTGAATAATGATTTATTGAACCACTAATAAGCTTTAAATTTATTTTCTACTTTTTAGGGTCCTATAGGAAGATAGGTATTTTTTAAACTTTTTAATTTATTTATATTACCTATCTTCCTATTGCTTTTCCCTCTTTTATTTGTTGGCTTCTGTTTGTCAAAACAGTTTTTCCACTCTATCTTTCAAATATGAAGGACAAACTTTATGATTTGTTGTCAAATGAAAGATTGTGACATGGGAAGTGCCAAAGGTATAAAATCCCCATACACAAACACAAAAAAGGGAGAAGGAAACTACGTGGATTGTTCTACTCCATCTTTCAAATGTTAGGTCCAAGCATAGCAAATCCGATGGTGTGGACAGGGGTCAGCTTCTGATGTTCCTGGATGCTACACTCCTAACAGAGGTCGTTAGTGTCAGCGTGAGTTATTGGGCCGCATCTAGAATCATTGCAACAAGGGGTGAGAGCTGAACCCCTCATGTGATGTTTTGCCTGGCGGTAAGGAAAGAGCGGGATGAAGAGAATCCCTCTGTGAAAGTCTTGAGGAGGGGATGCTTGTGACGAGACTCTGAAGAGAGAGCCAGCTGAACTACAATTGCATCCTAGCCGGGACCATGTGATTAGGCCGGCTAATATTGTTTGGAGGCAGTTTGTAACTGCTAAGGGGGTATTGTGTCCCTGAGAGTGAATTATGCATTTGAAGTAAATGTACATAGATGTATATAGAATTAAAGGATGTAAATAGGAATGCTGCATATCTGAGTAAATCAAAAACCCATGCAAATGACCATTTGTGCTGATGAATACTTTGACATCAAAACTAACACAAAGGGTAGATTCTTATAGTAAAATTCTTATAGTAGATTCTTATAGGTAAAAATGCTTTACATCGCAATGCTCACTGCCAGATTAAGCCCTCCAAGTATACAAGATAAAATGATCGATGAGTTAGAATGTTCATCTGCTTTGATTTTAAAGTTCTTATTTTAAAATTTTGATCGGTTGAATGTTTTTTAAAATGATCAGTTTGGTTTAAAGTTACTTGAGCAAGAGACTGTCTACAATATGATTAAAGGACATAATCAATGTAACCAATACCAACAAGGTTTAATAAAGTGTGGCCTTACGAAAAGTGTCCACCTATGACACAAAACTGGTATCATCATCATCCTCAAGCAGCCATGGGCTACGAATGTCCAATAAGATAGTGCAATTTAGTTCTCCAAGCAAATCTATCCTGGCCTACATCTACTGCATTTGGCCACAGCACACCAATTCTAACAAGGTCCGGTTTGACATTGTCTGCCCACCACATCGTAGGTCTCCCCTTCTTTATGAGACCTTTAGGCATACTGTTCATAACCCTAATCGCCAATCTATAATTATTCATACGAGCAACATGGCCAAACCAACGGAGTCTATCTCTGCACAATATGCTGCTTAAAGGAGGTTGCAAACTCCTTTGCCTAACCATATCATTAGTTATAAAGTTGAACCACCTAATGCCCAAGATACTGCGTAGCATCTGGAATCAAAAGCATCTAGTTTCCTGTTATCTTATTTACAAAGCGTCCAAGTTTCACTACCATAACTAACCCTAGAAAGAACCAAACTATTACACAGTCTAATTTTGGTCTTTAGGTGTATACGCCTATTTCTCCACACTCTCCATAGATTCTTAAAAGTCCCGGCACCAATCTCTATTCGTCTGTTAATCTCATGTCGCACATCACCATTATCTGTTACATAGCTCCCAAGATAATTAAACTGTGACACCTGCTCAAGACTGCAACTATTCAGATTAACTGAATCACAGCCTGCCTGACCAATTTTCATCACTTTAGTTTTCTCTCTGTTTATAACCAAACCTACTCTACTACCAGTTTCATCAACAGCTCGAATGAAAGAGTTCATCTCGTCAACATCATTTGCCAAAAGGACTAAATCATCAGCATAATCTAAATCAGAAATTTTCTATCTCCAGTCAATTTAAGGCCAAAATCTTTCCGTTGAAGTGAATTTCACATAACATAACCAAACAAAAGAGAAAAGGAGACAAAATGCACCCTTGTCGAACACCAGAAGTAATGCTAAACCAATTGCTACAAGCCTTACCAACTCTCACACATAACTCAATGTTATTATAGAGAGCTTTCATTATGTTAACTAACTTGTCAGGTATACCATATGATCTCACAATCAATCACAAATTATGATGATCAACAGAGTCGAAAGCCTTTTCGAAATCAACAAAGCTAGCAACCAAAGGTTTCTGAAACTCTAAACATTTCTCAAGAATCTGCCTAAGTGAAAATATCTGATACACACATCCCCTACCACTTCTGAATCCACATTGCTCATCACGCAATTGACTGTCAACCAGATTCTTAATTCTATTAAGCACAATCATGGAAAGAAGTTTACCTGGAACATAAAAGCAGGCTGATGCCCCTATAGTTATCACAAGAACTGTGATCACCTTTTTTGAAAATAGGGATAACAATAGCTGTGGTAAAATCCTTAGGAACAATGCTTTTATCATAAAAGATATTCAGAATTTCAGTCATCGAAGTGGTAACCGAAACATTCCCAGCTCTAAGCATTTCTGTAGTAATTTCATCTACCCCTGGGGATTTATGTAGTTTAAGTTTAGAAACAGCCAAAATAACTTCAGATTGTGTTATATAGGGCCAACATTAAAGCCACTAATGCATCTATCATCATTGCAAACAATGGGAATAGAACTAACCGCATTGTTTAGAATATCACTGAAATTCTCAGCCCACCTAGCCATGACAGAATCCTCACCTTCTATAACCTTACCTTGTTTATCCTTCAATCCCTGTATACCTGTCCGTTTTCTACCATACAAAACATTAACTATCTGGTACAGCTCTCTGCTGTTGTGCTGTCTAACTGCTTCCTCGGCTTTGTCGGCCAAGCCATCAAGCCAAAGATTCTTATCAGAAGCTAACTGCTCTTTTACACATTTATTAAGTTCCTTGTAATGCTTTCTATTAGGACTAGTAGGGTATTGATTAAGGACATTCCTGCAGTTCTTTCTTTCCGAAATAAGCTCAAGTGCCTTATCACTCAGATAATTCTGCCTCTTCTGCTCCTTTTTTCCTAAAAGAGTACTGTTAGTGTCCAAAAAAGCCTGTTTAAAATGATCCCATTCTTCCTCAACTTCAGTAGTAAGCATACCATGACTGTCATAATGACTAAGTAACCTATCATGGTAAGCTTTGGCTATAGCCGAGTCTTTCAGAGCTTCAGTATTAAAAGTAAATTTTTTGACTGTAGCACAACATTTTTTAAGTTTAAGTTGCAAGACACTTTTAACAAGATAATGGTCAGATCCAATTTCAGCTCCCCTATATGACCTGGTATTCCTAACAGAACTAGCCCATTTTCTGTTAATTAATATATAATCAATTATATTCTTATGCAGCCCATCGGGTGTAACCCATGTGTACTTATGTATGTCGCGCCGTTTGTAATAAATGTTAGTTATTCTGAAACGATTGAGTTTATTTTCCTGTAGGAGACGTTGCCCATTGCAGCTACCAACAATGCTAAAAACATTAATTTCAGCACTTGGTGCTAATGACAGTGCCCCAAGGTAGTGCCAGCAATCAACAGTGGAAAGTGACCGGCAATCAACATAAAAATGCAGCTGGCAATCAACATGAGAAAGCGGCCGGCAATCAACATCAGAAAGTGCCTGGAAATCAGCATTGAAAAGTGGTTAGCAATCAACATAGGAAAGCACCCGGCAATCAACATTGGAAAGTGGTCAGCAATCAACATCAGAAAATGACGAAATCGACATCGGAAAGCCACTGACCAGCAAGCGGAAGGGCCCTTCCAAGGGCAACCTCGTCAACAACAACACCCATTGAGCCAGCATATCAAATTCAATGAGACACCCACTTTGGTGATATTTATTTCCATCTTTTACTTTGGAACTATAAAATGTTAAAAGACTCCTTAAGTAAACTAATATCATGTTAGAGAACTCTTAAATATAACTAAGAACTGAGATGTAATCCATAGGTAGCCTAGTAATTGCTCAAGAGTATTTAACATTGAAACAGAAATAATTGTTAATTATTGAATATTTTAAAACCTTTGCTGTATATTGGAATTTAATACTGTTGCAATTATTTATAATGGCACTTGCTATTTCCATAAATGATGTCAATCACAGAAATATAATAGGGCTTATGCTTGGATATCCCCATTTTGTGTATATTTTTATCAGAAAACATTATGTGCTCTACTCCCTTGTTTCCTAATGTATCAGTTGGGGAAGATATAAGGACAACCAATAAATTTTGCATTAAGCAACATATTTTCAAACAAGAAGGTTAATGTGGGAATACTCATATTACATGCAATCTTCATAAGCAATCCATACGATTTAAAGGTTTCTCAGTTAAACTGCCACAAGAAGTGCTTTAAAATTGTTATTCAAAATTACCTTTCAAAATTTCAATTGCTATTATAAATTACACAATATGATCATTTTAAAATTAATAATAAGTATTAATCACATTAGAAAAGTATGCATTTTTTGTTTCTTTAGAAGTGATTATTAGAATGGTGAAGAGGGTTGGGCATGAGTAATTAGAGAGTGGCATAGGTATTAATGTGGGAGGAGGGGGGGGCGACGACATAGAGGAGTCCAGAACTCTCCACATCTATCAAGGGAAGTAATAATAACTGTCTCTCCTACTCTTCGATGGGGCAGAGTTGGGGCATACATTTTGGGTCCTGAAAGATGAACTATTGCTGAACAGGATTAAGTCAGAGGAAACTCTGGTTAATGTTTGTAGTGGTTCTTACCTGCAAATCAATCATCAGACCTAAATACAGGGATAGAAAACTAATTGGAATTATCTACTAGGTTCCCTCTAAAATTTCTCTCAGGATAGCTGGAACTAGAGTGAATCGGTCTCATGTGGTAAAGCAAATGATTACAAGCCTTGAGGTCAAAATGACATCAATCTATTCTCAAACTTTAAATGGGTGAGAAGTCCAACTTGGCCTCCAAATGTAAACCAACTTTCAAGTTGTAGTGTAACTAGAGGAAGACTTGGAAGTCTTCCTCATGCTCCACAAATCATTCTCGAACAATCCAGTGATTCAGTGTGGCATGGCGCATTATCCTGCTGAAAGAAAGCACTGCTAGAGGGGAATACCATTGCGATGAAAGGATGTACCTGATCTGCAATGATGTTTAGGTAGATGGTAGACATCATAGTTTCCTGAACCTGAATGACTGGACCCAAGGTTTCCCAGCAGAACATTGCCCAAAGCATTACACTTTTTCCACCAGCTTCTTTTCATCCTATGATGCATCCTGATGCTAACACTTCCCCAGGTAAATGACGCACGTGTAGCCAGTCATCTACACAGTGCAACAAGAAACGAGATTCCTCGGACCAGACGACCTTCTTCAAATCATTCAAGATCCAGTTTTGATTCTCACATGCCCATTGCAGGCATGTAAGAAGTCTTCCTTATGTTCCACAAACCATTCTTAAATAATCCAGTGATTCAGTGTGGCATGGCACATTATCCTGCTGAAAGAAAATACTGCTAGAGGGGAATACCATTGCCATGAAAGGATGCCCATCTCACATGCCCATTGCAGGCATGTGAGAATCAAAAAAGCAAGTGAACAAGAGCATTCTGCAAGTGAACTTAGGTTTACCCCAATCCCAGTTACTATTAATATATCAATGTGATTGTTTCTTCAATTAGCATTTCAAGTAATTCAAATTTGGGTGTAATACTATATATATTAATGATTAGTATGCGTATAGATTTATCATGTAATGAAAAAAAATCTTCAGGAGGTCATAAAATACATAATCAGATAGTGCATCCTCAAATGTTCTGTTGTTATTCATTACTCCTAACAACATTCTTAATAAATTTAACTACGCTGTACATCCTTATGTCGCTATTCATTACTTCTAAAGAAGGCCGGAGTGAACTTCTGTGGGGTCGGATTCCAAAATTGTGTGAGCCCAAAAAAAATGCATTTATATGTTCTTCTAAATTTTATTACAATAAATCATTTATTATAAATACAAACTGTGCTACATATCTACATACAACTTATTGAAACACCAAGAATATTATAAATATTACATAATTTTTCTCGCCTTTTTCGAGCGTAAAATCTTTAATTACATCACCAAAATTGACCAATTTCACTATTTCAGTCAATTTTGACTAAAGTTTCATTTTTTATGATGAGCTTTTCGCAGGCAGCAGGGCCTTTTAAAGTGTGGGGCTAGGTTCTGGGGAAGACGCTGAATCCACCTACCGGCCCTGCTTCTAACATCATTCTTAACAATTTTATGCAATTTTCGTTCTTAACTATCAATATTTTACACTGGTTTTACATCATCATTCTCCTCCTCCTCCTCTTCCTCAAGCACCATGGGCTACGGAGATCAACTAGAACGTGAAGCTTAATTCTCCAAGCATATCTGTCCTGAGCTACATCTACTGCATTCAGCCAATGCACACCAATTCTAACAAGGTCCTGTTTGACATTGTCTGCCCACAGCATCCTAGGTCTCCTCCTCTTTCTGAGGCCTTTAGGCACACTGTTCATAACCATATTCGCCATTCTATAATTATCCATACGGGCAACATGGCCAAACCAGTGGAGTCTCTCTCTGCACAATATGCTGCTTAAAGGAGGTTGCGAACTCCTTTGCCTAACCATATCGTTAGTTACAAAGTTGAACGGCCTAATACCCAAGATACTGCGTAAGCATCTAGAATCAAAAGCATCTACTTTCCTGTTATCTTGTTTACACAGCGTCCAAGTTTTACTACCATAACTAACCCTAGAAAGAACCAAACTATTACACAGTCTAATTTTAGTCTTTAGGTGAATACGCCTATTTCTCCACACTCTCCATAGTTTCTTAAAAGTCCCAGCAGCAATCCCTATTTGTCTGTTAATCTCATGTCACACATCACCAGTATCTGTTACATAGCTCCCAAGGTAATTAAACTGTGACACCTGCTCAAGACTGAAACCATTTAGATTAACTGAATCACAGACTGCCTGACCAATTTTCATCACTTTAGTTTTCTCTCTGTTTATAACCAAACCTACTCTATTACCCAGTCTCATCAACAGCTCGAATGAAAGAGTTCATCTCATCAACATCATTTGCCAAAAGGGATAAATCATAAGCATAATCTAAATCAGAAATTTTGGTATCTCCAGACCATTTAAGGACAAAATTTTTCCCTTGCAGTGAATTTCGCATAACATAACCAAACTAAAGAGAAAAGGAGACAAAATGCACCCTTGTCGAACACCAGAAGTAATGCTAAACCAATTGCTACAAGCCTTACCAACTCTCACACACAACTCAGTGTTATTATATAGAACTTTCATTATGTTAACTAACTTGTCTGGTATACCATATGATCTCACAATCAACCACAAATTATGACGATCAACAGAGTCAAAAGCCTTTTTGAAATCAACAAAGCTAGCAACCAAAGGTTTCTGAAACTCTAAACATTTCTCAAGAATCTGCCTAAGTGAAAATATCTGATCCACACATCCCCTACCACTTCTGAATCCACATTGCTCATCACGCAATTGACTGTCAACTAGATTCTTAATTCTATTAAGCAGTTATCACAAGAATTGCGATCAACTTTTTAGAAAATAGGGATAATAATAGCTCTGGTGAAATCCTTAGGAACCATGCCTTTATCATAAAAGATATTCAAAATTTCGGTCATCCACGTTGTAACCGAAATATTCCCAGCTCTAAGCATTTCTGTAGTAATATCATCTACCCCTGGGGATTTATGAAGTTTAAGTTTAGAAATAGCCGAAATAACTTCAGATTGTGTTATAGGGCCAACATTGAAGCCATCAATTCATCTATCATCATTGCAAACAATGGGAGTAGAACTAATCACATTGTTTAGAACATCACTGAAATGCTCAGCCCACCTAGCCATGACAGAATCCTCACCTTCTATAATCTTACCTTGTTTATCCTTCAATCCCTGTATGCCTGTCCGTTTTCTACCACACAAAACATTAACTATCTGGTACAGCTCTCTGCTGTTGTGCTGTCTGCTTCCTCGGCTTTGTCAGCCAAGCCCATCAAGCCAAAGATTCTTATCAGCAGCTAACTGTTCCTTTATACATTTATTAAGCTCTCTGTAATGCTTTCTATTAGGTCTAGTAAGGTATTGATTAAGGACATTCCTGCAGTTCTTTCTTTCTGAAATAATCTTGTGCCTTATCACTCAAATAATTTTGGTTCCTCTGCTGCTTTTTTCCTTAAAGGATACTATTAGTTTCAAGAAAAGCCTGTTTAAAACGGTCCCATTCTTCCTCAACTTCAGTAGTAAACAAACTATGACTGTCATAATGGCTAAGTAACCTATCATGGTAAGCTTTAGCTATAACTGGGTCTTTCAGAGCTTCAGAATTAAAGGTAAATTTTTCAACCTTAGCACAACACTTCTTAAATTTAAGTTGCAAGACACTTTTAACAAGGTAATACCAAGATCCAATTTCAGCTACCCTATATAACCTGGTATTCCTAACAGAACTAGACCATCTGCTGTTAATTAATATATAACAATGAGCAACACACAAAAAGGCTTTGAAATGAAAATAGCCAATCATTACAAATTTCGAGGTGCTGAAAATGAAAATGACAATAAAACTTTTCAATTGGCTCTTGTTTAGAAGAGACACAGATGGTCATGTATAAATGACTCGGTCTGTATTGAGTAGTATTGAGTACATAGGTAACCATTTCGCAATGCTGTATTTTAAACTCCAGATTGCAACGTATTGGGTTGTATTGCATCAGCCTGCGATACACACAATCCCCAGAGGTATTGCATCATTGTCTGATGCAATGTACCTTCGATGATTTCTAATGAGTCGATGATTTCTAATGAGTCGGCAACATTGCTGGCAGTGACAATGACTCTAATGCCTCTAGTGGCTAATGTGAAGTAATATGTGTGGCGCAAAGCAACCAATGAAGTGCTTCCAACGAAATAAATTTCTGCTCATTGAATTCTGTGGATCAAATATGGAAAATGCAATTGCCACTGTAAGATAATCAGTGCAGTAATGATGAACTGAGATTCTTCATACACTCCTAAGCTCAATTAGCCTGGCAAATTGGTGTTTCTGTTAGTTATAGAGTATACTATAACAGAAAAATTCAAAGAATATTATAAAAATATAACTTTACGTTAGAATAAACTCGTTAAAGTTATGGAAAAAAATTTATTTTTATGTCAAAACATTTGAATATATTTAATTTATATTTCTTATCTTTCAATGAAACTTTTAACCCTTCCAGGGTCAAGGATGTCTATAGACATACAATATTTATTGTAGATGTAGAAATTTTTTGTACACTAGATTAAATTTCAATTTGTTTTTTAAATTGCTGTTTCAAAATTTTCTTACATATATCTTTTAAAAATAAATTCAATCTTAAAATATAATATTTTCTTTTTCATTTGATGCATATTTTATTAAACTATAATATAAATAATCTGATAAAGCCATCTGATTGCCATATTTTAGAAGCGCTATGCATTATTGCTGATTTGTTTACTAACGTTACTCTGTATTGAAGCAATCACCTGATCTAAGTCACAAGTTTGATTTTAACTATTATCAACATATTTTTCCTTAAATTTTCGAAAAGTTCCTAAAAATTAACAAAAAACTGCTATTTTTAAAAACGGAAGATTTTATAAGTGATTTTGAAATATGTACCTTTTTTTTAATATACAAATAAAAAATGTAATTAAAATTAATCTGTTACTACAATGTTCATACTTTTTCACTTCAGTAAAATTCAGAATTAAATTCTCTTTAATTTGGTATATAACGACTTATTTCTGTTAATAGCTATTTATTAAAGATATTCTAAATTTGACTTGTTTATTGGACTCTGCAACAAACCTGGACTTCTCTCAAAGTATGGTAAGGAGAAAAAAAAATTACAAAAAGGAAGAAATGTTTACTTTAAACAATTTCTTTTTATTCAGAAATAAATAGCCTTTCTATTAATGTGCATTATATCATTTCTGTCTATAATGTTTTTTAAATAAATTTTTATTTGTGTCGATAGATGCATTTTTTAGTACGACTCTAAAAAACTTCCAATAAAATAAAACTAGCCATGTTGTTAAATATTTTATTTTCACAAATTCCATAATTAAATGCCGATTAATTTTGAATTTAATATGCTATAATTTCTTTTATTAGTAATTTGGCAAAAAAAAAGTTCTAAAGGTAATTTTTTTTGCCTGATCTGAGTGAAAAAACAGCTGAACCTGGGAATGGTTAAGGGAACTATTTCCCTTGATGATTTGCCACTGGGTCTAATAAATTATGATCATAATGGCTTTAACAAATTATTTATATTCTAGCATAATAAATTCAAAAATAAATAATGGATTTTTATAAGATATACACCGATCAGCCAATACATTAAAACCACCTCTGCATTATGCAAAGAAGCACATGTGCAGCCAATCAGTGTCATATGCCAAGGTTGCGAATGATATATATAATACCTGGGTCAGAGTTCTCACAGGCATTATTTCATTTCATCTCAACGTGGGAAAAGCAAAGGCTTTATCTGATTTTGACAAAGGCCAGATTGTTATGGCAAGACGACTTGGTAAGAGCATCTCAAAAATAGCATGCTGGTAGGCTGCTCACGCTATGCAGTAGTCAGTACGTATCAAAGATGGTCCGAAACAGGTGACACTTCAAGCTGCCAACAACGCGTGGGCCAGCCATGCCTCATTGATGCCAAAGGTCGGTGCAGGTTATCTCGTCTTGTCCCAGCAACAGGAGAGCTACTGCGGCTGACATTACCCATAATTTCAATTGCGGTAAAGGGACCAATGTGTCCGAACACACGGTTCATCGTAAGCTCTTGGACATGGGTCTATGCATCCACAGACCCATTTGTGTGCCTATGCTCACAGCCATTCACCATCATCAAAGCTTGCAGTGGGCACGTAATCAATGACATTGGATCATAGAAGACTGGATGAGGGTCACATGGTCAGACAAATCCCATTTTCTGTTACACCATGTGGATGTACGCACTAGTGTGCAATGTTACCCAAGGAAGCCTTCTCACCTGGATGCACTGCGGGACAGATCCAGGCAGCTGTGGGAAGTGTGATATTCCGGGCAATATTTTTTTTTTGGGAACACTTGGACCAATTATCCCTGTAGAGAAAACTCTGCCAACCATCACCTACCTGAACATTGTGGCTGACCAAGTACACCCCTTTATGGTGACTGTATTCCCTGGCGGAGATGATGTCTTTCAACAAGACAATGTCCCATGTCACACTGTGAAGAAGGTTCAATAATGGTTCCTAGAACACGATGAGGAATTCCATTTATTGCCATGGCTCCCTATTTCGAGCATTTGTGGTTTGAGTTGGAAAAACGGGTACAAGTAGCATCTCCCCAACCAAGTAATTTATGGAAACTGTGGGATCTTCTGTTGCAGTCATGGTACCAAATATCAAACGACACCTATGAACATCTCATTGTATCTATGCCTCATCGGGCGAGAGCTCTTTTGGTGGTGATATACAGTATATATAAGTAAATTTTCATATGGCAATTTTTATTTTTTTTAATCTAATTTTTTTGTTGTACTAAAAAGAGATATAGACATCCTCAGCCTCTCATTTCAGATTCTGTCAACATACAACTTGGACACTGCAAGAGTTATTCAATTATCATATTTTCTGTTATCTTTTTTTCTAATCCTTAAAATTGATTTTAAATTTCCTTTTTGTATGCCAACGTAATATGTACCATTACAATTAGTGAAGCATTTGCTTTTGAGTTGTTTATATGTTGATTAAAATTAATATACAATTTCTAATGATAATAAACTTGAACTTGAATACAGCAACAATGGATGTAAACATCAATAACAAGTGTAAAATACAAAATTCCAAAATAAATTATAAGAATGAATAAAATAACCAAGAAATTACAATAAAAAGAAGCACACACCAATGACAATACTAAACCAATGTGTGACCCAAGACAAGGCTGAAAGTGAAGATGAAACACTGCAATGGCAGTAAAGTGAATATGTGACCCAAGACAAGGCAGTGAAGATGAAACACTGCAATGGGATCTGGTTTGCAATGATAACATCGCAGCACACCATGGCTTAATACCACAGAGTCAAGGCCATCCAGGATGTTCTGTAATATGCACACAGTATGGATTTCCTGCATGTGAGGCCATGACTTAATAACACAACCTCATCAGTGTCCCATTTCTCACTATCAGTATAAGAGGAATTAGAAAATTCTTAACAGAAGCACAATTAAGATTCGAGCCTGTGAACTTCCAATTATGAATCTGAGGTGATAGCAACTGAGTCAATTTCCACCCCATTCATGTTAGCAAGATGCATGATACTTGAGCACCTACCTATATTTTGTATCCTAGATAAAAAGTTTCATTTCATACAAAACATTGGCTCAGTGAAGGAGTAAGCAACCACATTTGGGTATCCTTCTTTTAGTAACTAAAAATTCATTATCATATTTTAGATTCGAACATGGAATCTCTTAGTCATACATTAGTTGCTGTAAACACTTGAGCTAAGACATCCACCTGTAAGATGTCAAATATATAACAGAATTATGAGCATAATCCCTGAAACTATAAAAAGAGAGTCAACCATGAATTATAAATAATGAAATAAACTCGATGTATTCCATATCAACTAATAAATCAGCACTTTAGCATCGATTTAAATTTTAAAGGAAAAATTGTCTTGAGCCGGGTGGGATATGAACCCACGACCTCCTGATAACTTGTCAGGTGGCCTGGACCACTGAGCTACTGGCTGCCGATCAAGATTTCCTCTAATTAGCACTAACGAACATTTCTTTTATGTCACATATATGCGCTATTCTGGGCAGTTTAGCCACAAATACCTCAAGCAGCTGCTTGCCACAGAGGTCTGACAGGAGCCTGTCAGTTTATATGTCATAGTAGGTCTGTGAGGAGGCAGGACCTCAGCAGAAAAACAACACACACATCCATGCCTTACCCGGGGCTCGAACCCAGGTCCTTTAGATCAGTAGCCAAGCGTGCTAACCACTCGGCCACAAGTAGCCTTTAATTTGCCAATAGATGGAAGCATAAGATTACAAGCATGCAGATAATAAATAATGAAATAAACTCGACGTATTCCATATCAACTAATAAATCAGCACTTTAGCGTCGATTTAAATTTTAGAGGAAAAATTGTCTAAGCCGGGTGCGATACGAACCCACGACCTCCTGATAATATGTCAGGTGTTCTGGACCACTGAGCTACTGGCTGCCGATCAAGATTTCTTCTAATTAGCGCTAATGAACATTTCTTTTATGCCACATATATGCGCTATTCTGAGCAGTTTAGCCAAAAGTGGCCTTTAATTTGCCAATAGATGAAATATTAAAACCAATATTAATTAAACCAATAGGTAGAAAATTTAAATCGACACTAAAGTGCTGATGAATTAGGCGAATAAGGTAAAACAATGCCTCAATGAAATTCACTGTCAATGGCCAAATGATGCTAATGTTTAAAAAACAAAACTAGTCTGTCTGAAAATCAACAGCATTCCATTCCTTCATGATTACTAGAATAATTGTAAACACAGCTAATTGCATAAGATTTAATAATTTACATGATAATGCTGTTGTACATCAAAAAATCAGATATTAAATAATTTCCAAGTTAAGAGGAGTGCTTAACATTATAAAGGCTTGACAGAAAAGTTACCCTATTGGCTTACTTATTCTGAACACATAATGCTATTATACACTATAGTATACTCATTTAACTCTATAACAATCCTTTTACAAGTATAGGTAAGTTACAGCAAGAATAATTCATATAAATGTATTTACCATTAATCTTGAGGCTGGTACAATTGCATTAGATGCATCATCATATATTATCCATCATAGCTGTGTTAGCAATGTATTTACACTGGATATTTATTTTATGCATTATTATAGGGATGGAAAAATCACAGTCACTCGGGTGACTGAAAATTTTATACTGGTGGTTAAAATATTCCCTACAAAAACAGTTTCCCACTCAACTTCCAATAATGGTATCTTTATGCATTAAATTTTTTGGCAAATTATTGAAGTTTCCAGAAACTTTTCCATCCCTTTATTATACAAAATGCTTACCTATGTCTAAAGTGTTACTTATATCCATTACAGCAGCTGCTTATTCAACCAGGACCCTTTAAAATTAAAGGCATTCTTAATTATGAAAAATAACATTTTGGAACATTCACATAATTTTTAAATAACTACCTACATGTGCAACAGAAATTACAATCAAAATGCTATCCTTAAAATCTTATAAATATGAATATCTGCAAATCTTTTATTACTGAATTAATAAACAATAATAAAAAAAACTGTTTGCCTTATGAACAAACATCACTTTTTATCAACCTTTTTTGCTAGTCTTCCAATTGGAGATTATAATTCCATTTTAACATCACATTAAAATTATCTTCCCACATATGCAATTAATGAATTTTTACCAACTGCTGACTGATCCTATTAGCCCTTTGAAGTGTTCAAAGCCAGTCAAACTTTTTCAAAATATCTAAGTTGTCAGATTTATTTTTCAGATTACTCTTTCACTGGATATGTAACCTGACATGTTTGTGATACAAAATATAGAAAAATACAGTACACAAAAATACAGTTGCTTTTCTGCTGAAAATTTTGAAGATTATCTTCCTCTCTTATACAGGCGGCAAAAAAAAAAGAAAGAAAAGCTATGCACCAATCAATGATGACACACAGAACCGGCCAGGCCTAGTACCTGACACAGTATACCTTTCAAAAGATATATTCTCTTATTTGAAGGGAAAGGAAGAGGAGAGCTGCCAAATGAATGAGGCTACTGATTTGCATTACTATGGCTATTTTATACTGCCGAAAAGTGATCAACCACACAGGGTCCTGATACTGACCATATGCACCAACCAGAATTGAATAATGGCTCTGAGCTTGATTTTGACTAACCATTTTCTCTCCATAGGTAGTTGGAATATCAGGACCCTGCACAGAGATTATTCTCTGGATGTATATAAATATTCTCAGCTTGCAAGAGACCAGATGGACAGTAAAGGTCAGATTCTTAAAAATAATATTAAATTCCTCTTTTCAGGGAGGGAAGATAAAAAGCATCTCCCAAGTTTAAAAAGTAATAAAAAGTTATCCAAGGCATAGGTTTGTTTCTCAGCAGCCATCCAAGTGATGCTCTTCTGGGATATCAATGCATTAGTGAAAGGTTTCTCATAGATAAATTTTGCACAAGTTTTAAAGACTTAAGTTATCTGTTTTTATGCCCCAATTGAGGATGAGGATGAGAAGGATAGGTTTCATGAACTTCAGAATACTTTGAATTATGTCAAGAAAGGAGATATTTCCCTTGTTCAAGATGACTTCAATGCCAAAGTGGTACTGACTCTGATCTTTAGCAAGGGGTGATAGGTCCCTTTGGTAATACCTGCAATGGCAATGGGCAATGTCTCCTACAGGTAACTTAATGGTCTGAGAATCATTGACACATATTACAAACACCATGAGATACGTAAGTGCACATGGGTTTCACCAGATAGGCTGCATAAGAATATGATTGATTATATATTAATTAACAGCAAATGAGCTATTCTGTTAAGAATATCAGGTCATATAAGGGAGCTGAAATTTGATCTGACCATTATCTTGTTAAAAGTATCTTGCAACTTAAACTTAAAACGTGTTGCAATAAGGGTAAGTTACCTTTAAGGCAAAGCTCTGAAAGACCCAGTAATGGCTAAAGCTTACCATGATAGTTACTTAGTCATTATGACAGTCATAGTTTGCTTACTACTGAAGTTGAGGAAGAATGGAACAGTTTTAAACAGGCTTTTCTTGAGGTCAACAGCATTTATTTAGGTAAAAGGGAGCAGAGCACGCAAAATTATTTGAGTGATTAGGCACTGGCTCTTATTTTGGAAAGAAAGAACTGCAAGAATGTACTTAACCCTTCCCTGGTCAAGAAAGTCAATAGACGTTTTTCGTATAACACATGAAACAGTTTTTTTTTTTAATTGCCGTTTCAAAATTTTCTTACATATATCTTTTAAAAATACATAATTCAAGCTTAAAATTTTTTTTTCATTTGATGCATATTTTATTAAACAATGTATATAATTCAATAAAGCCATCTGATTGCCATATTTTAGAAGTGCTATACAGTATTGCCAATTTGTTTGTTAATGTTATTCTGCATTAAAGCAATCACCTGATTTAAAAGATCACAAGTTTGATTTGAACTATTCATCATCATCAACCTCAAGCAGCCATGGGCTACAGAGTTCCAATCAGACCATGCATTTCTGTCCTAAAATGCTTGGAGAACATACATCTAGCTACATCTGGCCAGTGCACACCAATTCTATTAAGCTCCCGTTTGACATTGTCCGCCCACTGCATCCTAGGTTTCCCCCTCTTTCTGAGGCATTTTAGCACACTGTTCATAAATAACCCTATTCACTGATCTATAATTATCCATATAGGCAACTTGGCCAAACCAATGGGTTGGGTTGTGTTGTTTTACCTCTGAGCGGCCTTTTTTGCACAGCATGGGCTAAATGGCCAGGTCACATGGACCCCGAAGGCTCAGAGAAGGTTGGGGGAGAGGACCCACTGGAACAGCTGTTGGGAGACAGATGGTAGCCTCCCGTCAAGGCCATCCAGCGTGTTCTTTAACGTGCAGAGGGTATGGCTCTTCCGCACACGGGGACACGGCTTAACGTCCCATCCGACGGACGGTGGCCTTTCCAAGCCCATCGGTGTCCCCTACTGACCATGGGCAGGGCGGGGAATTTTGCGGAGATAAATCTCAACGCTGACCCAGCTGGGACTCGAACCTGGGAACTACAGATTACGAGCCTGGCGCGCTACCGACTGAGCCACCCCCGCCCCGCCAAACCAATGGAGTTTTCTCTTGCTCAATATGCTGCTCAAAGGAAGTTGCCAACTCATTTGCTTAACTTCATCATTACTTACATAGCAGAACCTTTGGGTTGGGTTATTTTACCTCTGAATGGCACTTTTTTGCACATCATGGGCTAAATGGCCAGGTCACAAGGACCCTGAAGGTTTAGAGAAGGTTGGTGGAGGGGACCAACTGGAACAGCTGTTGGGAGACAGATGGTAGCCTCCCGTCAAGGCCATCCAGCATGTTCTTAACCTGCACAGAGCATGGCTCTCCTGCACACAGAGCCACGGCTTAACAACCCATCCGACAGACGGCAGCCTTTCTTAGTCCATCGATGTCCTCTACTGACCGTGGGCAGGGCGGGGAATTATGCAGAGATAAGTCTCAATGCTGACCCAGCTGGGACTCGACCCTGAGAACTGCAGATTATGAGCCTGGTGTGCTACCAACTGAGCCACCACCACCTCTACATAGAAAAACCACCTAATGTCCAATATATTGCAGAAGCATCCAGTTTCCTGTTATCTTGCTTACAAAGAATCCCAGTTTCATTACCATAACTAACCAAGAAAGAACCAAACTACTATATAATCTAATTTTGTCATTAGGTGTCTTACCAACTCTCACACAACTCAGTGTTATTTTAGAGAGCTTTCATTATGTTAATAAACTTGTCTGGTATGCCATATGATCTCACAATTGACCACAACTTATGGCAATCAATAGAGACAAAGCCTTTTTGAAATAAACAAAGATAGTAACCAAAGGTTTCTGAAACTCTAAACATTTCTCAAGATTCTGCCTAAGTGAAAAAATCTGATCTAGACATCCTGTACAACTTCTGAATCCACACTGCTCATCATGCAACTGCCCATCGACCAGAGTCTTAATTCTATTAAGCTCAATCATGCAAAGAAGTTTACCTGGAACATAAAAGCAGGCTGATACCCCTATAGTTATCACAAGAACTGCGATCACCTTTTTTGAAAATGGGGAAAATAATAGTTTTGGTAAATTTCTTTGGAACCATGCCTTTATCATAAAAGATATTCAGAATTTCAGTCATCCAAGTGGTAACTGAAACATTCCCAGCTCTAAGCATTTCTGTAGAAATTTCACATACCCCTGGTGATTTATTAAGTTTAAGTTTAGAAATAGCCAAAATAACTTCAGATTGTGTTATAGGGCCAACATTAAAACAGTAATGCATCTATCATCATTACAAACAATGAGAGTAGAACTAACCACATTGTTTAGAAAATCACTGAAATGCTCAGCCCATCTAGCCACGAGAGAATCCTCACCTTCTATAACCTTACCTTGTTTATCCTTCAATCCCTGTATACTTGTACGTTTTCTACCACACAAAACATTAACAATCTGGTACAGCTCTCTGCTGTTGTGCTGTCTAACTGCTTCCTCAGCTTTGTCAGCCAAACCATCAAGCCAAAGATTCTTATCAGCAGCCAACTGATCTTTTACACGTTTATTAAGTTCTCTGTAATGCTTTCTATTAGGACTAGTAGGGTAATGATTAAATGACATTCCTGCAGTTCTTTCTTTCCGAAATAAGTTAAAGTGCCTTATCACTCAGATAATTCTGCCTCTTCTGCTCCTTTTTTCCTAAAAGAGTACTGTTAGTGTCCAAAAAAAACCTGTTTACAATGATTCCATTCTTACTCAACTTCAGTAGTAAGCATACCATGACTCTCATATAACTAAGTAACCTATCATGATAAGCTTTGGCTATAACTGGGTCTTTCAGAGCTTCAGTATTAAAAGTAAATTTTTTAACCCTAGCACAACACTTTTTAAGTTTAAGTTGCAAGACACTTTTAACAAGGTAATGGTCAGATCCAATTTCAGCTCCCCTATATGACCTGGTATTCCTAACAGAACTAGTCCATTTGCTGTTAATTAATATATGATCAATCATATTCTTATGCAGCCCATCGGGTGAAACCCATGTGTACTTATGTATGTCATGGTGTTTGTAATAAGTGTTAGTTATTCTGAATCCATTGAGTTTACTTACCAGTAGGAGACGTTGCCCATTGCCACTGCAGCTACCAATACCAAAAGGGCCTATTACTCCTCCCCAAAGGTCAGAGTCAGTACCATCTTTGGCATTGAAGTCACCAAGAACAAGGGTAATATCTCCTTTCTTGACAGAATTCAAAATATCCTGAAGTTGTCCATAAAACATATCCTTCTCATCCTCATGGGCATCCTCAGTGGGGGCATAACAGCAGATAACATTCAGGTCTTTAACGCTTGTCTGAAATTTTGCTGTAAGAAACCTTTCATTAATGCACTCATATCCTAGAAGAGCATCACTAGCATGTCTGCTTAGAAGCAAACCCATGCCTTGGTGATGCTTATTGTTGTCCCTCCCTGAAAAGAGAAATTTAAGATTATTTTTAAGAATCTGGCCTTTATCTGTCCATCTGGTCTCTTGCAAGCCGAGAATAAAACTATAATGGTGGAATTCTTGTGTGAGGACATCAAGAGAAAAAGCTCTGTGCAGAGTCCTCACATTCCAACTACCTATGGAGAGAAAATGGTTAGTGGGATGTTTAAAGAAACTATGTTTATTGAGAGAGGGAATGCCGACAATATCAAACAGCCCCCTAATCACAGACATGGGGCAAAGATGCGTTCCCCCACCACTAAAGGCTGAAGCCATCTACACTGGAAGACTTCTTCCAATGTAGAATTTGATGATGCCAATAGAAGCAAAGAATTCTGGTGCCTGAGATGATCTCTGCTCAAGATTATCCACCAGCTGATAAACATATCCTGTGAATCTATTCACTTGGGGCTGTCAACCCACAAACAGAAAACACAGCAGAAGATTTTCCCTCCACAGAAGCCCACCAGTGCAGCAAAATCAGGATCCATAATCAAGCTCGGAGCCATATATCTCTGCAGTCCAGTGGGTTTATATGGTCAGCACCAGGACCCTGTGTGGTTGACCACTCCTCAGTAGGGTAGAAAAAAAAAAGAAAAGTAGCCATAGTTGTCCAGATTAGTAGGCCACACTAATCTGGCAGCCCTCCCCTTCCATTCATTTCCACAAGAGAGTATATCCTTTGAAAGGTACTAACGGTCTGCACCACAAGAAGGCGGGATCAGACATTAGGTGCTAGGCCTGGCTGGTTCTATGCATCATCACAGGGGATTGGTGCATAGCTCTCCTTCCAGTGACTACCTAGCTACCATACAATGAGCTCAATGGTCAGGTCGCAAGGACCTCAAAAGCTCAGAGAAGGTAGTTGACCAGTGGGTCCCCTTCCCCTATTTGGAGACAGATGGTAGCCTTCCCTCAAGGCCATCCAGTGTATAGGTTATGGCTCTCCTGCACAAGTGGCAACAGCTTAACATCCATCCAACGGATGGTGGTGGTGGCCTTTCCAAGCTCATCAGTGTCCCCTACTGATCATGGGTAAGATAGGGAGTTTTGAAAAGATAAATCTCAATGTAAGACTACCAGCCGGTAGCCAGTGTATAGGTTATGGCCACTGAGCTACCAGCTGGTAGCTCAGTGGTCCAGAACACCTAACATGCTATCAGGAGGTCGTGGGTTCATATCCCACCCGAGATCAAGGCAATTTTTCCTCTAAAATTAGAATCAACGTCAAAGTGCTGATTTACTAGTGTATATATTATCTTACAAATTTTATACACACATAAAAATTCTCATGCAGCCATGGGCTATGGAGATCCAACAGAGTTTTCACGATGTCATGAAAAAAGGAGATCCAGGATGATCATCTTCCCACATAAAACATTAACGATCTGGTACAACTCCTTGCTGTTGAGCTGTCTAACTGCCTCCTCTGCTTGAGGATGATCATCTTCCCACATAAAATATTTACAATCTGGTACAACTACTTGCTGTTGAGCTGTCTAACTGCCTCCTCTGCTTTGTCAGCTATCAAGCCAGATTCTTATCAGCTGTTAGCTGATCCTTTACATGTGTATTAAGCTCGTTGTAATGCTTTCTGTTAGAATGAGTAGGGTGTTGATTCATATTAATCCTGCATTTCCTTCTTTCAGAAATAAGTTCCATAGTCTTATCACTCAAATAATTTTGTTTCCTCTGTTCCCTTTTACCCAAAAGAGTAGTACTGGTTTCAAGAAAAGTCAGTTTAAACTGATCTCATTCTTTTTCAACCTCAACAGTAAGCAAACCACGATTGTCATAATGACTAAGTAGCCTATTCATGGTATGCATTGGTTATATATGGATTTTTCAGATATTCAATGTTAAAGCTAATTTTCTTAACCTTAGCACAACATTTTAGCTTCAGCTGCAAGACACTTTTGATCAGGTAATGGTCGAACCCAATTTTGGCTACCCTGTATGATTTGGTATTCTTAACTGAACAAACCCATTTACTATTAATTAATATATAATTTATCATATTCCTGTGCAATGCAACAGGTGAAATTGATGTGTATTTATAAATGTCCCAGTGTTTGTAGTATGTGTTAGTTATTCACAAACCATTAAATTTACTTGACCACAGAAGATATTCTCCATTGCCATTGGAACTACCAATGGGAAAGAGACCTAAAACTCCTGCCCAAAGATTTGTGGTCAGTACCAACTTTAGCACTGAAGTCACCTAGCACAAGAGAAATGTCTCCTTTCTTCACAGAATTCAAAATATCCTAAAGCTGGCTGTAAGACATATCCTTCTCATTCTCATAAGAGTTCTCTGTGGGGGATTAACAAGAGATGACATTCAAGTCTTTAATTTTTGTTTTAAATTTTGCTCTAAGAAATCTTTCAGTAATGCAGTCATATCCTAAAAGAATATCACTGACATGTCTGCTGAGAAGCAAACCTACACCTTGGAGATGCTTTCCCTTCCTTTCTCCCTGAAAAAAGAAATTTTAAGTGAATTTTAAGTATCTCACATTTACCTGTCAATCTGGTGTCTTTCAAGCCTAAAATATCTAGGTTACAATGCTGGAATTACTGCGTGAGGACATCAAGAGAATAATGTCTATATCAACATCCTCACATTCCACGTACCTGCAATGAGAAAATGATTGATATGATTTTTAAAGAAACTAGGTTTATTGAGAGACGTAGGGCCAACAATATCAAATAGCCCCCCTGATCACAGGCATGGGGCAGATTACTCCTCTTCCACCAAAGGCTGAAGTCGTTGATGCTTGTAGTAACTTAAGGCACCATCTTTTCAAGTGGACCTTTTCAAGAGCCACTTGAAAAGTCTCAAAACTTACCAATTTTAAAAATGATATATCATTCATGTAAGTGTTATGTGATTCATGGAATTACCATTCTAACAAGGTACATATTTAAGTAAGGTGAAATCTGTAGTTTAGTCTTAGAATCACATAAGATATATTGCAAGGAAAAAATAAGACAGCATTTTAAAATTTATAAAGATTTAGATAATTTACCTTCAAGAATGTCTTATGTATTCTGGATCCTATTTCATTTGTTTAAAAACTGGTTTTACTTTACTATTGGTATTTACTTTATTTAATATTTTAATTTATATGAAGTTTAACATTTTGATATAAATTCTATTGCTGTTTTTACACACATATATCCTGTGATGTAAAAAGGTTAAATTTAAGAATTTTTCCGAATACAAATTTGATAAATTTTACAAAATTTAATATCGAAAAGTGTAAAATTTGTTATAGTGGTCTCCAAACCTTTTTTTTTTTCTTTCAGTAGCCACTTTGGTAATTGCTCGAAGTCTCTTGGATCCAAATATCCCTTATAGAATTTTTTCATTTAAAGACTTAATACAGATTTATCAAGGGGATAAAAGAATTTCCTGAAAAGCGTTACATGAAGTATTAAAGGGTCTCCCCTAATCCACCACTGCTCCTCAGCTACCTGGAATGCTTTTGGACTTGGGCCAGCTTACAGCCCTTTTACAACATTAGGAGAACAACCAGCCTATCAGTAAATGACTCAAGCACCACCTAATGTTGCCCAATGTCACAGTGGCCTTGGCATAATTAAGGTTTTGGGAATACAATATCATTTCTGATATTCCCTCAGCATGCAATTCTAATTTTTCCAGTATTCTCAGTTTTTCTTTTGTGTTGTCATTCCAATTGTTTTATAACAAAAAAAGGTTGACCAAACCAGAACTGGTGTGGATGGCATACATGTATTTTAGACTTGGCTATAGGATATCTCAAGTTGACCTTCGCTTATTTCCATGAATGCTTGGTTTTCTAAACTGGTCAATTCGTAAAACTAATTTAAAATTGTGAAATCTCTGACAAAATGATAAATCATCAACTAAGTAAATATAAATGAAGACTATTTCATCCTTTAGCTTCTTTTTCTTTCTTTCTGCAAAAATATATATTGTTCCATAGTTTTTGACCCTTAGCATTTGCTTAGTTTGTCTAAAGCAAATATGGTTTCCCTGGAGTGAGAAATATGGAGTGACTTTGTCAGCAGTTACTTAACTGCTCAGCTGTAAGAGAGGCAGATAAGATTGTAGTAAGCTAAAGTGCTGTTCTGTACTTATGCCATGACAGAACAAATTTAGTGCCAACATAGATTATTTTGTCAACTACATTTAATTTTACAAAAACCTCAATTTTCAGACCTAACCTGGATTTTACCAACTCACCTTGAATTTTTCCAACTTACCTAGATTTACACATCAAGGCCATCCAGTGTTTTTAATATACATAGGTTATGCCTCTCCTATACAAGGGTATGGCTTAAAGTCCCAACAAACAGCAGCCTTTCCAATCCTCTTAATGTCCCCTACTGATTGAGGGCAGGGTAGGGAGTTTTGAAGAGATAAATCTGAATACTGACCCAGATGGAACTCAAACCTGGGAAATGCAGATAATGAACCTGATTCAATACCAACTAAGCATCCTCCCCCACCCACCCCATAACTACACCGCTAGCTAGAAATTACAAATGTTTACAGTAAAACAATCTACCTACATATCCAGCTGCTACCAATTGATTTTTATTTTTTGGGGCATTTATTATGCAGGCAAGTAATTTCATGTGTGGTTAACCTTCAATTTTATTGGGTTTCTTTTTTCTTTTTCATTTGTTAAGTGATGTGTTCCATTCAAAATAATTGTCTCTGTTGTAACCATTAATTTTGATGGGCTTTTTTTTTTAATGTGAAATAAGAAAGCGTTGTTTAGGGACATGCACTTGTAAAAATAATTCTCCAATATTTTTTTTTACTTAAATTCAGAACAAAAATGTGTTGTGCAATGTGCACGGTTCAAAAAGTTGTCCTGGGTGTTATTATTTATTATTAATGATTTTTCTTTCATTTGCAAAAAAAAATATTACGTTTAGAAAAAAAGTTTGTTTTATTTTCTGGCGTATTTTCATTTACTCGTGGTAATGAATGATGGTGGCTCGTTATCACTAGCTCGTAATAAGAGTTTTAGGCCATTACTGTGTAACCCAGTTGCAAATTCTTTGTAATGTAATCTATATTTAAATTATTTTCATGAATCTCATTCGCATACTTGTTGACAGCAAAGGAACTCATTAACATAAGCTATTTCAAATTTCTGGAATATTTACATAGTAAAAAAAAAAAGCTAAGAATTAAAAGTGGTTAAAAGGTACTTACACACAAACGCTGATCAAAAACAGTATGAATCAATTTGTTCCTGATTTACCAAATATGGCATTTTCAGTTTTGAAAATTACTTACATTACAAAAATTCTAAAATACACCCTGTAGAAAAACATTACTAACAAGCAGTTACATACGCTAACATTTAGCTATGTAACACCAAATATCAATAATTATTCAACAAACTATCCAGAATATTACAAATTCCACAATATATATATTTCAGTTCTTGTCTTGTGAATAAGTTTGGATATTGTCTAGCCGATCAAAACCCTTTAATTTGCTTTCATAAAAGCTCACTAGGTTTCGCGGTTACAACACCAGCTGAGCTTAAATTAAAGTACCGTATATTTCCGCAGATAAGACGATAGTTGAATCATAAAAAAAGGCCCCCAAAATCCGGGTCGTCTTATAGGACAGATACAAAAAAAATTTGATTGAAATTTATATAAATGAAACTTATCGAAAAATCTATCATATTATTTGAATACGCTATATGATAATACATTGTAATAGTAAATAATACATTACATTGTGATAGTAAAACAATACTAAAACAAAATAAATATTAAACGTTATGTTTATTGAGCTACTGAGGAAAAAACGGACAAACCGTAATTATTTACTAGTAAATAGTAGGGTATATCCACAAAATAGAATAGCCCATACGATGCTTTTGTGAATAGTCAAGGTCATTACCCGAATCCCCGAATCAGTGCGAATAGGACATAATTCCGTATACGCCATGCAGTATTATTATCCAGATGATGATCGCCGATCTAAACTAAATTCATAGGCCGTTGATAGTGTGGGGTCGCCTTATAGGACAGATATATGCTAAAACTTTGACGAAAATTTATACCTCGTCTTATCTGCTGAAATATACGGTACTTATTTTACAAAAATGATACCCTCCTGATTCTGTATCTACAAAACATATAGATTCAAACAACGCTATGATTGCATTGAGAAGACAACTAAAAATAATATTAGATCATCCGCGGGGTAAGCACACTTGGCTACTGACGAAGTGACCTGGGTTCGACCCCTTAGATAAGGCACGGATGTTGTGACATTTTTCTGCTGTGTTCTCGCCTTCGCCACAGATATTTTTTACAGGCGTACAGAGTGGATAGGGTGTTTGTCTCTGATCTAACGGGCCTTAGTTTGAGCCCCTTGATAAGGCATAGATAGTTTAGTGGTTAGAGCGATTTGGCATGTACAGTAAACCCTTGCCGAACGCGAGGGTTACGTCATTAATACATTGCGAGCACGGCAAAATCGAATTCCGCAAAGTTAACTTTCTATGGAAAAAATGTGTTAGGTATAGTTCAAATTAAGAAAGTATGTATAATTTAAACAAACCTAAATATTGTTGTAATTAAAAGGGAAAAATGAAACAAATGTTAATTGAAAGGATTTTTATCACTGCTTAATAAGTAGGTACATGATACAATTATTTTTTTTAAGAAGCTGGTGATTTTTGCTTGGGACAATGACTGACGCAACTCTTTAAAAGTTTCGCGGTAAGGAGCGCAGAGTTTTTCAATGCCTCTCATAAAGTGTCCTCTTCTTTCTTCATTTGGGTCAATCTCCATTGCAAAATCAGACAGTTCCTGTGCCTTTTAACAATTCGTTTAACTTTTTGTAAGTTAAAGGCGCTTTTATCTTCTTCTTCACTGTCGCTGCTTTCACTGTCGGCTGCTGTTACAAGATAATCCAATTCTTCATATCTCGATCGTCATTCTCGATTCTCTTTGACTTCCCCTTCTTCCATATCTAAAAATCCTTCGTCGTCAATTGCTTTTGCAATTTGTACGATTTCTTTGGCTTCATTTTCAATCGATGGAAATCCTTTAAAATTGTTGACAACTTCTGGCCAGAGATGATGCCAACAAACATTCAATGCTGATGAATTCACTTGTTCCCATGCGAATTTAATCATTTCTATGCAGTGGCTTATGTTGAATTGTTTCCAAATGCCAGTAGCGTGTCGTGCTTTCCTTCGTCCAGTGCTTTATTTGCAGAGCTGTAAACATGCCTGACATAACAGGCTTTGAATGTTTTTATGATCCCTTGATCCATTGGTTGGATTAAGGAAGAGGTGTTAGGTGGGAGGAATAAAACCTCTACATTTGGATGCAATGTTGTGAGGGCTACAGCATCGTGTCCTGGAGCATTATCGAGAACTAGGTGAACTTAAAGCTCAGGTTTTGCTGTTCTAAGTAATGTTTGACTTCTTTAACGAATGAATTTTCAAACCAGTCATTAAAGAGGCCTTTTGTTACCCAAGATTTTCTATTCAACTTCCACACAACGGGCAATTGCTCAAAATGTTTTCCCTGCAATGCACGAGGAGTTTTAGATCGATAAATGAGCTGAGGCTTGCACTTCAAGTCGCCTGATGCATTTCCACAAAAAAGCAAAGCGAGTCTAACTTCAAAGCTTTAAAACCAGGGGCAACCTTTTGTGCCTTTGTGATGTAGGTTCGTTGTCCCATTCGCTTATAAAATAGGCCCGTCTCATCCGCATTAAAAACTTGTTGCGGAACATAACCTCTCTATTCAATGAATTTCAAAAATTGGGGTTTGAATTTCTCTGCTGCGTCTTTATCTGCAGAGCCAGGTTCTCCCTGAAGCTTTACAATGTGCAAATTAAAACGACGCTTAAAGTTCTCAAGCCAACCTTTGCTTGCTTGAAAGTCAATTTTCTCTGACGATTAGCCATCTTTATTTAAAACGAAAGAAAACAAATCTATGCTTTGTTTCGAATAGCAATACCATCCACAACTGAGCCTTTTACGTTTACTTGATTGTCAATCCAAGCTATTAATATTTTTTCCATCTTTTCCAATTGCGGAATTCTTCTTGAAACTTGAGCAACCTTTGCCGAAGTATCGCCTGAAGCTTTGACACAAGACCGAATCTTTTCTTCATTCTCCCGTATTGTTTTTATGCTTGATTCGTTTATAGCTAGTTCTCTTGCAAGCGATGAAACACGTGTAACATTTTTCAACTTATCTAAAATTTCAATTTTCTGAGATAATGTCAAAACTTTGCATCTTTTTGCTGCTTTATCTTCTTAATTCTTCCTCTTAGATGTTATATTGAATATTTGAAATTAAAAGAAATACAAATGCAAAAGGAGAAGACGATAAACACTGATAAATACGTGATTACAGCTCTGCTAACGTGAGTGAAATTACCGCAACTTCGCCTGGGTCACTCAGCTAGCGGGCAGGGTTTTTTTTTATAAAGAATATCATTTTTATTCATAAGAATAAAGAATACGAATACATTTACCAGATGCGTGCGTGGGTGGTCTCTTGTAAAGAGTACGTTGCTATGGCAACGCGGCCGACGCTTTGAAGCGTACCGCGTATTAATGAAATTCTAGCGTTGGACAAATTAAATGGAAACAATTAAGATAACGCGTATGTGCAAAATCACGTTCTGCAATCCGCGCTCGGCAAGGGTTTACTGTATCTGGAGTGTCGTGGGTGCGCATCACGCACTGTGGCAATGATTTGTTTCACATAAGAATTTATTGGATCCTATATATAGAGGTAATCTTTGTATTTACTACGAATTGACTTTTTTTTTCATTAATAATGGTTAAGTGAGTGACTCATACAGTCATCATCATCATCATCATCCTCAAGCAGCCATGGGCTACGGAGGTCCAACCAGACCACGCAGTTTAATTCTCCAAGCATATCTGTCCTGAGCTATATCTGCTGCATCCGGCTACTGCACACCAATTCTAACAAGGTCCTGTTTGACATTGTATGCCCACCGCATCCTAGGTCTCCCCCTCCTTCTGAGGCCTCTAGGCACATTGTTCATAACTCTATTCGCCAATCTATAATTATCCATACGGGCAACATGGCCAAACCAGCGGAGTCTCTCTCTGCACAATATGCTGCTTAAAGGAGGTTGCAGACTCCTTTGCCTAACCTCATCATTAGTTACAAAGTTGAACCACCTAATACCCAAGATACTGCATAAGCATCTAGTTACCTGTTATCTTGTTTACAAAGTGTCCAAGTTTCATTACCATAACTAACCCTAGAAAGAACCAAACTATTATACAGTCTAATTTTAGTCTTTAGGTGTATACGCCTATTTCTCCACACTCTCCATACATTCTTAAAAGTCCCGGCAGCAATCCCTATTCGTCTGTTAATCTCATGCCGCACATCACCATTATCTGTTACATAGCTCCCAAGATAATTAAACTGTGACACCTGCTCAAGACTGCAACCACTCAGATGAACTGAATCACAACCTGCCTGACCAATTTTCATCACTTTAGTTTTCTCTCTGTTTATAACCAAACCTACTCTACTACCAGTCTCATCAACAGCTCGAATGAAAGAGTTCATCTCATCAACATCATTTGCCAAAAGGGCTAAATCATCAGCATAATCTAAATCAGAAATTTTCGTATCTCCAGCCCATTTAAGGCCAAAATCTTTCCCTCGAAGTGAATTTCGCATAACATAATCAACAACCAAACTAAAGAGAAAAGGAGACAAAATGCACCCTTGTCGAACACCAGAAGTAATGCTAAACCAATTGCTACAAGACTTACCAACCCTCACACATGACTCAGTGTTATTATAGAGAGCTTTCATTATGTTAACTAACTTGTCTGGTATACCATATAATCTCACAATCGACCACAAATTATGACGATCAACAGAGTCGAAAGCCTTTTTGAATTCAACAAAGCAAGCAACCAAAGGTTTCTGAAACTCTAAACATTTCTCAAGAATCTGCCTAAGTGAAAATATCTGATCTACACATCCCCTACCACTTCTGAATCCACATTGCTCATCACGCAATTGCCTGTCAACCAGATTCTTAATTCTATTAAGCACAATCATGGAAAGAACTTTACCTGGAACAGAGAGTAAGCTGATACCCCTATAGTTATCACAAGAACTGCGATCACCATTTTTGAAAATAGGGATAATAATAGCTCTGGTAAAATCTTTAGGAACCATGCCTTTATCATAAAAGTTATTCAAAATTTCAGTCATCCAAGTGGTAACTGAAACATTCCCAGCTCTAAGCATTTCTGTAGTAATTTCATCCACCCCTGGGGATTTATGAAGTTTAAGTTTAGGAATAGCCAAAATAACTTCAGATTGTGTTATAGGGCCAAAATCAAAGCCAGTAATGCATCTATTATCATTAAAAACAAATCGGAGTAGAACTAACTGCATTGTATAGAATATCACTGAAATGCTCAGCCCACCTAGCCATGACAGAATCCTCACCTTCTATAACCTTACCTAGTTTATCCTTCAATCCCTGTATACCTGTTCGTTTTCTAGCACACAGAACATTAACTATCTGGTACAGCTCTCTGCTGTCTAACTGCTTCCTCAGCTTTGTCAGCCAGGCCATCAAGCCAAAGATTCTTATCAGTAGCTAACTGATCCTTTACACGTTTATTAAGTTCCTTGTAATGCTTTCTATTAGGACTAGTAGGGTACTGATTAAGGACATTCCTGCAGTTCCTTCTTTCTGAAATTAGCTCAAGAGACTTATCACTTAAATAATTCTCTCTCCTCTGCTCCTTTTTTCCTAAAAGAGTACTGTTAGTTTCCAAAAAAGCCTGTTTAAAATGGCCCCATTCTTCCTCAACTTCAGTATTAAGCAAACCATGACTGTCATAATGACTAAGTAACCTATCATGGTAAGCTTTAGCTATAACTGGGTCTTTCAGAGCTTCAGTATTAAAGGTAAATTTTTTAACTCTAGCACAACACTTTTTAAGTTTAAGTTGCAAGACACTTTTAACAAGATAATGGTCAGATCCAATTTCAGCTCCCCTATATGCCCTGGTATTTCTAACAGAACTAGCCCATTTGCTGTTAATTAATATATAATCAATCATATTCCTATGCAGTCCATCAGGTGAAACCCATGTGTATTTATGTATGTCGCAGTTTTTGTAATATGTGTTAGTTATTCTGAAACCATTGAGTTTACTTACCTGTAGACGTTGCCCATTGCCATTGTAGCTACCAATACCAAAAGGGCCTATCACCCTCCCCAAAGATCAGAGTCAGTACCAACTTTGGCATTGAAGTCACCAAGAACAAGGGTAATATCTCCTTTCTTGACAGAATTCAAAATATCCTGAAGTTGCCCGTAAAACCTATCCTTCTCATCCTCATCAGCATCCTCAGTGGGGGCATAACAGCAGATAACATTCAAGTTTTTAATGCTTGTCTGAAATTTTGCTGTAAGAAACCTTTCATTAAAGCACTCATATCCTGGCTTGTAAATGGTAGCTAGGCGTAAACTGGAAGGAGAGCTGTGTACCAATCCCCAGTGATGATGCACAGAACCGGCCTGGTCTAGCACCTAATGTCCGACCCCGCCTTCTCGTGGTGCAGGCCGTTAGTACCTTTCAAAAGAGATATTCTCTTTTGGAAGGGAACGGAAGGGGAGGGCTGCCAGTTCAGTATGGCCTACTGATCTGGTCATTTACGGCCACTTTTTTCTTTTTTTTCAACCCTGCTGAGGAGTGGTCAACTTCACAGGGTCCTGACCATTTATACCTACTAGACTGGACTTGTTTATGGATTTGAGCTTGATTATGGATCCTGGACTTGCTGCACTGGTGGGCCTCTGTTGAGGGAGAGTCTGCCGCTGTGTTTTCTGTTTGCTTCTGGATTGCCAGCTCTAAGTGAACAGAGGCATGGGATACCTTATATCAGCTGGTGGATAATTCTAAACAGAGGCCATCGCAGGTACCTGAACCTTACTTAGCTAGTTGGACATCGTCAAGCCTAAACTGGAGTAATGTGTCTCAGACAGGCCATATGGTTCTTGAAAAAGTCCACTTGAAAAGGTGGTGCCTGAAGTTCCTACCAGCATCGGTGACTTCAGCCTTTAGCGGAGGAGGAACGGGTCTTTGCCCCATGCCTGAGATCAGGGGGCTGTTTGATATTGTTGGCCCTACCAATCTCAATAAACCTAATTTCTTTAAAAATCCTACTAATCATTTTCTCTCTGCAGGAACGTGAGGACATTACATAGAGATTATTTTCTTGATGTCCTCATGCAGGAATTCCAGCGCTATAACCTAGATATTCTAGGCTTGCAAGAGACCAGATGGACAGGTAAAGGTGAGATACTTAAAAATAACTTTAAATTTCTCTTTACAGGGAGGGAGGATGAAAAGCATCACCAAGGCGTGGGTCTGCTGCTCAGCAGACATGCTAGTGATGCTCTTCTAGGATATGAGTGCATTAATGAAAGGTTTCTTACAGCAAAATTTCAGACAAGCATTAAAGACTTGAATGTTATCTGCTTATGCCCCCACTGAGGATTCTGATGATGATGAGAAGGATAGGTTTTACAGACAACTTCAGGATATTTTGAATTCTGTCAAGAAAGGAGATATTACCCTTGTTCTTGGTGACTTCAATGCTAAAGTGGGACCGACTCTGACCTTTGGGGAGGAGTAATAGGCCCTTTTGGTATTGGTAGCTGCAATGGCAATGGGCAACGTCTCCTACAGGTAAGTAAACTAAATGGTTTTAGAATAACTAACACATATTACAAACACCGCGACATACATAAACACACATGGGTTTCACCTGATGGGCTGCATAAGAATATGATTGATTATATATTAATTAAGAGCAAATGGGCTAGTTCTGTTAGAAATACCAGGGCACATAGGGGAGCTGAAATTGGATCTGACCATTACCTTGTTAAAAGTGTCTTGCAACTTAAACTTAAAAAGTGTTGTGCTAGGGTTAAAAAATTTGCTTTTAATACTGAAGCTCTGAAAGACCCAGTTATAGCCAAAGCTTACCTTGATAGGTTACTTAAATCATTATAACAGTCATGGTATGCTTACTACTGAAGTTGAGGAAGAATGGGATCATTTTAAACAGGCTTTTTTGGAAACTAACAGTACTCTTTTAGGAAAAAAAGAGCAGAAGAGGCAGAATTATCTGAGTGATAAGGCACTTGAGCTTATTTCGGAAAGAAAGAACTGCAGGAATGTCCTTAATACCCTACTAGTCCTAATAGAAATCATTACAAAGAACTTAATAAACGTGTAAAGGGTCAGTTAGCTACTGATAAGAATCTTTGGCTTGATGGCCTTGCTGACAAAGCTGAGGAAGCAGTTAGACAGCACAACAGCAGAGAGCTGTACCAGATAGTTAATGTTTTGTGTGGTAGAAAACGAACAGGTATACAGGGATTGAAGGATAAACAAGGCAAGGTTATAGAAGGTGAGGATTCTGTCATGGCTAGGTGGGCTGAGCATTTCAGTGATGTTCTAAACAATATGGTTAGTTCTACTCCCATTGTTTGCAATGATGATAGATGCATTGTTGGCTTTAATGTTGACCCTATAACACAATCTGAAGTTAGTTTGGCTATTTCTAAACTAAACTTCACAAAGCCCCAGGGGTGGATGAAATTACTACGGAAATGCTTAGAGCTGGGAATGTTTCAGTTACCATTTTAATGACTGAAATTTTGAATAACTTTTATGATAAAGGCATGGTTCCTAAAGATTTTATCAGAGCTATTATTATCCCTATTTTCAAAAAAGGTGATCGCAGTTCTTGTGATAACTATAGGGGTATCAGCCTACTCTCCGTTCCAGGTAAAGTTCTTTCCATGATTGTGCTTAATAGAATTAAGAATCTGGTTGACAAGCAATTGCGTGATGAGCAATGTGGATTCAGAAGTGGTAGGGGATGTGTAGATCAGATATTTTCACTTAGGCAGATTCTTGAGAAATGTTTAGAGTTTCACAAACCTTTGGTTGCTAGCTTTGTTGATTTCGAAAAGGCTTTCGACTCTGTTGATCGTCAAAATTTGTGGTCGATTGTGAGATTATATGGTATACCAGACAAGTTAGTTAACATAATGAAAGCTCTCTATAATAACACAGAGTCATATGTGAGGGTTGGTAAGTCTTGTAGCAATTGGTTTAGCATTACTTCTGGTGTTCGACAAGGGTGCATTTTGTCTCCTTTTCTCTTTAGTTAGGTTATTGATTATGTTATGCGAAATTCACTTCAAGGGAAAGCTTTTGGCCTTAAATGGGCTGGAGATACGAAAATTTATGATTTAGATTATGCTGATGATTTAGCCCTTTTGGCAAATGATGTTGATGAGATGAACTCTTTCATTCGAACTGTTGATGAGACTGGTAGTACAGTAGGTTTGGTTATAAACAGAGAGAAAACTAAAGTGATGAAAATTGGTCAGGCAGGTTGTGATTCAGTTAATCTGAATGGTTGCAGTCTTAAGCAGGTGTCACAGTTTAATTACCTTGGGAGCTGCGTAACTGATACTGGTGATGTGCGGCATGAGATTAACAGACGAATAGGTATTGCTGCCGGGACTTTTAAGAATCTATGGAGATTGTGGAGAAATAGGCGTATACACCTAAAGACTAAAATTAGACTGTATAATAGTTTGATTCTTTCTAGGGTTAGTTATGGTAGTGAAACTTGGACGCTGTGTAAGCAAGATAACAGGAAACTAGATGCTTTTGATTCTAGATGCTTACGCAGTATCTTGGGTATTAGGTGGTTTAACTTTGTAACTAATGATGAGGTTAGGCAAAGGAGTCTGCAACCTCCTTTAAGCAGCATATTGTGCAGAGAGAGACTCCGCTGGTTTGGCCATGTTGCCCGTATGGATAATTATAGATTGGAGAATAGGGTTATGAACAGTGTGCCTAGAGGCCTCAGAAGGAGGGGGAGACCTAGGATGCGGTGGGCAGACAATGTCAAACAGGACCTTGTTAGAATTGGTGTACAGTGGCCGGATGCAGCAGATGTAGCTCAGGACAGATATGCTTGGAGAATTAAACTGCGCTGTCTGGTTGGACCTCCGTAGCCCATGGCTGCTTGAGGATGAGGATGACTCATATCCTAGAAGAGCATCACTAGCAAGTCTGCTGAGCAGCAGACCAACGCCTTGGTGATGCTTTCCATCCTCCCTCACTGTAAAGAGAAATTTAAAGTTATTTTTAAGTATCTCACCTTTACCTGTCCATCTGGTCTCTTGCAAGCCTAGAATATCTAGGTTATAGCGCTGGAATTCCTGCATGAGGACATCAAGAGAATAATCTGTATGTAATGTCCTCACGTTCCTGCAGAGAAAATGATTAGTAGGTTTTTTAAAGAAATTAATTTTATTGAGATTGGTAGGGCCAACAATATCAAACAGCCCCCTGATCGCAGGCATGGGGCAAAGACCCGTTCCTCCTCCGCTAAAGGCTGAAGTCACCGATGCTGGTAGGAACTTCAGGCACCACCTTTTCAAGTGGACTTTTTCAAGAGCCATATGGCCTGCCTGAGACACATTACTCCAGTTTAGGCTTGATGATGCCCAACTAGCTAAGTAAGGTTCAGGTACCTGCGATGGCCTCTGATTAGGATTATCCACCAGCTGATATAAGGTATCCCATGCCTCTGTTCACTTAGAGCTGGCAACCCAGAAGCAAACAGAAAACACAGCGGCAGACTCTCCCTCAACAGAGGCCCACCAGTGCAGCAAGTCCAGGATCCATAATCAAGCTCAAATCCATAAACAAGTCCAGTCTAGTAGGTATAAATGGTCAGCACCAGGACCCTGTGAAGTTGACCACTCCTCAGCAGGGTTGAAAAAAAAGAAAAGTGGCCGTAGATGACCAGATCAGCGGGCCATACTGAACTAGCAGCCCTCCCCTTCCCTTCCAAAAGAGAATATCTTTTGAAAGGTACTAACGGCCTGCACCACGAGAAGGCGGGGTCGGACATTAGGTGCTAGACCTGGCCGGTTCTGTGCATCATCACTAGGGATTGGTACACAGCTCTCCTTCCAGTTTACGCCTAGCTACCAGTCACTCACTTTTATATTAACATCTGATCATAGTTATAGCTATAGTGCCTATAAGTATAGTGTGATATTCGCCTTTAAAATCTGGCAGAAATTTGATGATTTTACTATTCAAATGCACATTATTCCTAAGTATTTTAACTGAAGTGGAGAGAACGCTCCAGCAAGTATTTTTTTTAAAGCGAAGAAAATTGATGGCCGTTCGATCAAAACAAACCGCATTCCTCTTTATGTATCAGAGCGCTGGTGATCGTTTTCATTGGCTCTTTCGTAAACTCTTCGAATGACACTTGATGTAACATATGTTCTAACATTTGAACTCGCCAATTGTAGTATGTCTTGTGGCGTAGATATCCTTGTAAATTGCAAATGCAATTTAAAACGTTGTAATTGGCTAAACAAGAATGCAAGTTATTAGTATCATGGTTCTTTCTTGTTTAGCCAATTAAAACGTTTTAAATTGCTTTTGCAATTTACAAGGATATCTACGCCATAAGACTTCTATTACGATTAGCGAGTCCAAACGTAACATATTAGTACGTATGTTATTTGTAACATCTTTATATTATAAAATATACTTGAAGTAATAAAAATTTGAATTACCCGATAGGTTAGATCATTTTAATACTGCAAATTATTAGTATCATGATTCTTCGAAAAAAAATATGGTATGAAGTATCCTTTAATTCACAAGGAATAGTTTGCACTGGACCCCTTGGAGTCTACTACACTGCATTCCACTTCATTATTATTGCTAATCTAACAACCATCTCCTGACCCCCATATACCTCAATTCCCATCCCCTTTAAACTAATGGCACATTTTAAAAATTTTAAGGGCAGCTCCTCTCCCCCTCACACCTAAGAATTCCATTTCTACAGTTAACTCCCTCCAATGTAATGATTTAAAGAATATAAAAGTTCTATATTAGCCCCCAGGACACAAATTTCCACCCCTATTCAAGACCCCAGACCCATCCTCCACCACATCATTAAAAATTTACGACTATCTCAATCCCATACCTTTAACTACAATCCATCCCATTTCCTAGGTAGTTACGTTAGTTGTGTAACGCAATGCAAGGGCTAAAATCCAACTTATTGACACCAACTCACAGCATGTCCCACAAAAAACATTGTACATTTCACCCTCCATCATGGAAGATATTTTAACTACTCCTCACCACTCTAACACTTTTTACGTAGCAGCTTCCCTTTGCTTCTTTTTTTTTTTCATTTTTCAACGAATCTAGGCGGCCCGCGAGCCATTAAGCCTAATCTACGAAATGTGGGTTAACCAGCACTTTACGGTCCTGGTCTCAGCAGTCGTTGCTTACAGAGCCCAAAATTGAATTTTGTGATTAGACCGGATGATAAAGGGGCTGAGGCCCATTTTAAAAAGCGGTGCAAGAAAGGTTGAAGGATTGTTAAACGCTGTTACCATCGCTTCCCATGCTGAATGCCACAGCATTTTATTACCGTTAAGTACTGGAACATAGGTCATGGAGTTGACAGTAACCAATAACAGCTTTACCGTACCCACAATGCATATTAGACTTGAATGTTCTTAAACGTAAAAACAAAACCTCAGTAATTTATTTATATTTGGGTAGAATCTGCAATTCTAAATATTACTCTTAAAAATTCTCGTCTTAACTGCACTGTGCAAAAGAAAGTTCTTATAATGAGAAAAATACTTTTAAAAGTGTTCGTTGCAATTGTGAGGCTAGTGGTTCCTGTAGCTTCAAGATGCCGCATGCAAAGCACACCTTACTACGTTAAAAGTACAACGGACGCGATCATGCCTTGCCACTTTATATTTTAGCCACGGCGAGCTGAATTTCTTACGGCGACACAGTATTCAGCAAGTTGGTCCAAGGGCAGCTATAATGGCTCCTGAACATTCTGTGCGACCAGTCCTTATGCTATGATGTAATGCAGATAAGTTGAATACGCATACACATATTTCCACTTAATCCTTAATGCAGAATAATTATTACAACCTTATGAGATTGGCACAGATGGCTAAGATATGGCTTATACCTTTCATCTGAGGCGCCTTGCCATAAATGCTGTGAATGACATTTAGGAGTAAATATAGACTCTCAATGTGAGTTGAGGAAGGGCCTTAAATTTTAAAGTTTTTCAAAGTTTTAATGGCCGAGTTTGTATGTTTTAGGTTGTACCATGTTAAAAAAATGCCATAGCCCTGATAGAGAGCATTGAGCAATGGAAGGAATTTACCATTATATACAACACTTCAAGGTTAATCCAGTGTTAAGAATTATGCAGAATGTTTTAAAAGTGAACATCAAAGATTGGGAGGACAGTGAAATCGAATCCATTCGAAAATGGTAATGGTGAGGTAATATTTTTTATGACAAAGGTGCTGTACCTAAGGGTTTTACTAGAGCTATCATTGTCACAATTTTTAAAAAAGATGACTACAGTTCATGTCATAATTATAGGGACATTAGTCTACTTTCTGTTACAGGTAAAGTTCTTTACATGATTATACTTAATAGAATTAAGAATTTGGTTGATGGACAAATGACTTGTGAACAATGTGGATTCAGAAGTGGTAGGGGATGTATTGATCAGATATTTTCATTTAAGCAGTTTCAAATATTTAAAGTTTCAGAAACCTGTGGTTACTAGCTTTATAGATTTCAAAAAGGCTTTTGACAATGTTGATTGTTATATTGTATGGAATATCTGAGAAGTTAAGTGTAATGAAAGCTCTCTATAATTATAAACACTGATTTGTGTGTGTTGGTAGCACTTGTAGCGATTGGTTTAGCATTCCTAATGGAGTTACACAAGGGTGTATTTTGTCTCTTTTTCTCCTTAGTTTGATTTTGAATGAAATACTGGTAATGTGCTGCAAGATATAAATAAAAGAATAGGAATTACTGCTTCTTTGTTATTTTTCTCTTTTACAAATTTGTCATTAGTAGCTCGCAGGCCACGCAAAAAGTGAAGAACGGCATTTTGCCAAGCCCTGGCCTCAAATAGTACAAATCTTGCTCTGCAGTCACAACCATAGTAATGCAATGAAGGCAAAGCATGTAGTGGTGCCTTTTTTCATGTGCTCGCTACACCCTCCCCCAGTTATGCCACTGCTTAGTCCATGGAGGAGTTTTGATGGATTATGGAATGCAGAATGAGGCTTATTAGATATAACAGTGCTTAGCAGAAACCTACATAGTATGCTATAAGCAATTGTTGCACAACAGGGGCACCAGATCGAGCATGATCATTGGTGGCATAAATGTATGCGATATTCTAAAGGCATCTGAAAACAATGCCATGTAGCATAATCAATCTTGGTTCAGCTGAAAAGAACGGGGATAACACTAAGCCCACAGATATAAACAAAATTAGTGGAGTGAGGGCAATTAGGACGGGTTGCTTTACCTCTGAGCTGCACTTTTTTACACACAAAGAGCTAAACGGTCAGGTCACAAGGACCTGAATGCTCAGAGGATGGGGGGAGGGACCCACTGGAACAGCTGTTGGGAGACAGATGGTAGCCTCCCATCAAGGCCATCCTACATATTCTTTAATGTGCACAAGATATGGCTCTCTCCCACACAGGGCCACGGCTTAACGTCCCATCCGATGGACAACGGCCTTTTCAAACCCATTGGTGTCCCCTACTGACCATAGGCAGAGCAAGGAAGTTTTGCAGAGATAAATCTCATCGCTGACTTAGCTGGGACTCCAACTTCAGAACTGCAGATTATGAACCTGGTGCTCTACCAACAGTCACCCCCGCCCCAGGGGAGTGCTTCCCAATTTCTTGCTCTGCACTGTCAGCACAGTTGCTAACCATTCCTGGTCGTTCTGACTTGCTGGCCCCAGGATTTACATTTATGACTGCAGTTCTGCATCCATGTAAGCAATGATGACCTCCCCAGAAACTAAAGTGATGGCAACTTCCCCTGTGCCTCCATGTGCAAAGGTCCTCCTAGCACATGATACATCCCCAGGGAGACAATCAGGATTACGGCATCACATTATCCTGTGGATGGAAGTGACCCATGTGGAAGAGAAGGAAAGATCAGTGAAAGTCTCAAGCCACATCAATATTTGCTCCTCCTGATTGTGTGATGCCCCATCGTTCACTTTTGCTTTACCTTAACCAGTTTTAATTTACGTTATATTTATCATTTTGGGGATTTTTATTTCCTTTTCGGCATCACAGCACTCATTTCCAATAGTTGTGAGTTGCGCACGCGCAACTCCGATCCTCCGACTGTCCCGCTAAAACGCGTGCCAAGGACACGCCCCCTCTTGCGTCGTTCGTCATTTTATGTTAATGTCTTTCCCAGCATGCCACCGGCTCTTGTTTTAAACCGGTGACCTGCGAGTCACAGTGAACAGATAGTGCACTAAGAGCAGTTAGTGCAGAAGCGCACAAGCACTCAGGAGTGAGGAGTTGTAGAATAAGAAGGGAGAGTGATGTCTTGGTGAGTTGATTTTGGAAATAAATCTGTTATTTTAAACCTTTTGAGTCTGTACAATATTTTCTCTTGAGCAACGCGAATTTAAGTTTTGATAATATTAAATCTTAAAATTGACAATCATTTTTTGATTCTTACTAATTAACGCTCGCTGGCATTTTGAACCCTACTTTAAACTTAGTCTACTTTTTTGGCAATTTGTTAATTATTGCCTGGTGCCCGTATCAGCTATCCAGAGCATAAAACTAATTGGATCAAAAGAAGGATCAAACTTTAAAGCATTATTACATTTATTTGGAGCGTTACAATTGGCTGACCAATGGAAGGTGCAGATGATACCTTGGTGACAACGAACACCCTGGGCAGGGAAAAAAAAAAAGTCTTACTCTGTGAGAGAATAAAGGTCTCGGAGATGATTGCAGTCCTAGAGTGTGGCAGAGTGTTAGAGAGTCCTAGAATGCTAAAGTAGTGTGTCTTGAAAGGTCACCAAATATTTGTCTCCACTCCACCAATTGTTTAATGTAAGTGAAGTCATGCTGATTGTGAAATAATGTGAAAGTGTTTGTGGGCCAAGATTGCTAATTTTTTGCAATCTTGTAAATGCTAATTTTTTTATTGTTAAGTCATATTGCATAATTAAAATTAAAAACAACAACAACAATGTGATGTACTGAAAGAGTCCAGTGGGAAAATATGTAAGAACACATGGAACATTACCTCTATTACTCTTTCTATCATTATCAAAGGGGAGGGGGAGTATGCTCCCCAGTGCTGACTCTGGATACAGTTGATGAAGCTAAAAAATTTAACCATTTTATTATACGTCACCTGCTTACATAATTATTCACCAAATCCAGAAAAAAAATCTCTGTTTTCCAAATTTAATAATCTAGATCTGTTTTTCTTGTCCGCTTTCCCCATAGTACTTTCTTTACAGGTATCTAAACGTGATAAGCTCCAGAACTTGATACTTTGATCATGGGAACAACTTGCAAGTAGACTGCCATCGCCTGAAATGCTTAAATTCTCCACAGGAAACTCATGACTGCCCACAATGCCAATAAATCTATTAGGTAAAACTTGTACTACCCTGTAAAATAAATTGGAAGATGTAAGCAATGCACAGTTCATTTAACATAAAAAAGTTAAACAAATTCTATATCTACAGGTAATCTGTGTATTTACTATACATATATATATTCATATTAAACTTAACTGCAATATTCTGCATTTGCATAACTAAATGGGTTTAAACATTTTTTTGCCTCAGTGATGCAGTGGTATTGTGTTAGTTCAGGTGATGCTCGTTACACATAAAAAACAGAATTATGCCTAGGGTTGCTAGATGAAGAGAACCTCAAAACCGAAGCTTATCAGTGGGATAATATATATATATAGCAGATCTCTATACATTGGAAACCAGTCATTGAAAAGTAATCATGGGTAAAGGCAGTGATGCGAGATTGACCATGGCCAGATAGTAGGAGTGAGGAAGGCCAGTTTTTCAATCACCACAACTGCTGAACTGTTGGAATTTCCACGTCAGACTGTTGCACACGTATATAAAGACTATATGAAATATGGCAAAACTTCCAATCGAGAGACAAATGGTGATGCAAATGTGCAATTGACTCTCGAGGTGAGTGCAGACTGTCTTGCATCGTTACAAGGAATCGCACGGGTAACATGGGGCAGATAATGTCAAAATTGAATGAGGGCATGTCGACAAACATATGCACAAAGACTATCTGTTATACCATGGAAAAAATAGGCTATGGAAGTTGACGTCCACATCGTGTCTCCTTGTTGACTGCAAGGCACTAAAAGATTAGACTGCAGTTGGAAGAGGCCTATCACAACTGGAGTCGGAGGACTAGAAACATGTCATCTGGTCTGACCAATCATAGTTTCAACTCTATCACCTGATGGGAGAGTGAGTGTGTGGTGCAAACCACATGTGCGATGGACCCAGCTTGCTGAGTTGGGTCATACAGGCAGGTGGAGGTAGTATAGCAGTTTGGGGTGCATTTACGTGGGCTTCCTTGGGCCCTTTGTACCAGTCGAGACCTCTGTCACCGGCACAAGATATGAGAACATCCTCACCAACCATCCAGACCAATTCATAATGATTCTCTTTCTCCAGCATGACATCATCTTTCAATAGGACAATGCCACACCACATACTTCCCGGCTGGTGACCAATTGGCTACAGGACCATTCAAGTGACTTTACTACACTCGAATGGCCCCCTCGATTACTGGACTTCAACCCCATTGAGAATTTGTGGGGCAAACTGGAAAGATCTGTTCGAGCCCACTAACCCTCACTGGCAACTGTGGATGCTCTATGAAAGACGATCCTTGTTTCATGGATGGCAATATGACCTCCATGTTTTAAACACATCATTGAGTCCTTACCAAGATATCTGGTTGCTGTTGTAACAGCAAAAGGTGGAGCATTAGGTGTTTAATAATTTACACCATCAGGGGTGTGTGCAGGTAAATACATTTTTTACAGCAATAAAAAACAACTCGTCACAACTGTTTAAAAGTAACCCAAAATATCATAGAAGAGTAACAAAACCATGTTACATAAGAATTGGCAGATCAGACATTTCATATATAAAGCCATATTTTTTATTTTTTGTTCTTGGATTATGGAGCATTTTGTGCAGGTCTTGCAGCAAAGTAAAATAAGAATAGCTGTAGTGCCAAAATTAGCAAACAATATGAGTGTGTGTTATCATATGATAGTTGGCTCAGCTGGTAGAGTGCTCCGGCATGCATCTGGAGAGTCACAGGTTTGAGGCCCACACCGTTCGTAGTAATTTTTTCAAGTAATTATTTGTTGAATTACATACCACAGGTAATCTATGTATTTATTATGGATATATTTTATCATTAATAATGCTTAAGTGTGAGTAAATTCCTTATTAGCATCTAACTTTTTAACAAGGATTAGAAAATAAAGTTGCCTTCACTGATTATAGATGGCACGAGATCTGCCAAACATAGCAAAAGTATAAAGGTCATATTCTGGAAGCACATTATTGTTCAATGGTTGGTTTAGCTAGTAGAGCACTCCAGCATGTATCTGGAGTTGCGGGTTTGAGTCCTGAACCATTGGCAAAATTTTTTGTCAAATACACTGCTTGACATACAAAATGCCACACCAGGAAGTATTTGTTGGAGCACTATGCAAATAGGGCTTACTATGCAATAGGGCTTGGCAAAAGCTAAGTTTGATCATCCTAATCTGGGTGTGTGAACAACTGCATTGGAGTGATCTGAGTTGCGAAAGCATGTAAGGTGCGAGAATGACTGGATGATGTCATCGAGAATTCTACCATCACATGGACACTTTTACCAAAGGCTTCATCATAAGGTTATGCACTGCTGGTTGGTACCTGCATTGCATCACAGCAGGAACATATTGGGATGCAACAACTGTTGGCCAAATTTGGTGACAGTGGTTGAAGGAAGGTAATGTGTGTCGACATAGTGGGACAGGTGCATTGTAGGTGAATGACCAAATGCCTCAATTACCACATTCAATGGTAAGCTATAGCAACTCCACAATCCACAGCAGGAGACATTCGGCACAGTGTACAGGTAGCTACAGACATCCCCATGTCAACACAGACTGCGAATCACAGATTGGCTGAGGCAGGTTTGCGCTCTCGCCAGCCATTGCAATGACTGCCACTCACCGCAGCACATCATAGTGCAAGGTTGCAGTGGTGCCGTACCAGACGTGTGGAGGAAAAAATGGAACCATGTCATATTCAGTGCAGAGTCTTGTTTGGTCTCAGCACTGAGAATTGCTGATTGAGAGTCTGGAGACGACGTGGTCACTGGGCTGATCTTGAGCATCATATGGCTCCTCAGTCTGCTGTAATGTTTTGTGGTGCTAGTTTTTTCAACAACTGTTCACCGCTTGTATGCATAGTGGGGTACAATGACAGCATGATACGTTGATGATCTGCTGTAGCCCATTTTGTTGCCGTATCTTCGTAATATCCCTGATGCCCAGTTTCAACATGATAATGCCCACCTGCACACTGCCAACATCAACAGACAGTGCCTACAAGGTGTCCAGATGCACCCTTGGCCACACACACATTCGAGAGAATCTCCCAGAATTCTCTCCAATTGAGAATATATGGGATGTCTTTGATGATGACTTCACGCTTATGTATGAACCCCTTGCAATGGTCACAGGTCAACAACGCATGGCCCATGATATCTTAAGCACACCATTTGGGGACTTATCCACTCGATGCCACACTGTGTTTCTGAATGTATAACTCAGCATGGCAGCCATATGACCTACTGACTCAGGCCCCATTATAGTCTCCTCACCCATCGCATTTATGTAATCCCTCAGAAATTAAATCACCTCTTTCTCACCTACTTGTCTACATGTGTGATAAGTTTTGTCTCATTTTGTGTATTCCTTCATGGTGTGGCATTTTCTATGTCGAGCAGTGTAATGATATATTGAATTACATTAGCTGTCCCATGCCCAAGTGGTTAGCATGCTTGGCTGCTGATCAAAAGGACCTGGGTTTGAACACCAGATAAGGCATAGATGTTTGTGTTTTCTTCATGCTGAGGTCTGAAGACCTGAGCAGAAAGCCTGCATTGGTCTGATCGCAGTAGAAGAGGTCAGAAGACATCCTCACAGACATTCTACCATGGAGCATTAAATACGCCATAGTAGAATGTCTGTGAGGAGCCTTCTGACGGACATTCTACTATGGCGTACTTAATCAGCCATCCTCACAGACATTCTACTATGGCATATTAAACTGACAGGCTCCTATCAGACCACTGTGGCAAGCAGCTACTTGAGAAGATATTTTTATTTATATCTACAGGTAATCTGTATTTACTATTGATTAGGTTTTGATTAGATCCAAAACAATTGGATACCATCTCATGTCAGTGGTATTCAGGAATGGAACATACGAATGAAATTGCTTATGACTAAGGTCTCCTCAGATATATATATACACTGCTGCTCAAAGTTAAGCAACAAACAAACAAAATTATAAACAGGGTATTGGATTTCAATTAAATGTATGGTGAAGTCCATGATGATATGTCCCACCAATATCTGAAAAACAAATGAATGAGATATTCAGATTAGAAAATCATTACCACAAAATGGCATGTAAAAGTTCAATGATAACATATCTTTAATATTCAGTAATGAAGTGTCATAGAAAAATGTCCTGTAGACACGGAACACTTGAAATAATCTGCAAAAAAAAAAATTGTTTCTTCCTCAGTTTTAATTTTCTGTTCTGAGAATGAACAAATTACAAGGGTCGTTCAAATGAGAAGTGGACAATCCCTATATCTGGGTAGTGGACTGAGCAATCTTTGCGCCCTCACACAGGGAAATGGGTATACATAAAAAGAACTCACAATGTAACGCTCCAAACAAATGCAAAATAATTAAAGCTTTATGCTCCGGATAGCTTAGACGGGTGCCAGGCAATAATTAACAAATTGCCAAAATGTAAAATAAGTTGATTTAGGGTTCAAGTGCCAGCGAGCGTTCATAAGTAAGAGTCAAAAATGATTCTTAACAAAATAAGAGTTAATGTAAAAAAGATCCTTAGTTAGCGTTGCTCAAGATAAAAAACTATAGACTCAAAAGTTATAACAAAACAAAATAGATTTATTTCCAAAATAACTAACTCACCAAGACATCAATGAAAAAACTAAATTCTGTGCTACACGCACGGTGCTACGCACTTTACTACATCTCTCTGCTCTCTCTACAACTCTCAAGTGCTAAGTCTCAAGTGCTCTAAGTAACTCGCAGGTCACGGTTTTGACAATGGGCTGGCGCATGCCGGGAAAGACATTTGCATACAATGACGAAGGACGCAAGCTATGACGCAAGAGGGGGCGTGTCCTTGGCACACGCTTTAACGGTTACGGTCGGAAGTTCGGAGTTGCGCGTACGCAACTCCTAGAAACTTGAAAACGAGTGCTGTGATGCCGAAAAGGAAATAAAAATCCCCAAAATGATAAATATAACGTAAATTAAACAAAACTGGTTAAGGTAAAGCAAAAGTGAACGATGGGGCATCACAACAAACTCCAGAAACAGTGGAAAGTATCAATTGGAACATTATAGATGCTATGTGAATTCTAAACAAACCCTGCACTGAAATATCCAAAGCTGAATAATATGCAACACTCTAGGTGAATTCTAAAGAGGTTCTGTTCAATGATGTCTGCCCATTGCATCCTTGGTCTTTACTTTTTTCTGAGGTCTTTAAGCATACTAAAAAAGCGGGGTTACAAAAGTGCTCTACTAGCTAAACCAACCATTGAACAATAATGTACTTCCAGAATATGACCTTTATACTTTTGCTATGTTTGGCAGACCTTATGCCATCTATAATCAGTGAAGGCAACTTTATTTTCTATTCCTTGCTAAAACGTTAGATGCTAATGAGGAATTTACTCACACTTAAGAATTATTAATGATAAAATATATCCATAACCCCGCTTTTTTTAAAAAGGCAGAAGGTACTTCCCTACACAATGATGGAGATAACTTAGAAGCTATATTAGGCTTGTCCTTTTCTCATACAACATACAGACACTTACAGAAAGATATGCCCCTCTGGTCTTAGAAGTCAGGTATGCTAACCACTAGACCAGGTAGGGTCTATATTTCACTGTTTTATAGTTATGCATACAGGTCCGACTTTATTTAGCCTTGGTACACTCACATTCTGGTACTTATACCAAGAACCCCAAAATTCAACACAAAGAAATATGCATAATATTCAGCAAAAGCAAAACAGCAAAGAAAGCATTCCTTCATTCCATAAACAAGAAAATTCAATGAATGTGAGCAGTCCAAGTCTCCTAGTGTAACACTGATTGGTGTTTTAAAATATACCCTACTGAAAATAATTGTACAAAGAAATAAAAATAATGTTTCAGGTAAATGCTTGTTTATTTAGAAAAAAACATTTCTTTCAATTAATATACAGGGTGATTCAAAAGTCTCCATACAAAGGGAAAATGGTGTTTTATTCCCAGAACATGCTCTATATTGGTATCAGTACATTGATAAGACATATGGATGTATCTCTCCCACTCATGGCAAATTCCCATTAACACATCTGGTGTTTTGTGCATACATACATCTCGAATGCATTCCCTTAGGTAGTCCATGTTTTTTATATTCACCTGGTATGTCATGGCCTTCCACAAGTCAAGTTCAAGTCCCTCCACAAGTAAAAATCAAGTGGGCTGAGGTTTGGGGACCTTGGAAGCCACTCCACAGGACCACTGCTCTTCTTTAGACAAAGGCATTTCAGAACAGCACCTAAAAAATTTAAATTATTCCCTATGTATGGAGACTTTTGAGTCACCCTATAAAATTTAGCTGTTTTATTCATCAGGTTTTGCAAAATTAACCCTTAATTACAGTCAGATCTATTTTTTTCACTATATCATTGTGAGACTTGTTAAAATTAATATATTTATAAATTTCTTTAACTTTCTATTTTCAAAAATTCAGAGTTAAATTCTTCTTAATTTGGTATATAACATAACCTATTTCTGTTCATTTGCTATTTCTTTAAAAAATTAAAAGGTTGACTTATTTGACTTAGCATACTTGGTAAATAGCCTGGACTTTTCTCAAAGTAGCGAGAGAAAAACAGTCAAAGAGAAAAATTTCTTGTTTCAAGTTAAAATTTATTTCCTTCTTATTGAGAAATAGCTTTTTTAATTTGCATGCATTATATTTGTCTATTAATTTTTTTAAATGAATTTTTATTTGCATTACCAGGTGCATTTTTTTACTATATGACTAAAACAAAACCCTTTAAAATTAAACTTGTTCTCTGTACGTTACAATATTTTATTGTCAAAAAAATCCAATATTAAATTCTGAATAATTTGGCATATGCCATGCTTCCTTTCAGTAGTTATCTGGCAAGGAAGTTCTACGGTAATTTTTTTTTAGCTGATCATAGAGAAAAAACAGTTTGCACTGTGGTTGATAAACCAGTTTTTTAAGTTTAAAAAATTTTATAATGCAATTTTTTGAAAATGTCTGCAACTGAATACTTTCAAAATGATTTTAGTACCTGATATTTCCATCAGAACAACCAGTGCATATTATGTCATCATTTATGGCTAGTATTGAATCAACTGAATCTGGATGCCCAGGGAATCTATCACTGATGTTACCCCATTCGCCACAGTTGAAAATGTTCAAGGCTCCATCACCACTTCCAACCAATGCTTTACTTCCACTCTGGAATAAACAACAGGAATTTATTATATATACAAATGCTACAACAGTTTTACAACATTTCTATTTGTATGATCAATATTTGAAATCACTGGACTTTCTGACTCTTGAAACAATTTTCCAGTAACTCATCGATGTGTTTGTGCTAAGCCTAATATTTGAAGCATTGAACATTAAATTGTGACTGTGCCTTTTGCTGTTCTTTATCAAATCCAAAGCGAAAAAGCATGAGTAAGTCATGTATTGCTAAATATGACGCTAACGATAATCTAGAATACTGTGTACTGGGAAATATGATCTTCAAGCAAAGCAGGTGCTTTGATGGAAATTAAAAGTCTTTATCTCTAATAAAATTGTTTATTTTGCAAATGTTATTAAAGATCTAACTCAGGAAGTAAAGCATCTGAAAGAAAAGAATCAAACAGAAAAATTGTGAAATATTTAAATGTGTGAATTACAACAATATTCTCAAAACCAAAATTTGGAAGTCATTGGAATACCTGAAGAACAAAAGAAAATTTACAGCATATTGCTAAAACTATTTCGAATAACACAAAAGTGGACATGAATCTGAAGAGATTTGGGAGTCTGAAATAGAGGACCTCCCAGAAGGCTGTAAAGTAATACAATCTGAATAGAGGTTATGCATTGCATGCCAACCAAAAGATAAAATAAAGCCGATTATCAAATTTAAATCTAAACAAATTAGAGATAAATGCTTAGAAAATAATAAAGCCACTAGATATAATATGAAATCCACTGATTTCAACCCAAGTTTTAAGGAACAGAGGATCTATCTTAATGAACATTTAACTCCAGATATGAAACAATTATTTTTCCAACCAAAAGAAGATTTCAACTTCAAATATACTTGGAAAAAGGATGGAAAAATGTTTATCAGGAAGGATGAAAAAGATAAGATTCAGATGTAGTAATGACCAAAATATGATCGGAACACAATACAAGAAATATTTACTCACTAACTTCAAAATATAATTAACCCCTTACATCCCGATGGCTACATTTGGTGAATATGGATATATTTTAGAGAATGGCAGTAGTAGCATTTATTTCCACTCATAATCTATACATATATATAAGAGGGTGTTTCAAAACTCTCTATACAAATTGGCTAGTGGGGCAAAATGGAAACGGAGAATGGGTTTGTGTTTGCTGCCGGCATTCATAAATCAGACACATTACCAGACTAACATTATGTGTAACATGGAGTGTTTCATTTCATGACTGCTGAAATGGCTGACAAGCATCTGGCATATGGGGCTGTCAATGGAAATGGAAGAGTTGCTGTGAGGTTGTACTGATAGTGCTTCCCAAACAGACCTGCCAAACCACCAAACATTTGAAAGTTTGCACCGGCAACTACAAGAAACTGGAAAATTCCATGCAAACATGCATGACACTGGTTGGGAGAAAACCATGCACATGCATGGAAGAAGAGATCCTACTGCAGACTGAGGACAACACAGGCACACAAGCATGCAAGTTGTTGCACGTAGCCTTGGTGTGAACCACATCCTCATATGGAGAGTGCTGCACGAATAGCAGTTACATCCGTTTCATCATCATAGAGTCCAGATATTGCAACCTTAGGACTACCCTCTTCATGTGGAATTCATGCGCTGGTTTCTGCAGCACACCAAAGTGCCACATGATTTTCTGGTTCATATGCTCTTCTCAGATGAGGCCTCTTTTGCATGCGAGGGTGTGTTTAATGTGCACAATTCTCCTGTTTGGGGCATGGAAATTCACATGCTACAATGACGCATGGTTATCAACAACAGTTTGCCATCAATGTTCTGAAAGAAAAGCAGGTATCGTCCATGACATTTTGATTGGGCCATATCCACTGCCTCCCCAACTCAACAGGCAGATTTATTGGGCATTTCTCGAAGAAAAGTTGCGGGGACTGCTACACAACAGGGCGTTAGCACACTTCAGCAATGGTGTGTGGGATTATCTGAACGCCACTTCTGGGGGCTGATGGATAGGCTGGGGCGGACCTGTTGCCTAGCCACGATCGCCCAATTCAACATGCATCAATTTCTTCCTCTGGGGACACATGGAGAACCTCATTGCAAGAATCACTGTCACCACTGCAACTGTTTGCGAAATTCCAGAAATCTTTTAACATGTATGGCAATCAATGCTTTCATACTGTCATACATGCAATGCTGTTGCCAGTCGCAACTTTGAGTACTTTCTTTAAATAAACGTGTTGTTCACACTTCTTTCCATTCATTTATGTACCAGCTCCACCAATATTTCTGTCAGCGTCCTCTAGCACTGAAAGGTTACATCAGCTGACATACATTCATAGATGAAAAACGTTTGTCTTGGTGTTCCCCATCTCCCATTGAAATTTGTATAGTTTTGTATATTTTACCATTTTTTATCCAAGCATATTGATATGTATTATTCAGTTTAAACTGTTTAACTGAATAGAATAATCTTTCTGTATGCTTAGATAGCTGTTAATTTTAGAAGACTCTGTTATCCTCAGTCACTGTTTATCATATTTGCTGTCAGATCCTTTTTGTCTTTCCTTCTCTGTATCCATTTATTCTTGATATTAGTATCCTTCAGTATGACTATTATTGGTTTTTATTTTATTCTTATATATTGTTAGCATTCTGTGTGCAATTACTATTTCATCCTTCTCCTGAATGCCCAATATATTTGCAACTTTCTCCACAAATTTCAGGTTTTTTCATTCTGATCTTCAGGTATTCCACTTATCTATATTATTGCATTTAGATCTCATTTCAAGTTCATTTACATCAGCTCTTTCATTTACATCATCTCTAAGCTCTTTTGGTTGCTTTTTCGTATCTTGATTTTGTTTCATTAACATAATTTTCTTCTCTTAACAACTGAAACTCTATCTTAAAATCATTATATGATTTTATGCGATCTTGTATCATGTTGTAATTATAGTCTATGGATTGTTTTATGTCACTTCTAATACCAGTGATGTCCTTTCTAATCCCAGTAACTATTTCTTTAATTTCAGCTTTGAAAGAAGTTAGAATGTCTGTATATGAGATCTGTTTTATTTAGACTGCTGATCTGTAACTGTTTGTTGACAAGCTTCTCTGTCACGTATCTGATCTCTGTTTGTTGCATTCAAATTGACTTTTCCCTTACTGCATTGAGGGAGATCCATTTCTTCTTTTTCTCTTTGAATACATTCCTATATTTGCTGTCACTAACACCAACACATGTAGAGTGAAATAAACCTTTGCAACCATTCTCACAAAAAAAGCATCTCAATTCCTTCAAAATCAACATTGTGACAAAGATCACACCTAATTTCTTTCTTATTTGCCATTTTAGACACACTGGAAATTTTTAATACTTGCAATGTATAATAGATGGCATTAAGTGTCTCATATTGTTTCTATCAGTGCAACTTAGATACCATACTTTTTTTTTACAATTTATGCCATAATGATTAGTTACTATCATTCTTTTCAGGCCATATATACCTATTTAATCATTCATAAAATCATTTCCACAAATAGTTTATAAATATGTACCCAAATTATACCAAAATTTTCAATATTTCACTATACAATAGAATACCAACATATGTTGCAATCAGATTGTTCTAGGAAAAATTACAAGGATATAATTTTGTAAATGAATATTTAAATATTTTGACAATGCATGGTTTTGAGTCATTTATTATTCCAACTAGAGAATTTAATAAATGCAGTTTTTGCCTAGATCATATTTTTGTTAAATTGAAACACGAAGATTGATATTGTGATTGCTAAAATAGCAATATCTGATCATTATCCAACAGTTTTAAAAATCTGCAGCAGCCAAATAAAAAATAAGCAACATCTAAATAATACAGATCAGTTTGTTTCTAGAATTAATTATAAATTATTAAATGAAAAATTATATAAATGCTCCTGGATAAATGTTATAATCCAAGAGGATGTCAATATTATATACAGTGAATTTATGAAAGTATTTGATCAAATAATCTGCGAATCAACAATACAAATTAACAAGTAAAAAACTAAAATAATCTTTAAAAAACTTGGATTACTAGGAGTTGATTAATGTTACAATTACGAGTTAAATTGTACAAGAAATATAAAAAAAAAAATCCACATAATATATTACCTGAAGATATGAAATAATGAGCTGAAAAAAATTGGTTTTGTCATGATTTTTTCAGCTCATTATTTCATGAGTCCTATGTCTACAGGACTTTTCCTGTGATTCTTTACTACCGATTTATTGATTTAACGCCCTGAGCGTGAGTGACAATGAGGTAACAGAATTGTCCACTTCTTGGACAGATGGTACCACTGTGTGAATCAAATAAATAAATCCGGAAAGTTTATAAGGTCACTAAGCTGAGAAAAGGTTAGCCATTGATGGTGTAGTGGTTAGAATAACAGGCATGTTTCCTGGAGATTTGAGTTCGAATCCCACTCATGGCAAAACCAACTTTTTTCAGCTCATTATTTCATGAGTTCCATGTCTACAGGACTTAATCCCGTGATTCTTTACTACCTGAAGATAACTTTAAAATCATAAGAAATGGCTTTAATTCCAAGATTCGTCAAAAGAAAAATGATTATTTTTATAACAGCTTTAACACAGCTGAGTTAAATTAAAAACTTAATCACTATACGAGCTATTTTCTTATTGTTTTAGTAAATCAAAATAGCATTTTGATCTGTGAATACAGAATAGTAGGGATGTTATTCACTTTTTGTAGTAATTTGTGAAGTAAGTCCTCATTGTGGGATTCATGCAACAGGAAATGACTTACTTCACATATTACTACAAGAAGTGAATAACATCCCTACTATCCTGTACACCGATTGAAATGCTATTTTGATTTACTAAAACAATAATAAAACAGTTCGAACAGTGATTGTTTTTGATGATTTTTATTCTAAAATTTTTAAATGTTCTAAGGACAGCAGAAAACAATAGAAATTTGCAAATAGATTCATTGATAATTCACGGGAAAAAATGTTGAGTCTATTATCCTTGATCCACCTAAAAATTTTAGCAATGAAACAGTTAAAAATACAGCTAATAATTTTAATCTATTTTTCCCAATATGGCAGAAAATAAAAGTGAGAGAAATGAAAATGACGTTCTGAAAAATCTCGATATTACTTGGAACAATAATACTATGTTTTTACTTCTAATGTGTAGCACAGAAATTAAAATTAGCAGTGTCAGGACTATATACTCAAACTGATCATTTATGTTATGAATATATCTTTCAAACATGGTATCTTTTCCAAAGATTGAAACACTCTGTCATAATTCCAATTTATAAAAAGGTGATAGGAATAATTTTGCAAATTACAGGCTGATTTCTCTTCTACCACTTTTTAATAAACATATTTGAAAAAGTTATTAAATCTAAATTACTAAATTTTTTAAATAACATGAACTTTTTTTCTGAAAAACAATTTGGTTTTGGGATAAGTCTTCATACAAAGAAGGATTTAGTGAGTTTATTAATCAAATATTCATTCTACAGATATGTGTCAATTAACGCTTTGCGTTTCTTGATCTGGAAAAAGCATCTCATACAGTACATCACAATATTTTAATTAAAAAAATGAAATATATTGGGTTTAGAGGTATTGTTTTGGGTCTATTTCAAGATAATCTTTCAAAAAGGACACAAACTGTAATATTGCATAATATTATTAGTGATCCTATATCAGTTAAAAATGGCATTCCTCAAGGATCTGTTTCAGGTCCAATATTATCTCTAATATATATTAATGACCTTTAATGCTAATACTTTTGAAAAATTACATTTTTTGGTAAATTCAGAACTTGAAAAATGGTTCTATGATAATAAATTATCTATAAATGTGTTAAAAACTAAATACACCCTGTTCTGTTTAAAAATTTCAAAAGATGCAAATTTTGATAACTTGCTAGTACATAAACCAAAATGTAATGATAAAAAAATTTGTCTTTGTCCTCAAATTCAGAAAGTATTTAGTTTTTGATATCTCAGTGTTTCAATTGAGCATAACTTAATAAGGAAAACCACATAAAAAAACCTATTACTGATAAACTAAGCTCAATGTTAAAAAGCTTTTATGGCTCGAAAATAGGTGGGGGTTGCTCAGTCAGTAGCACCAGGCTTGTAATCTGCAGTTCCCAGGTTCGAGTCCCAGCTTGGTTAGCATTCAGATTTATCTCCACAAAATTCCCAACCCTGTCCTCAGCAGTAGGGGACACTATAGGCTTGAAAAGGCTGCTGTCAATTGGATGGTATGTTAAGCCGTGGCCCCGTGTATGGGAGAGCCATAATCTATGCAGGTTAAAGAACACGTTGGATGGCCTTGACAGGAGGCTAACATCTGTATCCCAACAGCTGTTCCAGTGGGTTCCCTTTCACAATCTTCTCTGAGACTTAGGGGGATCCTTATGACCTAGCCATTTAGCTCATTGTGTGCAAAGAAAGTGTCACCCAGAAATAAAACAACCTAACCCAACCCCTGAAAAAAAACTATCGATAATGATATGAGCAAAAACACTTTTTTTTATGTGTACAATCTGTTATCCAATATGGTACTTTAAGTTGGGGAGGTACATATATATTTGGTTGGTTGGTTGGATGGATGGATGGACGAACGGACAGATGGATGGACAGATGGAATCCATCCATACAAAATCCTCATATAGACACAGGCTAGGGAGGTACTAACAGACTGTGTAATTTTTCTCTCTAGACATGTCTGATCTGAGCTACAGCTGCTGCATTTGGCCACTCTAGGCCAATTATAGCAAGGTCCTGTTTGACACTGTCTGCTCATCGTATCCTAAGTCTCCCCCTTTTCCTGCAGCCTTTAGGCACACGGTTTATATTCTTGTTTGCAAAGCTGCAGCTGTGCATATGAGCAACATGGCCAAACCAACGTAGTCTCTCTCTGCAAATATGCTGCTTATGAAAGGTTGATGACTCCTTCTTCTAACCTCATCATTACTTACAAAGTCAAACCACCTAATACCCAAGATACTGCATAAGCATCTAGAATGAAAAGCATCCAGTTTCCTGTTATCTTGTTTACAAAGCATCCAAGTTTCACTACCATAACACACCATAGAAAGAACCAAACTATTATACAGTCTAATTTTAGTCTTTAGGTGTATCCCAGCAGCAATCCCTATTTTATTTATCTCATGCCACACATCACCAGTATCTGTTACATAGCTCCCAAGATAATTAAACTGAGACACTTGCTCAAGAGAGTGCAGCCATTCAAAGCAACTGAATCACTATCTGCTTGGCCAATTTTCATCACTTTAGTTTTTTCTCTAACCATGGATGTTTGTGATGTTTTTCTGCTGAGGTCCCACCATCCTCTCAGACCTTCTATTATGGTGTATAAACTGACAGGCTCCTGTCAAACCTCTGTGGCAAGCAGCTGCTTGAGGGGGTATTTATTTTTTTATTTATTTATCACCAAACCTACTCTATTACCATTCTCATGAACAGCCCTAATGAAATAATTCATTTAATCAACATCATTAGCCAATAGGGCCAATCATCCGCATAATCTAAATCAGAAATTTTGAAATCTTTAGACTATTTATGGCCAAAATCTTTCCCTTGCAAAGAATTTCACATAACATAATCAATAACCATATTAAAGAGAAAAGGAGACAAAATGCACCTTTGTCTAACTCCACTAGCAATGCTGAACCATTCGCTACAAGCCTTACCAAATCTCACACATGACTCAGTGTTATTATAGAGAACTTTCATTGCACAAATTGGCTTTTCTTGTTAAGTGTAAGAAACATAACTTATCCCTAAGAGCATCCAACTGAAAAGGAATGGTAAAATGAATACAAGCTTTTGGTCAATCATTCACGCAGCCAAAATTAAACTACTCAGAAAGTTAATTAGAAACACATGTATTAAGATCCAAGGCATAGAAAAAGCAGCTTACTGGGAATATATGAAACTAACAAAGTAAGTCAACAACACATACTTCAATAGTCTGATGATTAAATTACACTCAATAATATAAAATGACTCACAGAAGCAGATTACAAATCTTAACAGTAAGTTTGACAACTTGTTTAAATATCCCACCACTTAGACAAAAAGCAACCACAATCTTATCCCATTCTCTTCCTAAACCTGACCGACATCAAATTATCTGAAGAAACCGAAATTCCACATAAAGGACCTAAATTCGCATTCCCACCCCCCAATACATGAACTATTACTGCACATCGAATAAATTATTGATCTCATACCATTGATCGAAAAAGATAAGTACCGATTCAAAATTTACAGAACTCTAACATCCAAATTTAACAATAATAACACTCCAAGATGGGAAGTCACAATTTTGAGGAACCAAAAAAGAAACCCTAAAATAAAAATAGTATTAACATATAAAATGGAACAACTGATAATACTTAAAACTGACGAGTTCAATGATAAAATAAAAACCATATGAGGAATTAAAAGTGGTGCCAGTGACGCAAGCTCCAATTCTCAGCATGCTGCACAAGTCAGCACAAATTAAATTGAACCCCTTCCTACCCTAATCGTTAACCAAAGCAGCTAAACCACCAATGTACCCCAGCATACCTCAACTATTTGCTAAAATAAAAATGCACAAACCTGGATATCCCCTTCACCCCATGGTTTCAAAAGCTGCTCCCCCACTTATCACTTAGAACGTGCTCTTTTCAATTTTTTTTCACCATACTTCCACGACACATTGTTCACTATCAAACCTGGATATGAATTTCTACAGCACCTCTGTAAATTTCCCATCCTCCCCCATTACACATTCTACTCATTCAATGTCATATTGCTGTACCCCAGTACTGGATGCTGGGATGAGACTGAAAGCGATGTGGGCATCGAAAGCCACACCCTCCACTCCCCATGTACTTCAGTGTACACGATGTGCTGGAACTAGACATATCCTCCAATTATTTCCAAATTAATCACAGCACCTACCTCCAAACCAAGGAAGTCTTCATGGCCGAAGTGGTCCTCTGCCACATCGAGAACACAGTCCTCGGCGACCTGGCCTTTGCCCACTGCTATGGGCGAGATATATAGATGACATTTTTCTTATCTGGGGAGGGACCATGTCTGAACTCCAGGAACTATTTACACAGTTTGAATAACATACTTCCCATGACAAAATTCACCCATGAACTCAAAACCGAAGGCAGCATAGGATTTTTGGATGTTGCCATTCAATGATTCCAGAACAACATTAGCACTACTGTATCCCGTAAACCCAACTTTGTCCCCAATTTCATTCCCCTGAACTCAGCCCACCCTAGCTCATATAAAAACTCAGTATGTAACATGTTGTTTTTACAGACTCTGAGATACTGCTCAACAGAAGAACTTCTGCAAACTGAAATAAAATACATTAAAATGCAGGGAGACAAGTAGGCTATACCAACAAATTTATGGGAGCAATATATTGTAGAATTCAGGATCAATTTCAAAACTCACAGCCAGCTCCCCTCGTCCAATAGCCCGAAATTAAATACACTACAGTATTTTCATATATACCCCACATATTGAACACCCTCAGCAGCATCATGAAGCAGTACAAGTTCAAAATACCCGTATCAGTTAGAAATACTATCTCCAACTTAGTAAAGAGAGATCGTTACCTACGAAAACCTGCTGGAGGAATTTATTTGATACTATTAAGTGACCCAAACAAAGTACTGCAAGAACAAATATATTGGCAAAACCTTCTGAAACTTCGAAATTCACCTGGAGGAGCACCAGTGAGACTTCTGAAAAACTGCAACTTACAGTCCTCATGCAAACAGCAATAACTAAAGAAACTCCTCCACAGTTCAACATGGCCAAAATAATAAGCTCTCCACCAACTAGGTGCCAGCTGAAAATAATGGAAGACCTCCTCATCTACATCAGTAGGAATTTTGTATGCAACACAAACATAATATCACCCCCTTCAGCCTGGAAACTGTTGCTGGAAGGAAAATATAAACTTATATAACTACATTCTGCGCATCAGGTGAACCGGGATCCTGCCGATGTTTAAACCCGGGTTCACACCCGGCACTGCTGCCGGAAACCGATGAAAGATAATTAAAATCTGGGAAAGGGAGGGGGATCACACATGACAAACAGCCACACCACCCATGATAGCGCAACAAAATATCTGTGAGAAATATAACATACTCAAATTCAAATTTAATCTACCAATTTAGTTGACAACTCAATTCAAATTTATTTCACACTTTTGTTACATTACAAACATGTACTTTAAAGCTTATAACAACACAAAGTAATAAGTGTTTTTCTTTACCAATGTAACTAAACAATTTTGAAAGCATAAAATGCAAGACTCCACATGAGCCAAAGCTCGTCAGAGATAAGAAATTTGAACATGTGAAATAGTTTCTAAAAACAATGTTAACATACTTCTCACAGACATATAACACTCATTAATAAAAAACTATTAACATAAGACAATTTTTCCTCTAAAAAATTGGATTGACGTAAGAGTGGTACTTCCTTAATCTGTGAACCAGATAAGTCAATTTTATTCAAATTTAACCCATTAACATTATTATGACTCAAATATATATTTATCCCATTAACATTATTATGACTCAAATGTATATCAATGTCAAATATAATTCACATTTTTATAGTGCTAATATATTTTTATAGTGCTATGTATATTAGCACTATAAACAAGCGAGGCATAATAACTATAATTGATTTTCTACATTTTACACAAGTACCCACTTCATAATTAAATAAAAATGGTAAGACTTTTTCTTGCATTCTTTATGTTATTAGGTAAGCAGTTGAACAAGTTGGGAGCCTGGCCTACATAATGCTTATAAACAACCGTTTTTATAGAGAAACCACATTTAAAATACCAGTGTGGAAGTTTATTGAGCATACTTACACTTGAATCATCCCAATCATTAACAATACATGTTAACAAGGGGCTACTAAATAATTCCGGACTTGTAACATAAATAAACATATAATAATTCCGAATACTATCAAACTTTTGTTTTTTGAGCATGCACTTCAATGCATAATTTGATGATTTCGAATGGGTCAAAAACTCAATTCAGAATGGGCACCCATGAAATAGTACTTGCTCCAAATAAAATGTTTTCAAGAATTGTATATTACTTTTAACTTGGGCAAATTCAAAAACTTCAAATAAAGTATGTTCTTGAAAGCCTAATATTCAAGCTTTTTACTATACTTTTTACATGCAATATCCATGTGAGGTTCCTCTCTCTATAAATACTGGTTTTGACAGATAGGATTCACTTTCAACAGATAAAAATCACCCGATAGTCACTAATTTATTTTCTGGAACTTAGACAATGTATCTACAATGTTCTACCATACTATACCGAAATTCTGGACTACTCTTATAAATACTCGATGCACAGGCCCAGTGCAGCTCAGAGAGCACTTCCGATTCATCCTCCTTTGACAGTACCTCAAGGGCACACCCATTCTGCCCTTGACCTTGGCGACCCCATGCAAGCCACACATGCACCCACTGATCGAGTGCATCCCGTCTTGATCTCATCCTGCTGCCAGGACAGTGCCTGCCTGATGGCACAAAAGGTGTAACAATGCTTGGTCACAAAATCTCGTAAAGGCAATTGGCTCAGTGCACTAATGGGAGAGTGAAGTTCAGAATGATGTGACTCATAGCACAGAGGCAGCAAGTGCAAACACCATGCAGCTTAAGAACTATCACCAAGTGAGAAGCAACAATACCGGACCTGTGAAAGTATAAGCTACCGAGAACAGCACACAATCCGAAATTGTCCTCCTTGAACAACCGATTAAGATACCTATGAAAAACAAAGAAAATGCATGTGACTATTTAATCTAAACTTCACTGCACCAATCTACGACCATCATTACCACACTGGTGTCAATGAGCTGATTGTTGTAAAATTACCCGTGACTAGTCCAGCACCTACAGTGTTTATAGGGTCCAACTTAAGCTATTGTTAATTTCTCAAGAATCTGCCTATGTGAAAATATTAGATCAATACATCACCTAACAGTTATATAATTCTGAATCCACACTATTCATCATTCAGTTGTCCATCAACCAAATTCTTTATTCTATTAAGCATAATTATGCAAAGAACTTTACCTGGAATAGAAAGTAAATTAATACTCCTATAATTACCACAAGAACTGCAATCACTTTTTTAAAAATTGGGACAATGATAGCTCTAGTAAAATCCTTAAGAATAACACCTTTATCATCAAATATATTCAAAATTTCAGTCAGCCATGTGACAACACAAATGTTCCCAGCTCTAAGCATTTCAGTGGTGATTTTGTCCACCCCTGGGATTTATGCACTTTTAATTTAGAGATAGCCAATGCGACTTCGGAATGTGATATAAGGCCATCGTAAAAGCCAGCAATGCATCTATTCTCATTACAAACAATGAGAGTAGAAATAATCACATTATTTAGAACATCTCTGAAATGCTCAGCCCACCTAGCCACCACAGAATCCTCACCTTCAACAACCTTGTCATATTTATCCCTCAATCCCTGTGTGCCTGTCTGTTTCTTCCCACATAAAACATTAACAATCTGGTACAACCCCCTGCTGTTGTGCTGTCTAACTGCTTACACTGCTTTGTCAGACAAGCTATCAAGCCAAAGTCTTTTATCAGCTGTTAACTGATCCTTTACACGTTTATTAAGCTCATTGCAATGCTGTCTGTTAGGAATAGTAGGGTGTTGATTCATATTAATCCTGCACTTCCTCCTTTCAGAAATAAGTTCCAAACCCTTATCAATCAAATAATTTTGTTTACTCTGTTCCCTTTTGCCCAAAAGAGTATTGTTGGTTTCAAGAAAACCCTGTTTAAACCATGGAGGTAGATAGGATCTCTTAGTACAGGTTGCTAGTGTAGCCACAGAGAATGGCAGTAGGTTGTTTGGGTTGTTTTACCTCTGAACGGCACTTTTTTGCACACCATGGGCTAAATGGCCAGGTCACATGGACCCCGAAGGCTCAGAGAAGGTTGGGGGAGGGGACCCACTGGAACAGCTGTTGGGAGACAGATGGTAGCCTCCCGTCAAGGCCATCCAGCGTGTTCTTTAACGTGCACAGGGTATGGCTCTCCCGCACACGGGGCCACGGCTTAACGTCCCATCCGACGGATGGCGGCCTTTCCAAGCCCATCGGTGTCCCCTACTGACCGTGGGCAGAGCGGGGAATTTTGCGGAGATAAATCTCAACGCTGACCCAGCTGGGACTCGAACCTGGGAACTACAGATTACGAGCCTGGTACGCTACCGACTGAGCCACCCCCGCCCCAGAATGGCAGTAGCCATGTTGTCCCTATTCAGAAAGCCATGGGCTGTAAATCAGTTGCAATATATCCAAATGTTTTACGCGAATACAGCTTAATAAAATCGCAATTGTTTCATGTACAAAAAAGTTTCTTATTCAGCATTTAAAAGTTTTTATATTTTCCTTTTGTAGTAGTAGTGATTGAATTCCTTTGATTAAATTAGTAGACTATTTCAACAATTATTGCTAAATAAAATCGATTTTTTTTTTGGAAGGTCAATAGTTTTTTTTGCAGTTATCAAAATACTACTTTTTTTGGCTTTGGTTTTGCATTCACTTTTGTTTTTAAATAGTTATTTAACCCCACTTAAGGTTAGTCAACAAATTACACATCAACTGAAAACTAGGCAGCATATTTTTTTTATAAAATAGGGATTGATCGTAGAACTATATCCAGTGCAGGGCCGGATCTAGGGAGTCCCCACCTCATTTCAGAATGTTAGTAAGGTTAACAAGGCCAAAAAGAAATTATTAAAATTATTTATATTTCACACTATTGAAGAATAAACTTATTATTCATGTTTTTTACAGACCTGTAAAACGGAGGGAAAAATGTTATATTGCATTGGAAATCATCTCATGCTCCCCCACCCTTATTTTTCAGGGTGGTTGTTTTTGCTTTTTTCCCCCCACCCACTTCACCTCGATTCTTTTTTAGATTCAGTTCTGCTTCAGCGGAACTTTGGGAAATAAATTCTCTCTTCCAGGGAAAAAGTTCAAATTACAAATTCTTGGAATATATCAAATGACACCTTATCTTTTATATAAGCTATGCAAAACTAATTTAAAGTTTGTAATAAATACACCAAATGAAAAAATATATGGTGCCTGATCATCAAAGAAACATTGATTTTTACTCTTCATTCGTAAAAAAATAACTAATAATAGATAAAAATAATTTTTATCTAGTGGTTAGATAATTTATTCTCAGAATATGCAGTACTTTACATTTACATGTTTCTTACCTTAGAACTGAAGTTATAATGAAATATATATGTTGTTTATCCCAGATACACAATTTTAAAGTATTACATTTTCTAATATATATTCTTCTTTATACATAGTTTGTCCAATAAAAATCATATATTTATTCATACCATATATATGGAAAATTTTAATATTATATTTCATTAGTGTTTTATAATTTTACCTACATTTTTCAGTACAAGTCTGAGAAAAAATGTTGAGTCTTCCACGAGAGTAAAAACTCGCTTGCGGAAGAAATTTAACAGTTATGTTGTAATAAAATGAAAAGGCAACATGCTTCAGTTTCACATTCCCTCGCACTTTGCTAGCTTGATCAAAAAATCTAAGTAAATATTTAACTAATTTATAACTTTGAAAATTATCATTAAGAATAAATGAAATAAAAAAGAAGAGAAGAGAAAAAAAAAAGAGAAAAAAAAAAAGACTACTGGGTAGAAAAACAGAAAAAAATATAAAAATCTATATTGAACTGTGCATTAGTAAGTGTTTCAGTTGAGCACCTTAAGGACAACTCAGCATCAAATGAAATTTTATTACATTTAAATCTCTTTTATTTCTAAAACATAGTCTCAATATTTACCACATTCAAAATCCATTTTCTTAATTCCTTATAGAAAAAGTTATCATTTCTTATTCCTTTGATGTACTCTGGTAAGCAGTTAAAAAACTTTGGCGCCAAATAAACAATGTTTTTCAACAATAGCTTTGTTTGCTTTTAAATCAAGTAAGAAAAGGTTTTTTGACAGTCAAGTATTCTTTTCAAATGTCCGTAAAGTTTGATTGTTGTCAAATATACTCCCAGTTATCCATAATCACTGTCAAATTTATTGTTGTCATTTACTGCTCCCTAACTGTGAACATAAAGTGTTAAAATAACATTTAAATCTGCTACTGTTGCCAGATTCCCCACATTTCCAAAGGCATTATTAAGGTGTCCCATTGCAGCTAGGGACCTGATTTTGTAACCCCACATGGCTCAGGCAGGGGGAACCTGCCTACAAAATTGGGGACCTTTTGGTCAAGTATGTCAGGAATTACAGAATGCCAGAATCTGTCAAAATAAAAAAAAAACTTGACAGTTTGTGATGAAGCCACAGGGTATGAGAGGGCAAGCTGATGGCAACAATGACCCAAGCAAACACTGGGAAATTTCTTTGATGTTGAAAATCTGTGCTAAAGTTGTTGTTGTTGTTGGTGGTGGTGGTGGTAGTGGGGGAAGGATTGTATTTACAAAATTTACCTTTAGAGCAGTTGTGCTGTTGTTTTACCTCTGAGCGGCACTTTTTTGCACACCATGGGCTAAATGGCCAGGTCACAAGGACCCCGAAGGCTCAGAGAAGGTTGGGGGAGGGGACCCACTGGAACAGCTGTTGGGAGACAGATGGTAGCCTCCCATCAAGGCCATCCAGCGTGTTCTTTAACGTGCACAGGGTATGGCTCTCCCGCACACGGGGCCACGGTTTAACGTCCCATCCGACGGACGGCGGCCTTTCCAAGCCCATCGGTGTCCCGTACTGACCGTGGGCAGGGCGGGGAATTTTGCGGAGATAAATCTCAACGCTGACCCAGCTGGGACTCGAACCTGGGAACTAAAGATTAAGAGCCTGGCGCGCTACCGACTGAGCCACCCCCGTCCCCCTTTAGAGCAGTGAAAATAAGAATGTACAAATTAAAAATGACATCTGGGAAGTGCCGGATGCTGTTCAGCAAGTATATATATAAATCAAAAGTTAGTTCAAACTTTAGTACTTTTAAAAATTTAAATTTTTTATGGTACTAAAGATTGATTTTTATGGTTCATGAACATATATGCAGGCTTTGTGAACCAGATTTTATAGGCCGTGGCATGGTAAGAGCTACTTTTGAATGCATTAATATCACTAATCAGAAAGGTCAGTAGTTTTGATATTATAAAGTCTGAGTGCACAGTAAGTAGGTGGCCTACTTTACCTGAAAAAATTACCTTACCATATCCTAACTAGAGCTATCAATTTTTTTTACAAGATTAGACTAATTAGCCAGTTATTAGAGCTTATGCAGACATCAGGTAATGTATTAGATCATATGTATATTTTCTTTTACTGAATTTGATACTCATAGTAGTATTTTAAAGTATTTAAGTCATAAAAATATAATGTATTACCATTTTTTACTGGAAAAAACATCTGCTATGGTCTGAAGCATCTCATAATACAATAATTTGAGTGCATGTTTAATAGTCTACCAAAGTAGGCTAACAAAGGAGGACCTTGATATCATCTCTCTTCCTCTGTCCACAACAATTTCAGTGTAGGAGTGTGGACATCTCAGGCCTGGCCATTGTAGGAGTGGTGGCCATCTCAGGTAGAATTGGAAGATGACATTCAATTTATTTTAACCATCACCAGCGATGATTTTGGAAAAATGAGGTAATGCATCCATGTCCCCAGAGTTGTCTGAGAGAAACAGATTTGAGACTGCTGCTCGAGGAGGGGTAGGTATTTTTTTTTTTGGCTCCTGTGGGGGCCCCCCTTCATTTTGGGATGTTTGGCTGTCTGTGGTTGTGATAGAGGGGGCCTTCCTGAGGTGGAAGCAGAAGGCATGGATGCATGGACAACAACTGGGGTTGATGTCAATGTCAACACCAACCTTGGTTTTGCCTGTATTAGAAGGTACTTTACAGTAGGCAAGAAAGATTCAGATAGTGGTATGCTGATATCGGTCTGCACCACCATGGAAGCCATTGCAATGATGGGCTTTATGATCACTGCACTAAAATAGTACCCTTGCCAGGTGGAGCAGGGGTTGCAGTGAGCTTCCTCGCCTTAAGGCAGGTGATGCTGTTCACTGTTTTCAGGCATTGTAACACTTCCTCCAGCCACTTTGGACAGTCTCTGGAGAAGACTAAATAGTCACCACTGCAGTTCATGCAGCTTGCCTTTTCTACTGTGCAGTCAGGATTGGTCAACCTGGCCACCACAATGAGCACAGATGGGTTTGCCCTGGCAAGTTGTGCAGGCATGACTGCAGGTCGCAGTGAACGTAACGCGCCTTGATGGAAGTCAGCAGGCATGGTGTGTTAAAAATAAGGATTAGTACCCTAGTGAGTACTAAGCTCCCATCATGGTGTTGCAAAACCTGGTGGACTGCTATCACTCCTTGGGATTACAATTCCAAGAGGATTTCCTCCTCAGAAACCTTGAGGAAGCCTCACTTGGAGATCATACTCCTAGAGGAAGTAAGTGATTCGTGGGGAGTGATGGTGACTGCCACTCCACCAATTGCTGTCACATTCAACAATAGCTTAGAATGTTTCAAGCAAGCAGTTTCCACTAGTAGGTCACCAGATCTTAGATGCTTGACTGATATCGTAACTCCCACAAGATTCTCCAAACCTTTACTGGATGATCCGAAAAAACACACAAATATGACAGTGACAAAGACAATAACGTTGGGGGTGGGGGGGGGGGGGGGTCATGGTGAGCCCTCTTGGCAGCATTGGCTGATAAATTTCCATTTAAGGAACTCATGGTGTTTATTGCAGGTCAGTGTCCATGGTACCTAACCACCATGGAGTCCAATAAGGGGATGCCTACCAATAAGCGTATCAATAAGGGGATGCCTACCAATAAGCGTATCAATAAGGGGATGCCCTGTGTAAACCAGGACAGCATGGGCACTTTATCTACACAGCCAGTGAGCCAAGCCCTCAAAAATAAAAAAGAAAGTAAAGGAAAAGAAAAATGTGAGAAACTCACCTGAGTCCTCACAAAATGAAATAAGTGAAAAAATAAAAAAACTATGAGAACCAAACTGTCCTCACAAAATAAAAATAACTACAAAAGGAAAATAAGGTTTGGGGAAACTTGCTAACCTGTACCCAGACGTGGGCAAGCACTCACCTACTGCATAGCTGGCCCTAGCAGGTTTAGCTCACCAGCTGATTGATCCTGAAGGGAACATCTCAGGACGTTCCGTTTACCTGAAGTAGAGGCCAACACAGTGTGTAGCAGCAGCTCTCAAAATCGCTGTCCAGTCCCGCGACTAACAGGCTCCCCAATGGCAAGACAGGCCAAAGGGGACCCCACTAGTCATGAGCTGAAGAGAGCAGATGAGGACCTCAGTGCAACCACCAGGATTCCTTGCAAGGGACATGGGCTACCATGCACGGCAAACACACAGGCAATCATTTAGGGCCCTGTGAAGGTACCCAAACCAGTGGAACCTTCACAGGGTAGTCCCCTCACCTAGTACAGGAGCTCGCACCAAGTTGGTTGGTTGGGATCTTCTGGTGCAAGAGCATCAACGACTATGTTGTGCCAAGCGAGAGTAAATAAATGATAAAAGAAAATAAACCTGCAAACAAAGTTGAGAACAACACAAAAAGGGGAAAACAATGAAAATGGAAACAACACAACAAGGAAGAAAGTGTTAGCTACGTGCATAAAATCCAAGTAAAAAGAATCAACAGTTGAACAACTGAAAAATCCACAATGGATGTGAAGGACCCATAATATAAAAATCAAGAAGTCAAAATATCAAATAGGTTACAATGTTAAATATGAATAAAATAACCAGTAAAATGTCAAAGATGGGTTAAAATCTAGTCATCAGATAAAAGATGTTCAAGTGCAGGGGGCTTGGACATAAAATCATGAAAGTAAAAATACAGTCTAAGTTCAAGGTTAAAAGCTAGACAAAGAATTAAATATGTTTAATGGTTAAAATGCTGTCGCAGAACTTGCACTTTAATTCGTCATCTGCCCAAAGAAAAGTTTGTGTGATAAACAAATGATCTAAAGGGAGCAAAAGCTAGAACACAGTAGCATACAAGTGTAAACATCTCTGAGAATATGGTGAGCATACCAGACAAGGACAGCCTATTTAAAAGAAAACCTTAAGCTTTTTAAAGCTAAGCTTATAACTGTATTATATTTAAAATGAATCAAACTCCATTGCCTATGGCAATGTATAGTATTAGTCAGCCATTATAGCATCCAAAATCTGAAACACAAGAGACAGTTATTGCCTAATCAAACAGTGATATCGTGAAATAAATCTAATTTTATTCTTATTCTCTATATTTACTCATAACTTAATGAGAAAAAAAAATTAACTAGACATTCAAAAATTCCCATTCAGTATTAAAAAAAATTTTATGATGCCTAGTTTTTAATATCATACTTATTATAGTTTAACTGCAAACAAATCTACTCAAAATTCCTTACTATTCAATCATTTAAATGACAATGGAAATTGTATACAAATAATCTAAATCCAAAAAAAGGCAAAACATATCTTTTTCACTATTTGACTTACTTCTTAATTATCACCCTTACCTCTTTAGCATCATGTTATACCTGTTAATTACATTGATCAATATGATGTGAGTTCTAACTCCAGCATCTAAAGCCAATAATTCCCAACTAGAATTGGGCTAAATTATTCAATGGTATGTCAATGAAATTTATTTCCATAATCATGTCTTACAGCCCTTTAAGGGGTAAATTTTGGGAGAGAAAAAAAACTGGGAGGGTGCCTGGTATCAAACCAGAGACCTATATATTGTGAGTCAAGTGACATCAGACTACACTAAGCTACACTTGCATAATGCTTTGCTAAAAAACATTATTGGCATTCAGTTGTAAACTAAATGCTCAATACATTTTATTTTCATATATAAAAATCCTCCCTTTGCAAATAAAAAGTTGGGAGCTCTACAGTACATTCAAATGAAGATTTCTGCCTAAGCAACACCATAATAGAATAATGTTAAGATTCTGGCAGTGTCCATAACAGATCAATTAGTATTGTATAAACTAAAGCAGACAATGTATCATTGATTAACAAAGAAAATGCTGTGATTGTGCATACAACAAATAATGATTACAAAACAAATATAAAAATGTTTTTTTAGATTAAGACAAAAAAATGAATATAATTTTCCCATTTGCTTATTATTTATTATGATTATTTTTGGTGGGACAGTGCACAGGTGGCCTATTGGATTGGATTGTTTTACCTCTGAGCGGCACTTTTTTGCACACCATGAGCTAAATGGCCATGCCACAAGGACCCCGAAGGCTCAGGGAAGGTTGGGGGAGGGGACCCACTGGAACAGCTGTTGCGAGACAGATGGTAGCCTCCCGTCAAGGCCATCCAGCGTGTTCTTTAACGTGCACAGGGTATGGCTCTCCCACACACGGGGCCACAGCTTAACGTCCCATCCGACGGATGGCGTCCTTTTCAAGCTCATCGATGTCCCCTACTGACCGTGGGCAGGGCGGGGAAATTTTGTCTGAAGTTAAAGAATTTTATTCCAAGAATAGAAATTTAGTTTTCTGTTTTAAATCATTAATGCCTTATTCATTAATAAGTAACCATTAATTAATTTATTCATTGTGTAATTTGAAACTTTTTAATCTACTGATACTTACTTTAACAACTGCAACAGAAAGGAATTCAGAATCAAACAATTCTGACTGAATTTCCATTCTTCGAGCTCTTATGTTAAATGCAGTCAGTGTTCCCTCTCCACTATGAAAAAACAACATACATAAACAACATAAAAATGCATTTTGAAACATCAGTAAATTATTTTCCTAACAACTTTAAATGCTCCTTTTAAAGGTGTAATCTAAAAAAATTTAGCCTACTTCTCAGCTTACGTTGTAAAAAAAAATATATTTTCTTTTTGCAATTGGCAAATAAAATGAGTAACCATTAATGATTTTACAAGAGGTAAAATTCCAGCTGAACTCTAAGTATGTTGGTTATTAACCCTCAAAGTGTTGGTAGATAAATTCCCAGAGAACTTTGCTGCAACTTTTTATATTTTTACAAAAAGAAATTTCCTCTTTAAAAGTTATTTCAAATTAAACATGAATATGAACAAATTACATTGTATACAATAATATGACCAAATTCTATTAGTTACTTATTTCGAAATAAAATTCTACAGCTCTTAGAATTTTTCAGATTCAACAGAAATTATATATAATCCAGAACATTAAGGGTTAATGACCTGAGACTTTTTCAAAAATTGGAAGCCTTGTGAGCCAATAAATAAGTAAAACATCTAGAATAAAAATTTTCTTTTAGAGTTAAGCTTATAAATGTAGTGTATTGAAAAATAAATATAACTCCATTGCTTATGGCAATTTAGTACTGGGGCATTCATGCACTATTTATACTGACAAGAACCAAGCATTTCATAATCACATATGAAGCAATATTATACCTTGGGTTATTCAGATATGCATCATCCAAGCTCTATATGTAAATAACCTCTCATGCCAGTTGAAAAAATCCACTATATGATATTTTCATACTTGCTTCTTATAAAATATCAGATGTGACTATTACTTTAGTGAGTACAAATTCCTACCTATTGGTCATCACAAGATGTGAAAAGGGTTATATCACGTGCTTCAATGCTGGTTGCATCAGAATAACTTAAAAGTATATTAATATCTGATAATGGTTATTTCAGCCTTAGTTTGCCACCTGTTTAATCAAATTTAATAACACGATAAAGTTGTTTACATTTAGATAGCACAGTGTATTACAATTCTTAACCAGAGAAATGCCAAGTGTATACTACTTGCATTGGACATATAATAAATATGATAAGTTATTACTAAAGTAACCTAAAAGTCAGAGATATAACCTTAAAACCTTGTTAAGATACACTAGATCTAAAAGGAATACATAGATATTTACCATTTCCTTTTACTGGTACAACTGCTTTATCCTAAGGCTTCAGATGTAATATGATACGTTTATCATTGTCGAGGTATTACTAAGCTACCTGTCCTCGTCTACTGAACAGACTCTGTAACAATAGACCATGTAAAGAGCGTATGTCCTCGATGATTGTATGTTATCACTATTTTCATATCCATATGATTCTGGCTACGTCAGCCTACAAGTTCCATACACTGGTACATAAAGAGATGGCATTTTGTCCATGTTCTATTGGTATTCATTAAAAATTAACCACTGTTTGGTTATCCTCCAATATACACACAAATAGGATCCAGACTGCTGACACTGCTGTTCTATTGGGAAGATTGTATGCCTCAGATAGAACCCGTAGTTGAATCACATGTATACTATAAACTCATTACATATGCAGGCTTCGGATTTTAAACCCTTGATTCAATCATCAGCAGCATATTCAAACATGGGTATAAGCTGTTATTAATGTCATTACAAAGTTCAGGTTGAACACTGGTAAATATCCAAGGTTGTCCGACATTTGCACTTACTACAAAATGGTTAAATTATTTTTACAACTGAGCTATCCAAACTGTCATTAAAACTGATAAAATAACGATTAAAATATTAAAAGCTTTGTCCATCTTACATCTTGGA